>CM045496.1:20889075-21225481 GCA_024704745.1 Rosa lucieae | reverse complement strand
TTGATTGAGTTTATTGGGTTTTGAAGATAATCATGCTAGATCAACCAGGTAAGGGGTTTTCTTTGATTGAGTTTTGCTTAAGATTCATCTGAAAAGAGATAAGCCCTCCATTCAAGGCTTTTAACATCCGACCTTCAAATTTTGGGTGTGTGGTAAGAAACTTGGTTTTGCAAATAGGAACAATTTTATTGCCATATTGAATCTGAAATTTTGTTATAGTATGGTGGATCTTCTGCAAGTACTGATCATTCTGGGAATGGCTCAAAATGAGTAGTTGACAAAAGAAAATCTGTGATAAGTTCTATGGTCAGGAGAGTAAGGGTTAGGAGAGTGAGGGTTTTAGTTTTGTTTATTGTTTATGAATGCCAAGGTTTTGTTAATTCTTACATCGTGGTTTACCTGATTTGATGCATTTTTAAACGATGGCTCATAAACATATCATGGAAATGAAAACAAATATGCATTAGGCATTTCTTCAATTTCACAGAAATTTAACCTAAAGATCACCAAGGTTTTGCTATTTTAATACTGCTGGAAACAGATTCTTACCATACACCCAAAAATTTAGACAATCATCATTACTTTCGTATTCATTATTTCACCCAAAAGCAATCAGAACCATTTAATTTTTTTTTTTGTCTGAAATTGAATCGGGTTTTTAAGTAATATATGTCAGATATTATATTTTTTAATGATACTCCAGCATTACTTACGTATTCATTATTTTGTCATTTATGTAAATTTTGTTTTCAAAATGTTATGACATGTATGTTGTTGGTTTTTATCATAGAAATTGCAAAGTATTTGCAGTAAAGGGATGGTTTAGATTGTGGATATAAATGGTTGGAATTGCAGCTTTGTGCATCAAGGTTCGGTTTGACTGCAGCTATTGTGGGTTAATCCTTTATCTGTGTTTGGTACTTTGTGCAGTCAAATTTAAGTTATTTATGTATTTGTTTCTGTTTTTATTGGCTACAACTAAACCAATCGTGCTTGGGTTTTGAAGATAATCGTCCTAGATCAACTAGTATATAGATATAGATGCCTTACATATAGTGACATATATATATATATATATTTATTTTCTTATACCATATATACATATATACATATAGTGTGGGGGTGTGTGTGTAATATTTAGTATTTATCATTTTGTATGTACTGTACCTGTGTTATGAATTCTTATATGTTCTTCACTGGGATTTGGACTTTGTATGTGTATGGTAGTATGAGACAGTGTTTTGGGTTGGTGAGGATAATAAAGATGACTCCTTCAGCCTAACTGAGATACCAAAGCCTCGATCTTTGAAAATTATATATTCTTACATCAACATATTAGATGCTATTACCCATGTAATTGCGATTTTTTTTTTAGGCTAATAAAGATAAGATCAAAAGAATCATTGTTACATCATTTGCCCTGCCACCTGTTAGTCTCACTTTCTCTGCCACGCAAAAATCTTAAACACCAAACTTAAAACCCACTGCTTCCCTCATATCAGTATCGTGACACCTATGGAGATAGATGAAGAGGAGGCTGATCGGTTGAGTTTGGGTTTTCATTGAACAGCAAAGATTTGGGAATCTCTAATTTCAGGTCAGAGGGCTAACTCTTCATGATCTCCTGTGATATCTGATCATAGGGTTGAATTAGATTGTCAACATATTTGTCATGAAAAGAAAAATAAGGAGTGAGTGTGGCAAGATGAAGAAAATGGCAAGATGTATAGGTCTTGTTATGTTTATGTTTTTCTAATAAAATCTGTTTCAATATACTTCCACACCTTGTTATCGTCATACTTAGCAAGGTGTTCTATGGTTGTTCTGCTTATTAAATTTCTTGAGTGATTGGCTAATTATTAGCTATGGAAATAGAACAAAAAGGTAAGTGCCAGACATAAAATGCATTATAGTTAGGAAAGGTGAACCACAGAGCACTAAGTAGTGCTAAAAAAATTGAGTGATTGGCTAAAAATTTCCAGAATGATTGATTTCTTGCTGCCATGAAGTCATTCTTTGTAAAAGAAAATAGAAATGTAGTAGCATGGCTAGCCAAAAGTGACCAAGTTCTCATACTTTTCCAATAAAAAATAGCTTTGAGTTTAACTGTGCAATTGAGTGATGGCTGGTTTTGCTTTTGCAGGGTCTCGGAAATGGTATGTAATGTTCAGTGAGTTTGGTTTGTGATTTTGGTGATTGTATACCATTTTCCGGAAAGTAGAGTGACATTTGGATTAGTAAAGCTTTATGATGATGACAAAACCCATACTAGTACCCGAATTGCAGGGACAATGTAAGCACTCTATTATTTTTCTAGTCACCTTTTGGCGTTGCATATATAATGTACACTGAACGGTTTTATGGTTTATATGTAGTTGATAGCTGCAAATATATGTACTCTGAACTATATTTTCCCTCCCGAAATTGTGTTTGTTGGCCACAGGTTCTTCTATTTTTATATTTTAATTGTTGTTGAAGTTCTCATAGCATATCATGTTTGATTGAGAATGTAGAGAAAAATCAATAATTTCCCAATACTTAAAAGGGGTATAACAAATGCTCAGCGATCAAGTTCGATTATTGCACACCATGTGTTTGACACCCAAGCTGAACTGCTGAACCAGTAGGGCATTTCATGATTTTCGAAAAACCTATACTTCTTGTTTTACTCTCAGTTTTTAATATCTTAAAGGGGACTCTTCAATGATCATTTTGAACTTGGATTCGTGAAAAACGGAGTTAAAATGAGATACTTATTCTATTTTGAAGTTAATGCACTGTTTCAGGATTTCTGCAGAATTCAGCAATTCTGTCTGTCACTTTAGATTCTTGTTTGACCATCCATTTGAACTGCGAATAGCATGAAACTGTGCGAATAGTAGCTTTGCATGTCTACTTGAAATCTGGAAAGTTGTGCTTGAAATCACTAAAAGAATAGTTGTTGGTGAATTTTTCTTTCTTGCTAGTTTTCTGAAACTGTCTCAAGCTTTGACTGTTTACTCATCATTGGTTTTTAGGGCATTCCTCCTCAACCGAGCAACAAGGAGTGCGGGTACTTTGTGATGCGATACATGCGGGATATTATTCTGAGCCATGAAATATTCAGAGTGTACATTATTCTGAGACATTTTTTAAATGCATGCTTTACCTCGGTAATATTACACATTTAGACTATGATCATTTGTAACTGTTCTGGCACACTTGCTTTTCGGTGCAGGTTTACTAGATTTTGTTCGCCAAATAAATGATGATGATGGGTTAGTTCTTTTGGGGGAGTAGAGTTTATAGCATCTTCGATAGTAACATAATGGCTTACTGCATCCTTTATAAATTTTGTCAGTTTACTTGGTTTCTATTCCCTTTGTTATTTCCATGCCTCATTCAACAAATTGATTAAGTACTAATCACTTTGATTTATGCTTGACTTTAGTGGGAGAGGAGAGGCAGCAGCCAATATACCCAAAAAGATATTGATCAGTTGCGAAATGAGTGGGCGAAGTTTGTGGTGAAGACGTATGTGTAGGAGCCATGAAATAGTTTGCTAATGAAGGAAAGCATCTTTTTTTGTGCTTCTCTACTGGTACATTATTCATGCACCATATAGTGGCATGTTTAATTGAACAATATATGTAATTGTATCAGCTTTTGATGTCCCAAGTAGATGGCATGCATAGAATGCTTTTCTTCTATTAATGGTTGCTTGGATGATGGGGAAATGCTCCCTTTTAACATTTAAGGTATATGAATGGGTTGGATTACTAATTTAATGGTTTGCAATGTGTTTTCTTTCCAATTAATCATTATTCATTAGGTAAAATGGAGCTATATATGCACAAATATAGCAAATGAAATTGATCATACAACAAGTTTAGTGTGGCAATCCAATGTGTCTGAATACATAAAAATTGGCCATTCAGTCAATGCATTCTTTACATATCACACAATGGTTTTAAAAAAAAAAAGTCTTCTCATTTTACAATCACACAACGATAAAAACTGAAAAACTGAAGTGTGATAATATATCACACGACGATGACATTAAAGAACACGTTGTCTAACTAGGCTTCCCAACAATCACACAACAAACAGACAATAAAACTGAAGTGTGATAGTATATCAGACGACGATGACATCAAAGAACACGTTGTCTGACTAGGCTTTCCAACAACAGTTTGAAAACAAGTTCTGTTGTATGAATGATGCATCTGCCATGCTGTGCAGCAGCTCTGCCTAGCATCTGCCGAGAGAAGACACAACGGTGATAACGAAAATCTGTTGACTGATTGCATATCATACAACGGTGTTGCACCGTTGTGCAAATTTTAAACACACAACGCTCCGATACACAACGGTGAGCATCCAAATCAGACAACGAATTTTACCCGTCGTCTGTTTCATTTTTTGGTGTAGTGTTTGGAGGAGTTTTTATTTTTTTGGTTGCAGACTTTTTTCTTTCTTTGCACGAGGGCAGTTTTTGTGAAAGATCCAGCGCTGGAGTGGATTTTGATTGATAATATTGATTACAAGAAGTTGAATATGTTTACCTTGATAGTATTGAGTTCCTCCGTACACTGCTTTCTTTGTCTTCTGCTTTGGATTTTGATAGACAATATAGGGTAAAAGGGTAAAAGGGAAATTTTTGTGGAAATACTGGGATTACGATCTGAAAGTTGTGTAAAAGGATATTTTTTTTTGGGTTAAATACTGTTTACTCCCTGAACTTTCAGGGAAAAAACAGTTCCGTCCCTCTCTTTTTAATTTCACACGTTTACTCCCTGTACTCCAAAATTTCGGACCAATAGGTCCTTGCCGTTACCCTCCGTCCAAAAATCTCGTTAAAGTGCTGACGTGGCAGTTTTTCGGCGATAAAATGTCTATTATACCCTTAGTTCATCTTTTAAAAAAAAAAAAATTATTCTTTCTCTTTTTTTTTTATTCTTTTTTTTTCTTCTGTTTATCTCTTCTCCCCTCCATCCTCGTGCCACTGCCACCGCCACCTCCACGGTCTCCACCACCATCACTACCCACGTTGCACCGCCACCCTTTCACTGCCACTATCACCCACACTTCCTTTCTCTCTTTCTACCAAAATCCATATATAAACTCACATAATCACAAACAATTTCCACAAAATCACAAACAATTTCCCAAAATCCAAAACCGAATTGGATCAGTCCCTAAATCCAAACCTGTCCTCTCCTTCACCGGCAAGGTCAAGGACTACGACACCAACCTCGAGCCAACACGACTAAGAAAAGGCAACAGCATCTTCCTTTCTCCTTCTTCCAACCCAACACAACTAAGAAATTCCAATTCCTAAACCTCAATTTTCCCTCAAAATTAACCCAATGCTGCGAAAACCCAATTCATTTCAGGGATGAGGCTGTGAATTGGGATCAGTCAATTTGGTGGGGTTGAGTCAATTTGGTGGAGTCAGGTGAGCCTCAAACAATCAAACTCATCTCTCAATTCAAACCCAGAAGCTCACCTTAAATTCCGTCGCCGACCTTGGCATACCTTTGTAGGAAGAGAAATGATTCTGTCGCCGCTCCGCCTTCGTCACCGTTGGAATCAGAGGCAGCGTCGGAGCTCCGGCAATAGATGTGATCGACGAAGGTCTTGAAGTTGGTGAAAAACTGCCATCTGGGTCTGGGTCTGGGTCTTGGTCTGAGGCAGCGTCAGGTTGGTTTGGTGGCTCTGGGTCGCTAGGTAGGTGAGGGGTCTCGGCTTTAAGGCGTTGACGACCGAGGAGAGAAGTGTTTGGGTAAGAGATTTTGGCGCAGCAACATGGTGACAAGTGATGGAGGAAGAGAGAGAGAGGAAGAAGAGAATGAGGAAGAAGAGAAGGAAGAGGGTAAAATCAGAAAGCTTTAAGCTCCGATGTTGACCCTTAAAAAAAAAAGAATAAATGGAAAAAAGAAAATAATTAATTAATTAATTAATTAAAAAAATAAAGTGAGGGTATAATAGACATGTTATCGCCGAAAAACTGCCACGTCAGCACTTTAACGAGATTTTTGGACGGAGGGTAACGGCAAGGACCTATTGGTCCGAAATTTTGGAGTACAGGGAGTAAACGTGTGAAATTAAAAAGAGAGGGACTGAACTGTTTTTTCCCTGAAAGTTCAGCGAGTAAACAGTATTTAACCCTTTTTTTTTTTGTTTATATATATGACATATATATGTTTTAGCTGTTTTGAGTCTTTTGGTCTCAATTCTGGAGATGATTGTTATTGTTCTGGGTTCTGGGTTGTGGTTGTGGGTGCAGTTGGTTCTGAACTAAGGAAGAGGAAGCTGCTGTTCTGTGTGTTACCAGATTAAAGGTACTGTGTTTTTGAGATTTTATTTTTGTTATGGTATGATTTAATATCTTCTGGTATTTAATTTAGATTTTTCTTATTCCTCCACTTTGGTTTTTTTACTTTCTAATACGATAATGAATGCTAAAGAAGAGTAGCAGTAGTATTGCTGAGTTAAGTTGGCTTGGCAGATTGTGTGAAGAATAGTCATTAAAATTGGAATGAGCAGAGTCAGACACCCATTTTGTTTGTATTCCTTGATCTCGATGATATCAGTCGCTCTTAATTGTTAAAACCAAACCTCACAAATCAATATAGATGGGTACTGTGGTATCTTTTTATGTATGTGGAGTGCAGCTTTCTTCTGAAGCTTAAATTCTTTGTCTGACATTTGCATTTTCTTTATTGTGCAGGCCAAATAAAGGAGGTCTTTGTGGTGCTGCACTGCCAAATTAGTCCAGGTAACAATTGACCAAAATGACCAAAACTGCATATGGTGGAGAAACTCTCAGCTATAGTGATTTGTTGTCCATATTGGGACAAAGTAGGTGAATTGAAATGAATGTAAACAAACTTAAATTCAATATTAACAGCAACCAAATAACTCAAAAGAGTGAAAGAATAACCACGGCCCTAAATCTTCACTGTAATTAATTATAGAGTTCTTGACCGAAATTTCTCGACTTGGATCTAATGTTGTAGGTTCATATTATCACTGATACATTGGTGACAAGTTTGACATTTTGCATATCTATGGTCAACAAGCTCTTCCTTTTGCAGCTCATTTATATCAATTTTCCTTTGATCTGCACTCATATATATATGAATGTGTGTTAGTTTATATTATTTCTATTTGCTTTGCTTGGTTTTGTTTTCAGCTTCAGTTTTACATGTACTGTTGGTAATTTACATTTTGTAGTTTCAAAGAAGTATCTCATAAGATGATCTCCCTTCCAAGAAAAGAATAAAACTAATAGATATTATTAGTGTCTGAAATCTATGTAGTATACATAAATACTTTGTTTGCATTTGTACTACTGCCTACATCATAGAGATCAATCATTATACCTTTTTTCTGTATATAGGTTGCAGTAATTTTTTGTTTTTGTTTTTTGGCTTACAGAAACTGTGCGTTGAAATTAGTGTTTGTAGTTTTACAATTAATTTCAGCATTTCATTGCTGTTTTATTTGGTTTCCACAGATTTTATGCGAAAGAATCTTGGCACCATTTTGCTCCTGCTGTTCCTCTATCTATTCGTTAGTGTTTCCTTTCTAACATTCAATCATTTTCAAAGACAAGTTTTTCTTTTCTTTGTTTCTCCTTACTATTTCTTTTTTCTTTATCTAACTTTAGCCACTGAAAATCTGATGCAACTATAAATATTAGCACTGAATTGATTCAGTAGCATGTGTTTTTGATTAATGTTGACACTATTTTGCAAGTTTGTTGACTACTTAGCATTTGATGACCATGGTTTCTACTGTCTTTGGCAGAGTCAACAAATGACTTGGTTATATCTAAGCAGACCATTCTACTTCATGTAGAGGTAGTGAGTAGCTGATCATGTCTTTCTATAACAACAAGGCAAACCGCTAATTTTCAAGCCAACATCCATCAAACGGTTCTCATTATTGTTTTTCATCTATTGCTTTATTAGACGATACATACCAAGATTGATTTGAAGTTATTGATTCTACTGAGAAATTCATGACTGTTTTAATCATCCTTTAATGAAGGTGTACAACATAAACATTCTGCTATGTAATGTTATCCCAGTAACGTCTAATAGTAATTCCCGCAGCAAAGCGCGGGCAAATATTACTAGTTTTATAGTAAAAGAGAAGGGCAGTGTTTATTGACGTACTCAGAAAAGTAACCATAAGTTTACAAACAATAAACATAAAACAAGAAATCTGGAGTCCACCAAAGATAAATGCAATTTAATTAGTAATATGACAAAGATAGGTTCTACAGCCGCTTAATGTTGCTTATATAGGAGAAAAGAAACCCTAGGACTATTAACAATGAAACCCTAAAGTCCATAGGTTAAAACAAAACAAACCAAATCAAACTAAAAAACCGCAAATTTTAAAAAATTGTAAATTGCAGTTTTGAGGTCCAAAACAATCCCGAAAGCCCGAAAATGCCCACACATCATTTCAAAGCAACGAGTTTTTGTTCTTGGTGTCGTTCCCTTTCCGAAAAGGTATTGCAATCACAATTCTGTCACCGAACACCAGATTTGCAGCAAACCGGGTTTTCCCTTTTCACGATCGAACTGTTCTTTGACCCTTGTCACCATCCGTTCTACATCACTTATATAGCAAGGGACTCACATGAAGTTTTGTTTCCATTAAATCTGGGTTTCGATAAAATGCAATGTTCAATTATACATATTGGATTTAACATATTCTCAAGATTAACGTATACTTCATTTTTATATCATCTTTTGAAAGATATATCTTTGTAAATTCATACATATTTCCACAAAAGGTACGGTCTTCACTTTTGGTTGAATATTTTTTTTCTTTCATTTCATTAGCACAGTGTCATGATTGACGTATCATAAATTTATGGATCATTTTAAAAAAAAATATCGAACAAAAAATAGAAATGGTTAGTTGTTTTTAAAATAAATAAAAAAGGCCAGTACGGCTGCCCTTAAGCCTTAACCATTAATGAAACCAAAGAATGCATGGGGGGAACATATTGCCTAAACCCCAAATTACAATAAGTACTAAGAGAATCACCCGAGATAATAACAGGTGTCTCAACTAAGAATATGCATTCTAACATACATCAATTAGTGAAGAGTGCTCTATAGGCTACTCTATTTGCTTCACAAATATGGTGACATAGCCGAAAGACAATGCTCACGCGGAGCCATAAATTACTACTACTATCAGTTTTCCCACTATATTGTCACCGGAAAAACACTCCGGTAGTACTTGGTTTCATTCTACCACTAGGAGGCTGCGACCATTTGACAAAGCAAGGAACTCGCTGCCTACCTAGAGCAAACATGGCACGCAAGGTGCGCAAACCGGGACAACGCCCACACCTCCTGTGATGCCCCTGAAATTCGTATTTATTTTCTGAGGATTTTCCGGAATTTAAATTGTGCTTATTGGACGGTTTTGTGGCTCGTGGATGGAGCGGAAGTGTTTCGGGCGAATAATTAATTGAAGAATATGGTTTTAGGGTGGTTGCCAAAGGTTGACTTTTTATACGTTGGTATTCTCCGGAAACTTCATTCACGAAAGTTGTAGAGCGCGTCGATACGAGTTCGTGGACATGTGGAATGCGAAATCAGAGTTCGTATGAGAAAGTTATGGCCATTGGAAGGAATTTCCATTTTGGTATAAATAGAAGTTTCCCAAGTCGGAAATTTACTATTTTCATTATTTCCATTTCCGGAAAAGCTCACTTCCTCTCTCTTTTCTCTCGGCTGCACCTTCATAAACAAAATAATCTGACTGACCCGACCCGGCTTTTCAGGCGAACTGCGGCGGTCTCCGGCGACGAAACTTTCCAGATAGGATCGTCTCCTCCGTCTGGTCGTCCCTCTGGTGTCCTCTAGCGCCGATTCTCCTCCACGACGGCGCTGCAAGGCGGCGCAGTTGGGTGTTTTCGGACCCGATCGGTTCTCCGATCTCCGACGTCGGCCGGGCTTCAAGTTGAGCTTGGGGAGCTCAGAGCAGCCTCCTTGATCGATCCTTGGTGGTTGTTTGGATCAATTCACGTAAAACTTGGTTCAACTCAGATTGGATTATTGTTCACTGCTTGTGAGGTAGTTTTCGACCCTTTATGCTTGTTTTCTGACTTCAAGCTAGTTATGAAAGTTCACAAGCTTGCTTAGATGAAGAACTTTGATGTTGGGAGTTTTTTGAAATATTGAGTTTTGGCTGGCGGCGGTGCTCCACTGCCTGTGGCGGCGTTCCGGCCATGTATAGGGCTGTTTCTGGTATTATATGTTTTCTACTCGTCGATACGAGTATTTTGATATATAATATGCATATTTTAGAGTTCGTATGAAATTGTTATGATTTTTGCAGTTTCATACCGATCGATTTATTTGATCAGTGAGGATTCGAGCGTCCGATCGACTTATGGTTTGGTCACATCGATCGTGGACGTATTCCGGAGACTTTGGGAGGTCTCGGATGTGGTTTTGCCTCGATTGGCGCCACTTTGGAGATTTTAGTTCAAAACAAGGGTTTCGGACTTAAATCAGTTGTGAATTGTTACTGAGTGGAAACCGTATGTGATTAGGTACTTGACGAAGTATTTTGGATGGTTGTTTTAAGGATTTTCTGCCTTATTCTGTATTGAAGACGCAGCGGGAGTTTCGAGGTGAGTAATCTCACGAAGTTCATTCACGAACGGGAATACCCTTATTGTTTTGAGAGTTATGTATTAACTGCAAACTATAGTTGGTATTAGTAGGCATTCCTGAGCGGATGACTACATATAGATATATATTTACGTGAAATATATATGTTTTGGTGGTTTGTGGATTATGAAAACAATAGGCATGAATGATGCGTTTTATTGTTTTGGGTTGTGGCTTTTGGAAAACAAATAATTGTGGAAATGTTGATTTTGATTTGTTTTGAAAAGCGTTGAGATTTGGGTATGAAAACAATATGCATGAATTGATGCGTTTTATTGTTTTGTGTTATGGCTTTTCAGAAAATAATGATTATGGAAATGTTGATTTCGATTATTTTAAAAAGCGTTGCAATTTGTGTAACATTTTGGGTCCAGTGCGACTCCTTTAATGTTTTGCTCTAAGGGACTGTGTGGCCCGACGACTGAAGGTCTATGACCTTGGGCAGAATATCAGGTACTCACGTCTTTGGCCGGACGAGTGGTTACGTTTTCAGTTAGAGCTCTAATCTGTCTGCCATATAGGTAATTCATGGGGTAACGGGAACTGGTTATTGATAACTCATGACATTACCTCGTTTTTAAGGGGACAAGGTGCAAGTTGTTTTTCCTTATTAACGATCTGATAGAAATCAAGGTGTGAGTTGCTTTCTATGGTACGATTATGGTACATTTGATAGAATTCAAGGTGTGAGTTGTTTTCTATGTTTTACTGATAGAAATCAAGGTGTGAGTTGCTTTCTATGTTATATTGATAGAATTCAAGGTATGAGTTGTTTTCTATGTTTTACTGATAGAAATCAAGGTGTGAGTTGCTTTCTATGTTATATTGATAGAATTCAAGTGTGGGTTGTTTTCTATGGTACGATTATGGTATATTTGATAGAATTCAAGGTATGAGTTGTTTTCTATGTTTCGATTTGAAAGGAAATTAAAGTGTGAATTATTCTCCTTTATTTCGTGTTTTAAGGAATCAAAGCGTGAGTTGTTTTCCTTATTTCTGGTGTGAGTTGTGTTAATTGTTTTGAGTTACTCATACGGGCTTGCAAAAGCTTACTGGGTTTGTTGTGTGACAACCCGGTACACTATTCAAATGGTGTAGGGGTTAATCCTGTAGGTTAGGATAATCGGGGCTGAAGCTGCAGTAGCGCCTTTGCAGCTTTACGGTAAGAAGCCATTTTTATGACTTTACCGTCGATAAGGTTTTCCGTTGTAGTTAAACTCTGAGAAGCATTTACGTTTTACAATTTAATTCGTAAACTTATGTAATATATGACTCTATGGAGCGGGTCAATATTGATATAGTAGGTTCAGGGCATCAATATGTGTGTAAATTAAAGGGGAAAAAGTTTTCAGGTATTTGTTATTGATGACTGAACGTTCACGCATGTATAATTATGGAAATATATATCGATTTTTATTTGTTAAAAAAATCAGGGGCGTGACACCTCCGAACCATAAGGTGGTCGGGATTTATTGAAAACAGAAAATAAATTACCATTGAAACAACAAAATAACTGAAAATAAAAAACCAAGCTGCCCAGATTGGGCCCAAATCCAGATTCCAGGCCCATGATCCGTCCAGGAATGTGAGGGAGGCCTGCCAAGCCCAGAAACGATTCGGCCTTCTCCCTGCTACCGCACCGCTACCCACATCCAGCCACATGCGCCATCAGACACTCCACACCGTCGCAGCACCACCTTCAGCAGCAAAACCCTCGCTTGACCGGAGCTGACAACCCCAAACAGCCACATACCAGATCGGATCGGGGTTAGACACCGCCGATCTGCTAAGATCAGTTCGATCTCCAACAACCCAGAGAAGGTCGATCTCCGATCGGATCCTCACACTACTAATCCCATCGCCGCGCAGACCCCCGATCCTAACTCCCGCATTGTTTACAAGGGCGGGCCGACCGCTTTTTCCCTTCAAACCCATCCAACACCTCCGATCCTGAAAGCACCGCTAGCCATCACAACCTTCCTTCCTCATCCTTAGCACAGATGTCAGACTCATAATCTCAACAAAGACCAACACAGCAGTCAAATAAGGCGCCAACAAATACGTCTCGTCCGACGACGACGTCGCTGAGACGTGCCGTCAGACGGAGAAGAAAAACTATACAGAGGGCTCTACCACTGAAAGAATTTTAGATCCTCACAACACCGAAATGGTTAGTTGTTTTAGTGCTTGAGAATTTAGACACGGTTCCATATTTCGTAGAAGTTTTATTTTTGCAAAGTCGTCGTCTCCACGGAACAATAAGCTAGATTGCACCCATAAGGCCATAAGGCTCATTCTCGGGCTGCTTGCCGAGACGGGCCGGGTTTTAACTTTAGGCCCAACTTGTAAATTGGGCTCCATGGTGCTGGATAAAAGAGGTGTTTGCGTAGTGGGGACTTCTGAGCTTACATGGATTTGGAACTACCGTTGGCCGGCATGTGTCTACAACTCAGATCATGCACCCGCACCGTACGTGGAGGTGCCACCGCACATGACGAAGTGTTTACACAACAACTCGCCGCTTCAATGTGACCTCAACAGATAGACATTGTAGCTAGCTTCTCAGGTTCATAATTCACTTAGGGATGGATCACTCTTCTGAAATCACATTTTGTTATTTGATATTCACTTTCCGATCACAGCCCTAATCAATGGCATCAGTGGACCTTCATCAAAAGGCGGAGGTCCAGTACTACTCAACTCAGCTGTCCTCACGCGGCAGTAGCTACGGTGGTGTAACCAAATGCTTGGCCGTAGGCGCAGTTGGCAGCACGCTCTTAGTCTTATCCGGATTAACTTCAACCGCCACGGTGATAGCCCTGATCATGGCCACGGATTTTGAATGGTTGTATAAGTACATATCTGGTTACACAGCGGCCAAGAAAATAAATTACGGTTACGGCCAAGACTTTTACCACCCAATTAAGTGATTTACCATGTTTTTGAATAAGTTGGGGGAATTATGTGCGCCATTATGAAGCTATATATAATATAATTGTACGTTCTGGTATTTGTTAGGTTATTTCTTTGGTCTGATGGTTTCTGCATTATAACCTCTCGTCCTATTGTGAGACTTGGAAGTTGGAAGTGTTAAATGTAACCAACTACATATATATAGCTGGATTCCATGTCAGTGTGCCCAGTACATATATGTAAAACGAGCTCATGATCTTGTCAGAATGACCTATATATTTTCGGTGCCAAAAAATTACATAATTATATGTTTTCCAAGAAAAAGTGTCGGTTTTGACAAAAATTGGCTAAAACCATTATAGATTCCGAACCATCCCTCTCTATCTATATATATCAAAGACATCATATCAGTGACGTGCCTATAGCCTGGCCGTGGGACTAAATTCGAAAATTTTTGTTTGCTACCTGAGAATTAATTATTACTGGGTGATATATATACATATGCATGACAGCAAACGAATGAAACGATATGAAAAAACCTGTCCCTCAAGAAAAGATAACAGAATGATCTTGTGAACTGATCTAACATAAGAATATCCGCAATTAGTCAGCATCGATCTTAATTTGATTAGTAAACTGTGGTTGGCAGGGAGTTATATCTAGAATAATTGGACATCAAAGTCTTTCAATGATGTTACGTACTTGTCTATAAATTGAAGTTTTATGTATCAATGGTTTCTCTATTTCCTTGAACTCGTTCGTTTCAACCAGTAAAATACCCACTATTTAGACAGATCCATCAATTAGTAACTAAAAATACAAGTCATACAACTAATCACTCTTCTAACTAAAAAGGTACATCCTCTTAAACAAAGGCCACGTATAAACATATTGTGTGAAATTTGAATGCAAACGTTTTACATAATATAATTTGGTACGCATGCAGCAGTTTGGCCTTGTGGGTGTTTAGGGTTCAACGACAAACACGCAGACAATATTATAGGTACCGACCATGCAGCCAAATTAAGTAGAAGGCAAAAATACCCGCTATTCTCCTATTTCCATATTCATTGATTTCATCTGACCACTTTAATGTATACTCTGCTTTCAGTTGAGATTATTCCACACGTACATATAATCTGATGCAATTAAGATATATTATCTTGACCGTACGTTCGTGTGACACAAACTAACCACTAAATTAAATACACATGAGTTTTGCTCGAAAGGAAAATCCACCGAATAATGGAACTTGTACTTGAAAGTCAAGTGCACATAAGAGTAGATAAATGCAAGTCAAATTTATATATATCTTGCTAGATACATCTTACACAAGCTACCAGCGAAATGTCGTGTAGCTGGCAATTACCGATCAATACATATATACCTGTGCAATTACAGATCAATGTTCACAACTACCTGCTTAGTGTCATAAGTTTTTCATTTATAATTGCTTAGTGTCTTAAGTTTTTCATTTATAATTAAGAAGTACATGTTCAACTCAAAAAAGGTTAATTGTTCTATGATCAATAAAAAAACACAGAAATCATATAATAGTGTTATGATCATCATTTGAATAGTGGGTGTGTGTGTTTGGTGGGATGGTAAGGCTTTGGTCTCATATATAAGAGGTCAGGAGTTCGAGCCCCATCAAGGGTGGGAATGGGGTGGGGTTTTAAAAAAAAAAAAAAAAAAAAAAATCATTTGAATAGTGAAAATAGTAGCATGTGTTAATCATTATTAAATAATGATAGTCTAATTGATGGTCACAGTAGTGTTCACCTGGTCAGTTGCTGACCAGAAAATTTATGCTCAACAACCCTTAGATTTACATCCAAGGGTGGAAAACAAAACACCTCAACTTAATAATAATTATCTCTGCCCTTGGATTTACACCCTTGGAAAACAAAACACCTCAACTTAATAATAATTATCTCTGCCCTTGGATTTACATCCAAGGGTGATTGAGCATTATTTTCTTGGTCAGCAACTGACCAGGTGAACATTTTCGTTGATGGTCATGCATTAATGATAGTCTAATATTATCCTATAATATTATAGGATATGAAAAATAGCTAAAAATTGAAAGTTCATAAACTCTGTGATTCATTTTCAATTGTTAAAATTTATATGAAGAGTGACTCACACGTAATCAACAGAATTCATTACGTCATAAATGAAAAAGAAATTGAATAAGTACCAAATAGTATGGACTATTAGACGTAGAATTTTATGTACACAACATGATCCAAGTCTCCAAGATGAATAGCAAAAGATTCTCGTGTGTTCCCAGTGCTTAATCGTGCTAGACTCTTATACTCATAATAGAGAACTCGTGTAGTCTAAATCTAAATATGTTCCTTCGTCTATAACAGACAAGTCTGCTAATACGTACGCCCATGTCAGGTATAGCTCTATTAGAGCAACTCTAACAGCTTCCCCATATTTTGATTTTTCTCTACTTTAGGGAAAAATGAGCCTCTTTTGCTCCAACAGATTCCCTATAATTATCTCTATTTTAGAGAAAGTGAGGAAAGATAAAACAAAATTCTCTATATTTACAGCAATCTCTAAAATTTAAGGAAGAATATGGAGATTTTAGAGATTTCTGTAAAATAGAGAATCTGTTGGAGTTGGAGAAGAAAAAGATGCTAAAGCTTTGACTTTTGCTTCCCTATTATACAGAAATTATAGGGAAGCTGTTGGAGTTGCTCTTAGTAATTTTTATCTTGGAAACTAGTTATCCTATGTGTTAAAGTTCAATAAAAGCCGGCTTAAGTTTTCATGCCCTATAATGTTTCTCTTGACCATTCTTGTCTCATAATTAATTACTATACTAAAATGTACATAACGTAGTACTAATAATAACAATATATTAGCATATGTATATGTCCCCTGAAAAGAAAAGCTAGTTCATTGATCGTTCACATGGTGGGCTCGTACTTAGATTTGCACAAATATTTTCTTTACTTCTTAAATCTACAAATGCACCTGTGCTTTCACAAACGTCTATTCCATAAATTATTACAAGAGTCTCATTAGCTCATAAGCGTTGCTCAATCAAGACTTTAGCACTAATTATTTGACAAAGTAATGCAATTTTATTTTAAGCACACGCAACTTTTAGTAGTGCAGGATAGCCATGGAACTAGACAATCAAAACCACTGTGTCAAAAGCACTCGCTCTCAATGATGTTACTTGCCCGCAACAAAAATCATTCCATATGGACCATATTGATCACATCACCAAGCATAAGATAACCTTTGGCAAAGAAATTTCCACTAATCAAAGTGTTAATTAGTTTTTGTATTGCACTTGCAAAATTTGATTCCCCATCTTGTCATCCATATCTTATCATTTTGGAATTTAGTATTAGGGTTTTTCTAGCTTTCTGTTTCACCACATAAAATCACTGTCTATGTGTATGTAAAGCTCCTGGCAGGATCTTACAATGGGTCACCAAGAAAATATGAGGCAAATTAATAAAATAAGTTAATTACTATAGTATTAATTAGATATATAGGATATACATAGCTAGGGATATACGAAGCTTATGAATCAAGTTATGCCGGCCCATCTACATACTATGTAACTAATCTAATTTCCTTTGTCCTAATATGATAAAGAGTTTAAGACATCAAGATAAACTATAAACTACCTGGTGAATTACATGTTTGAGTATCCATCGCTCACATTATGGATACGTTTAGCTTTAGGCACACGCAAAGGTATTAGTACCTGCATTCCTCCTCCTAAACCATGAAGTAAATGTCTTCTTAAATATTAATTACTTCTTACTTTTAACCTTTTACAAAGAGACAAGTAGCACGTCCAACCTAATAAGCTTATGAGCTTTATATATATATATATATATATATATATATATAAAAGATGAATAATCTTATAAGATGACTATTGAGTTGCTGAATTTTTAAGAATGGTGATTGAAAAAGATGAAGAACACGTAGAACAGAGAGGAAAAACATTACTCGTTTTTTTTTTTTTTTCAGAAAATTACTCGTATTTTATTGTTTCTGTTGTTGCTTTGATGAAACCAACGGGAAATTCTACGGTACCTGTATGTATGTGATACACTCATTTACAGATCTGACAACAATTTTGTTGTCATTGTGGTAAATAGAGTTATTTTTTGGGTAATTTTAGTTCTAGTACAGGTAATTACTCCACATACGATATTTTTACAAGTTTATGAACAAATTGTTGTTAATGTAGTAACTTGGTTCAATTATATGTAAATGTGTAAAACAAATGTGATAACTTTGTTCTTAATGTTGTAAATTTGGTTCAACTAAATTGTAATTTTGGTTCAATTAGATGTAAATGAGTGTATGATAAACATCAAAGTACTCTAGACAACCCCAAACCAACTACAATACATCAGTATTTATACTATCTATGACCACCTGAAATCTCCAACTCCTTCCCTAGATTACTGACACGTCCCTTATATGTAGCTTCTGGAATTAGCTGAGGTAAGCAATTAAGCATAAAAACTATCACTGATAACAATATGGGATAGTAACAGTATTATCAATCCTAACACGAGTGACATATAGAATTGATTTTTGAAAGTATACGTAACAAGTTCGGATGGCAACGGTACTTGTCGATCGGGAATGGACGTTGAGTATACATGACATGTCCATATATCCTTATCCCTGAATTCATTTTCCGTTTCGTCTCCACCTCTATAATGAACCAACTACCGTACATCAGTATTTATACTATCTATGACCAGCTGAAATTTCCAACTCCTTCACTAGATTACTGACGCGTCCCTTACTCCCTTATATGTAGCTTCGATCTGGAATTAGCTGAGGTAAGCAATTAAGCAGAAAAACTATCACCGATAACAATATGGGACAGTAACAGTATTTTCAATCCTAACACGAGTGACATAAAGAATTGATTTTTGAAAGTATATGTAATAAGTTCGGATGGCAACGGTACTTGTCGGGAATGGACGTTGAGTATACATGACATGTCCATATATCCTTATCCCTGAATTCATTTTCCGTTTCTTCTCCACCTCAATACTCGGTATTTTAATCGTGATTAGGTTAGGTTTGAACAGAGATGAAGATCATAGTATTGTCTCCTACTTGATTTCACATATTAAAATTGAAGGTTACATCAGTTGGATGCATGGATTTAAAGCTATAACGTGCCGGGATAGCCAGCCATACCTGGGTTGGTTTGCCGACGCTGTTCTGACCAAATTATTTGGCCCTTCGCCGGATTGCTGGCCATCTTTGTAACCCAAAAGTGTGCTGATGAAGAAGTTGTAGTTTTTTTTTTTTTTTGGTCCTCAAGCTAATAGAAGTAAAATTTAGGAACTTATTAGGACCTGTTGTTTAGTTGGAACTGGGCATTTATATGGCTCCACTTTGTATGTTTTTCTTTTTGTACTTTTACTTTTGGTTCAATGAAATATTACTGACTGTGAGTCTGTGATAATGAAAAAATAAAGTTTCAATTAGTTTTAGTAAAGATTGCAACAGTATGCGTATTTCATACACTAGGTTACATAAACTGTTCACGCGTACATGCAAAATTAGCTTTGTCCTTTGTTCTGTTTTCCTTTTGGATGAGCTAGGCTCTCAAGTACGTACGTCACATTTCTTTAAAATATGTAATTAAACAAAGGAAAGAAAAAGAAACAATTAAAAGAGAAAATTAAGACGTCATCTTATGTTTTGGTCGGAGTTTTCAAGCTTTGACCTACATACTTTTTCCCTTCCCCGGTGGCCCTTCCAACAAGCTCATCAATTATTCAACCATCAGCAGTAGTTTGTCTTTGGCTTAGTTCTTAATTAATTTGGGGGTCTTCATTCTCCAGCTTTCACGCGTGTCAATGTTAATAATCCAATCTATTAATCTACAATATTAATCAATCAGGATAATCCTTAGGTTCTTTCTTGGGGTGAATGAGCATATTCACATTCTATTGCGATTAATGCATTTTAACTTTATAATTTTCTAATCTAACCATTCAAGTTGCATAACATCATACATAGATTAGTTTTGCAAAAAAATTAATCAAATTGAAGACTTTTAATATGAAATACATAGATGGTTCATCATAATAGTAGTAAATGTTGCTATAACCATCTATTTGTTTGATTCAATTAGATAATTAAACGATTTCTGATTCGATTGATTTTTTTACAGAGATGATCTTTAAAAGCTAATTTAAGATATGAACCATTAGATGATAAATTTATTAAGTAAAAGTACGTTAATCAACAATAGAGGTGAATATACCGTTCACCCAAGAGGTAAACCTAAAAATTGTCCGATCAATAATATCCACCGCAGATTTGGTAAAGAGTCATATCTTGGAGTACTAAAAGCTTTGGTAAAAGTATAAGAAAGAGTTCTGATCATATATATGGAAACTTGTGGGCGATTAAACTTTAGTGGAAGTTCAATTCCTTACTAGCGCCAAATTTCCTCGTCTTTTTCCGTGGAGGAGTAATCATTTTTCCAACCATGTTTCCTATTCTCAAGCTTTAAGTCCATGAAACAAATAGATCTTTGTATTAAAATTAAGAGATGTGCTCTGGTCGCGTTCCAGAAACCCTAGAGCCGCCGCCATAAGCATTCATCCATGGATGCCTTTTTTGCCACCCAACCAACGGCCGCCCTACCATCCAAGATTATTAGTGTCCTTAGTCACCCCGACAAGTGGCTTCTTGCCTTGCTTCCCATGCCGATCGATTCTATCTTTTGGATTCGTTCTTCCTCTGTTGCAGCGTAGTTCTTATCTTGAACCACCACGTACCTCAATTGATTAGTCATAACTCATAAACATCCTGCAGCTTCGTGGTTCACCAATTAAGTTAAGTAAGTCAACTCGTGTACTAACTCGTCATGTTGCCAATGGAAATGTTTCAACTTGTTTGGTTGAATAACTTGAATCTTCTTTGGCTGCTCCAAATGAAATTGCTTGATTGTCTCTCCTGCCAAGAAAAAGAAGGTTAAAAAATATTGCGGTTATTAGGGCAAACTTAAGAAGGGGGAGGTTCTAAACGCAAACCGAAAGTTGTCAAGACTCTCCGAGGATAAAGGCTGAAAAAGAAAAAAAAAGAGTTAAAAGTTGTTGGTTGAGAAGAGGATCTTTTAAAATGAAGTCACGAACTATATCGGAATTCTGTATTTTAATGTTTTACCTTTATGGTGTGTTTGGATGAGAAAATTGTGAAATTTGTAGGAATTTATAAATGATGGAATCTATAACTTCATCAATCAAAATTTTTATTAATTACAATTTCTATTGTTTGGTTGTATTTATTTAGAATTTATAACGTGCAATAAATTAAGAAAGTTTAAAACAAATAAAAAAATTAAATAGAAAAAAGCCTTGTTTGGAAATTATAAATTGCAAATGACACTTATTTTTGTGGAAATTTAAGTGAGACATTCATGCAGTGAATTCCTTTTTTTTTTTCTTTAGAGAAATTTAAAATTTCTAATATGAGAATGCCAAATGAGGGAATTGGCTTATAGGAATTATGAAATCCTCACTTTCAATTAAATTTCATCATTTTTTAGATTTGTCTTTCTGTATTTCAGGCACATCACTAAAATATGAGTGTATTTTATATAATGACTCTTTCTGCCAACTTCCTAGGAGCGGATAATTATTATACTTTTTAGTGAACTATTAATTGGTAACATATTTTCTCAAAAACTATTAAAAATACATTGGTGAGCAGAGGAGCCTTTTGTTTGGAACGAAGATAATCTACAACAACTTTTTACATATTTGCTCACCTAAGGGATAGTTGCAAGGAATTGTGAAAGACAAATGCATCTCAACCACATGTATTAAATATAAAAGCAGAAACTATAACAACTTAAAACTGTGTATTTATTTCCAACCGTCAGATTCACTTGTCCCTCACAGTCCCTTAAAAACTGTCCCTTAAGTGAGCAGGCCTTCAACTTTTTATAGTTGCATTATTTTTCTATTAAACATGAATTAGTTCTGTATATTACATGCTTATATCCTATACGGTTCACCAACTGGTGATGTTGGGCCTTTATGGTCTGTCAAGTGCCAGTCGTAATTCGGATCATGGTTCTACAGAATTGGTAACTATCTAGAGTTGGACTGGAGAAAGAGGCTTATGAATGAGGAATTGACTCATATTTGTTTGCTGGGAAGTAGCTTAATTTCTGTTCGTACCACAATTGCGTGCCTGGCGGATAGAGGGCTAGAAGATGATTTTTCCTCAGAAGACACGGAGTTGGTTTTTGTCTATCGGTTTGCTTTACAAAGTGGGCTCAAATTGACTTGTAATGAGTTTACATTACTTAGATAGGAGCTTGGTCGTTACCCCACCATTTTTCTGTATTTAAGTGTATGTTAGACTCTGGCTTTTTAGCTGATCATCTAATGCAATGAACTTTTATTTATAAAAAAAATAAAAAAAAAAAAAATAATAAAAAACTGGACTAACTAATAATGAAAAAGGGGTAAAGCTATGATATGTTAACATTTCTCATACATCAACTATTTTTACCACTTTAAGGACTCGTGTTACCACTTTGAGGACTAATATTACTATTTTGAGGACTCATACGGTAAACTAAGAAAATTTACCACTTTAAGGACTCATGTTACCACTTTGAGGACTAATATTACTATTTTGAGGACTCATGTTACCACTTTGAGGACTAATATTACTATTTTGAAGACTCATTTTACCACTTTTAAGGCAATTGTATGCATGTCATACGTTAACACATTGTAAAATTTTCCATGAAGAAGATAGGAGATTTACTAGATATAATGTAACTGTGTACTTTATTATGCTCAGAAGATTTAACCAATGCATTATTTTCATTAAAATAATTTGGTTCGTTTTTAATATTTGGAAGATGTAAGAATCGTCTACAATTATGCATGCTCTCAAAACCTATGAATGTTAAATATTAGTAGTGAAAGCTATAGACGCTAGTAATTGTTCTCGCTCATCTAATTGGTTTTTTAAACTATAGATGGAATCTGCTAGATCCAGTATCAAACTCTCATAATTTGTGAAAAAAAAATGTCAAATTAATATTCCAGTAATGATAAATAAAAGCTAACCAGACGAGGATTAAGAGAAAAAGTTTTATGTTGAAAATAGGAGACAAAATATATTATTGATGCATGGTGGGACTAAGATCTTATCAAAAACGATGTTTTGTCCAACAAGATCTAGGGCCTCTTCTTTAATGGGACCCTGCAAGATTTGCTTTTCATATACTACAATTCTCTATATAACCTCCACCATTCCTCCCTCAAGCCCTCCCCCCCTCTCTCTGATCATTAAGACCCTGGAAGCAAATACATATCAATTTGCTTTTCATTTTTCCTATTTTCGGGAAAATAATAGTAATTAATCCCTTTATTTTTGGAATAATATTTTTTGTCCCCGGCTGGGAAAATGAAGGAGATCAGCGGTAGAAAACAAGGTGGAATGTCTCCATGCGCAGCATGCAAGCTTCTGAGAAGGAGGTGTGCGCAGGATTGTGTGTTTGCTCCTTATTTTCCAGCTGATGAGCCTCACAAGTTTGCAAGTGTGCACAAGGTTTTTGGTGCTAGCAATGTCAACAAGATGCTACAGGTTCAGCTCCTCTCTCTCTCTCTCTCTCTCTCCCTCTCCGTTGGAGTTATTTTCAAAGACGATAGGGTACGTCATGGCCGTTTTTGATACTCAAAAGCTTTCTTAAATAAAAAGAAAAATTAGGGCAGTCAGTTAAGTACAGCTCCGGATCCATCCTGCAGGTTAACGTACACCATAAATGATCAATGCCGAAGGAGAGAGGTTAAGGCAAGTTGTTAGACAATTATAAATTCTCGAAGCTTATAGAAGTTGTTAGAAACACAAGTATGAAAACCAAAATATCACGATTATTAAACTCTGGTTGAAAAGCTGGATTAATTAAGTTGAGGAACTTGGTCAATGAAGTATATCAAGCCAATATTTAGTTAGATATATACTCTAACTGATCATACTAATCTTCATAGAAATTATTTGAGACTGCTTTTGAGGACCCCGTTGTAGTTTTCTTGGCTGTCAACTCAGAAATAAACGAAATGACTTGAGAGGGATATTGCAACATGTCTTTTTCCTGGTTAGATTCTTGTTTTTGTCATCAGAACTGTTGTAGCACGCGGTGTGGGTTGAAGGGGATGGAGGGTTAAATATTTAGTAATATATCCAGAAAGCATAAAATATAAAAAGGTTAGTGTAATGGTTTTAATTAGGAGATAAAACAATGTTTGAGTAGTTGTTAACCACAAAGCAACTCAATTATTGTGTGATATATGATCCAACGAGGAGGTAAAGCACTATGATTCTATTCAATTTTCTTTATTGTTTTTATATTTACAAGTTTTTTTGTCTTATAATGATGAATCCCATGATCGATCTCCTTATAGCTAGCTAGCTTAGCAAAAAGCATGCATGCCTTAGTTTCCCCACAGGGGATCATAAAAGAACCAGAAAGCAAAAGTCATTCTAACAAACATGTAACTTGATTTGTAAAATCACAAGAGATGTTGCCATGCTTTGATGTTTGCCAGACTTAAAAAAGTCCAATCGTACGTATCAGATAGGCTTTATTTTCTTTCATTCCAAAAGAAAGAAAAAAAAGGAATATAATAGGATGATTTGCTTGTTTTTTAATTAGTAGTTGTACAGAATCCTATGTTCTATTGGTTTTTCCCAGGACCAAATGACCATGTTAAACTAGTTGCTGGTGTAGAAGCTGATAAGAAACCTTTTAGGTTTCCATGTTATTTCTTTCTTTTTGATCTTTTTCCAAGAATTTGATACTTCGTTAGTATTTTGGGAGGAATATATTTTAAAAAGTTAAAAAAGTGTGCTTCCATTTCCTTTTATTTCCACCTTTACTTCGGTTATAATGGTTAGATACAGTTGAAAAGCACCAGTCCTGGATAAAGACTTTTCCTTTTTGAAAATTAGCAAGAACAACTTTTTCTCAAACTAATGGTTCATTTGTCCATAAAGGAATTCCAAACCTTTTATACCAGTTACAGTTTTGAATTGCTTCTAGATCAAGTTATTACAAATGCTTAGATAAAGGAATTGAAGAGTTCGAGGAATTTAGCTCTAGTCTTCGTGTGTGTTTATCATCTTCACCTTTATGGTCATTTTAAATAGCTTTTTCTGAAGCTGAGGCTAAGGTTTTAGTCCTCAATGTACTCTTTCTTGTAAACTTACAAAAAGAAAGTCTGTTGTCTGCTGATGTATATTCTCTTTGCCTTTTGCTTTATAATTATGGATTACATTGATAAACACGTTTACATATAATAAGTCCAAAAAAAAAAATGTTGATCCCAAGTAAGCAAGTAAAAGTTCTCCGACTAATTGTGCTAAATAATATTTCGAAGAAGAAGAAATTTTAATCACATAATCATGATGTCACAATGACATCTAGAAATTGAGACTTTAGTCCTATGTGTTGATCTCTCTTTTTTCTTTTTCTTTTTTTAGTTTGAGGTTAATTGGGAAGTCTAAGCCGCAATTCAAGTATTCAACTCATTGATAAAAAAGATCGTTACAGGCATGAACCTAGCTTAATTAATTACCTATAAGGAATAACATCCAAATGAGATTACAGGTTCTTTTTTTTTCTTTTTCTTTTTTTGTTTGAGTGTTTCTATTGGGACCTCTAAATCTGATCACTTGAGCTCACTCTATTATGAACTATTAAATGACATATATAACCTACTATAAAATAACTATTAAGAACAATAATTATATCAAAAAAATATATTGATTTTCACTAGACTTTCCAATTCAATAATATTAGATTGCATTCTCTATTATTTTCCTTATCTATTTTCATTTTTCAATTTCACTACATACTCATTAAAGCATTCATATTTATTCAAAAAAAAAAATCATTCATATATATTTAATAAGAATTAAAACAATGATTAAGATCATGTGACGTAAAAATATATGATATACATGTTGAACGCATATTTGTGAGGGAAAACAAAATAAATCATATAATGACTTAAATCTAAGTCTATCCATTATATTTGCATAAAACAAAATATTAATTAGCTAGCAATTAAAAAAAACTAAACACATATTTAAAGAATCAATCATGAGGCATAGAAAGTAGAAAAAATAAAATAAACATTAAGAAAAAATGATTAATCTTCATTATTTTGTGCACAACTAAAACATAATTTTTTTTTAAATTACAGAATAGTTCGTGTTATATTTTTATTGTTTGGAAATTAATTTTTAAAACTCAATACCTTCTGTCTGATTTTTTTTTTTTATTGAAAAAGAGATTTATGTCTAAGTGTTTTATTTTAAAGATAATAGTTTGTTTGCAAATTATATGATCAGTGAGGTCACTTGAGGAACTTTAGTGAGGTTTGGTGAGTAAATTTAATATTTGAAAATTTGATAAGAGGTGTAAAAAACATAGGAGGTCAAGTAAGTAAATTTGGAGATTCTAATAGAAAAATCCTTTTGTTTTGAGACAAAATGAGTTGTGAATGGTGATACTACTGACGAAGTGGTGTTAACTCAGTGATTAGAATACCCTACTACCTAAGATCGAGGTCATAGGTTTTGTCATGTACAAGATATTTATCATTTTTAAAATACTTTTGAGAAATTTAGTAAATGCAGGACATTTTGGACTGAACCCTAGTTGTCTATTATTTGACATGCAGGAATTACCAGAGCACCAGCGCAGTGATGCAGTGAGTTCGATGGTGTACGAGGCAAACGCTCGAGTAAGAGACCCTGTGTACGGCTGTGTTGGTGCAATCTCATCTCTACAGCAACAGATCGACGTCCTCCAAACTCAACTAGCCATTGCACAAGCTGAGGTGGTGCACATGAAAATGAATCAATTGCCTTCTGCATCATCTCCCGCAGCCACATCAGAAAACACCTCTCCCATCTCAGTCAAGCAAATAATGCCTAATAATAATAATAATAATAATAATTCTCACCATCATTATCATCCTCATCAGACCACCAAATCCTTTTTTACAATGGACATGGTGGTAGATCAGGCCAATTCTTTGTGGTCATGCTAGCTATGCCCTATACCTCTGCATGCCTGCTCTTTGCTTTTTCTATTATTATATATTGTTATTCTCTAATTAATCAATTAATTAGTTAGTATCATGGGCTTGCTTTTTTAATGTCTGCCTCTTTCTCTCTTTCCTTCTTTTTTTTACCTTTTTCTCTTTTTCACTTTCATAGTGCATCCTGCATCTCTCTACTTGACCAGAGGTGATGATTGATTAACCATATGTAAATGTGATCAAAAATTAATGTAATTATAAGTTAATTATGATATTGGTATTATATATGACCTAGCTGCTTATGTTTTCTGCATTTCCAGCTGATAGATATATATATATATATTTTTACATTACAAAAAACATTAGGAGGGTAAATACTAACTTGAGCTTCAAGTCCACCCAGTCTCACTATCGAGACATCTATACGTCAATTGCTTTCTGATCTACAAGTCTGTATTACTTACTTTGACTGGTTATTAAGCATGTAAATTTCTAATAACAGATCAAACTGGTTAAGTACACCAATGCCAAGCTTAACCATGTTGTTATATCAGAATATTGATAAAGAAGCCGTTGTATGATAAAGGTAATGGACTACGTCAGAGTAACAATTAACTAGTTCTGAGAAATCACTGTACGTAATATAACCTTGCAGTTAGTCAATCAATGTTTAATTACATTACTAAATACTTATGCATACATGTAAAATTGTCTTCTCTGATGGGATGAGTGTTGTTTATATTTGTATATATATGTAGTTTGCCTTTGTCCAGGGAATCGTGGTAGTATACTCACTCATCTGATACAAATTAATTGAAGTATAGACGACTAAAGCCCTTTGTGTCATTGGCCAAACTACATATATATATATGTTAGTTAAACGACTATATATTTCATCAGCTGTCCCACTCCCTCTAATTATATATTAGTGTGAAAAGAACATCACAACTACATCTCCACAATTAGCCTGAAAGATCGATGGCTCTTCGAAGATGTCCTTCACAATTTATATTGAAGGAGATCCCAAGCCCTTAATTCTTAATTGGTTGCTATTCTTTGCGTTCGTATGCAGTAATAGTCATTCTTGCCAAAAAAAAAAAAAACAAATTTGAAATTCTTTTGGTCATCTAAATTATAGGGGTCGTCTTGGGTGATGTATGCCATACCCTAATTTTTTTTATTTTTTTTACTTTTAGTAAATTAATATAGTGGAAACTTACTGAACTGGTCAACAGGTTACCCAATTAAATATCGACATGTGTCATTTTAAAAAATAAAATTTACCATATTAACAAAACACTCTTTCTTGATATGTAACATTGTTAAAAATCATGTAACAAGTATTGTCAAAATAATAAATTACACATAGTTGAACTACAATTACGACTTATGACAACAATTGTTGTGGTTATTGTAATTGATGTAATTGAGTGGTCAAAGATGTAAATATCATATTTGGACAACTTTTATCAAATTAGAACCTTGATTATCAAGTGGAGAAGCTCCTTACAATACTGAGTTGTTACATATCTTTTGGTCTAATTTTAATTTTACCATGTTCACAACACAAATGTTGTCGGAATTGTAAAATGGTTGGTAATCTTGTAAATGGTATAGTTTTTGAAGTAATTACTACAATCAGAACAAAAGTTACCACTTTTACACCAATAGTTTCGAGTTATGGTAAAATATGTAGTCATTGAGTAATTATTCCGTTAATGATAAAAATATAACGATTTACCATTTTGACAATAAATTTGTTGTTGCACTTGTTAAATTGTCCATAAATTAGTACATTAGTTTAGGTTGAGTAATTACTATAAATAGGACAAAAGTTACCGTTTTTACATCAATTGTTGTGATTGTGGTAAAATGTGTAGTCATTGTAGTAATCATTTCATTAATGATAAAAACATAAAGATTTACCACTCTGACAACAAATTTGTTGTCATACTTGTTAAATTGTCCATAAATTAGTACATTAGTTTAGGTGGAGTAATTACTATAATTAGAACAAAACTTTTCTTTTTTTCATCAATTGTTGGAATTTGTGGTAAATTACTTCAATTAAAAGTAATTACTAATTCGACGATGAACATTACACAATATATTACTTTAATTACGCAAGGGAGAACTTTATTACACAAATGAGGACGGGTAAAGCTATGGACATTAACATTTCTCATACATGTTATATTTTATATAATATTTACCACTCTGAGGACTCATGTAATTACTTTGAGGACACATGTGGTAATTAGAAAAAAAAATCCTCATTAAAGTAAATAAGGTCTTCGTTAGAGTAAAATAGGTTCTCATTTGAGTAATTAAGTCTTAAAAGTGGTAATTGTAATAGGTTCTGATTAGAGTAAAGTAGGTTCTCATTTGAGTAAATAAGTCCTAAAGTAGGTTCTCATTTGACTACATTTAAAACAAATATTATTTATTTTTACACTAATTGTTGTTGTTGTCATAAAATGCATGTAAAAAGAATTATATTTGGTTAAGGAAACTACTAATGATATAATTAATTGGTAATAAAGACTACTTAACTAATACTAATTTTGCGAACTTAGGTTAGAAGGTTTTGTTTTTAATAGGGAAAAAACATAATTTTCAATTGTGTAATTGTCCATCAATAACAAGCATTAATCAAACATTAATTCACTAATAATAAAATTAATTAGTAATATAGACTATTTAACTAATAGTAATTCGGTGAACTTAGGATAGAAGGTTCTTTTAATTTTTTTTCAAAAAGGAAAAATAATAATTGTCAATTGTCAATTGATAATCAAACATTAATTGGCTTTATTGTTTTCACTATCTTTATTGTTTTGAATTCAATTAGTAGTTTGTGTTAACATTTTTGCTTATTGGAAATGAATAGCATAATTAGAAAGGCTAAGGGCTAAACAAGTTACCAATTTGTTAAATATTTTGAACCATTAGATATATTACTAATCCAATGGTAAAAAATATTTAACAAAATGAGGGTATGGCAAACACCAAGGTACCCAAGAATGCTCCCTGAATTATGTAGACAAATATTTTTCATAACATGAATATAAAATGAGACAATCAATTTTTAATTTAGCTAATCATTTAAAAAAAAAAAACATGTGTCTTGCAAAGAGAACTAAAGACCAAACGACTTGTAAAAATAAGACTTGAGATTTTCTTGGAACCCTAGAGAGCGAACAGAAAAAGGGAGAGAGTGAACCCTCCGGCGGCACGTCCTTGCGGTGGCGTCGTCGGACGGGTTAGAGTGGACCTAGTGTATGGTAACAATAAACTCAGTCGGAGAGGGGGCTGCGTGGTGGCTTGGATGTCCAGAACGCGAGGTTGTCTCGCCGGGGATGCTCAGAGCGGGTTCGGCGACTTGTGGATCAGGCTGGGATCGATCTCACAACGAGCGGGAGGTAGACGGTCGGTGGCGGCATTGCTTGGCGATGCGAGGACAGATTCTAAGGGGCTAAGATAGGATCAGATTGATCAGATTTGGTTTGGGTCTTTTGGAGTCAACCTGTGGAGAGGAGTAGCTTGGGATGGCTGCGATGCTTGCTGGCAAGTTGGGGAGGATGGAGAGATGGACGGATTGCCTGAGTTTGCTTGGTGTGGCGGTTTGGCTGCCGGTCGTTGGCCTGCGTGGCTTTGGCTTGCGAGATGGTGGCAAGTTACCCATAGCAGTCTGCTCTATTGGACTGGGCTAAGTGGGCTTTGGGCTTGGGTTTGGGCTCTGGGCCCAAACTCTTTTTATTTTATGTTTTACTACTTTTTCTTGTTATTAGTTAATTATGGCTATATGCCGGCAATAAGCCCCTGCCATTCTAGGGTAGGGCGATGTGGGCGTTGTCCCGGTATGCACACTCAGTGTGCCTTGTCTAGCCTAGTTAGGCGGCACGCTATTTGTTTGATCAAATGGGACGCAACCTCCTAGTGGCAAGATGAAATTGAGTGCCATCGGATTTATTTCCATGCGGCAACATAGTGGGAAAGCTATGCTATTTGTAATGATGCTTCTTCATTATAGAGTTATCTTTCCGGTATGTCACCGTTTTGTCAAAGCAAATGGAGTAGCCTTTCGTTCACTCTTTGCTAATTGGTGCTTGTTAGAATACATAGATCTTATGGAGAGTCTTGGTATTATTTCAGGATGTTCTCTTTATGCTTATTGTAATTTGGGGTTCAAGCTCTATGTCCCCTCCTTGTATTCTGCAATTTCATTAATCAAGGCTTGAGGACAGTCACACCAGCCCTATTTCAAAAAAATAAAAAGACCAAACGACTTTTATTATTTAATTATAAGCCAAAAAGAGAAGGTATATTTTTAAGACCTCTCTAATTCTGGCAAGTGTGTGTGTATATATATATATATATTATGTTTTTCTGCTGAATACATTGATCATAGAATGTCCATGAAGATGAAGGTGAGTAAGTGACTTACAGAAAGCTGAATGGACATATATGGAAACAAAAACAAAAGGGAAGGATGAGTTTTTTTTTTTGGTCAATAGAATGAGAATGGGGTCTTCAGATCTTCAAAAATTGGACGTGTTATTTCTTTCTTGAACAATCTGGGCCTCAAATGTGTGACTGCGAATTCTAGTAAGGGGTTAGTCCATAGTTTCTGAAAGTTCTAAGAGACCAAAAATATGGTACTAGAAACCTTAGGTTCACCCACCACTTTTTTTTTTGTTGTCTCCAAAATCTCAACCCAAAGAACAACTATTTCCCACTTTTCCTCTTCTTTTATCCCATTTTCTCTGTTTTTACTTTTTATTTTTATATTTTTGTTGCCACTTTTCTTGTTCCAAAACCCTAAACTTTGGTTTTTTCTTTCCATGTTTTATATTTGGTTAGGGCTTTCTTGTACTCATGTAAAAGTACCCTCAAAATGAGGTAAACAATTGCGCAGCGTTAACTCTTAAAAGCCCTAGTGAAAATAAAATCACTTAATGGAAAGATACACGTTCACTTTACAGAAAACCAATAGCACTGACCTCGGCTATTCTCACTAGACTCATTCTAGAAGGTTGTGATCTGATCATGTTGCTGTAATTCTTCTCCACTATTAAACTGCTTTCACTAGTCTTCTTGGATTGACAGGTACTGACTTCGATCGACCTTCAATCTCTTTGCACATCAGTGACTCCAACTGACCTTGAACTTTGATATGTAGAAAGTGATGAATGACAAAAATGTATTTGACTCACAAAGCTTCTTAAGCAAGGAACAAGTAAATCCCCTTTCAAAAAAGAAAAAGAAAAAAGGAACAAGTAAATCAATGATTCTATATGAAGCATATGGTTTTTTCAATACAAATGAAAAACTTCTCTAACTTGATGGATGCACGGAATTTTTTTCTCTTTAAAAGCGCACTGAATGAATGCATTTTCTGCCTATTTGTATTTATTGTGTAGACTCCCCCTAAAACCTTAGAGAGTTAAGACTCCAATACCCAATTGACTCCTATTTGGAAATAATTTCCTAGAAGGTTGGTTTGAGCGTTTTTCATTGGTTTATCGTGTAACAATCAACACGGTCGTCAAAGATAGGAAGTGTTTACATCTAGATTTATTGTACCTCATGGATTACGAGCTAGCTAAGAATCTTATGGTTCAAGTTCACCAAAAATCAGTTGTGCACATGTTAGCATTAAAGCCACCCTCAAGTGCAAGAGGTACAAGTTATAGAATAGGGGATTAAGTAAGGATGTCGAACCCACGAGGATTGGTAAATCCTTTCCTAGCTAGGGAAAACCTAAGGAAAAACTAGAAGAATATGCAAATGTACAATCACAAACAAAGGCTCACAAGTGAACCAAAGTTCATGGTGAGTATGTGCAAGATGGTGTGTAGAGATTTGATTTTGATTTTGAGATTGGTTTATATTCAAATTGAAACAATGAAAGCGAGTAATATAAACTAACCTAAACAAAACAAGTTGTTATCAAATGGATGGGAGTTAGGGCATCGGGTTTCACCTTTTGCCTCCCTTGCAAGCATTAAAGCAATTGAATATGAATGATGCAAAGCTAATTGTCCAATGTTGAGTCACAAATTACTTACGCAATTGTGCCCCATAATTATGAAAATTGATTTGTCTTCCATGCTATTTTACCTTTTTAATCCATTTTATTTGTAGGAAACCTTGCATTGAGAATAAAATGACTATTTGAGGCTTGAAATGTGGAGATTTGAAGCTAGGGGAAGAAGACACGGAGATTGGAAGAAAATTGCAAATCGACTTTTCCGGCGATTTTTCCGGCAAACTTTTCCGGCGAGCCGCCACTCATGGAGGGTCTTTTCTCCAGCAAAGGAGGACCATGGTGGTGAGAATCTCCCATCACTTGAAATTCAAATATCTCCCTACACCTTGTCCTTTTATCACCTTGCCAATTTGGGACCATTTGGGGGACAATGGTGTAAGAGCATCTCTTGCACACTTGGGGACCAAAGATGACACACCTAGCTGATCAAAAAGAGGCCAAAGACCAATTATTCAGAATTCTTGACTCCATTCAATCATCTTCATCCTATCCAAGATCCATTTTTCTCTCTAGAGAAGACACCACCATTTCCACCACTAAAACCACCATCTCCACCTCTAAAACCTCCATTTCCACCACTACAACCTTCATTTCCTCCACCATTCAACACCACAACTCATCTTAGAGATCCCAAATTTCACTATTCTTACCAATATCAAGAGCTTGGAGCAAGGAGAAGGAGGTGACTACCACCACATCATGTTCTTGGAGACCCATCTCCACCACCTCTTCCGGCATCATCAATAGTCACCCTTTACTCTCTATCTCTTTATGTATTTGATGTTTAATAGAATGTTGAAGCTTGTGTATCTAGCTATGTGTGAGTAGTGAACTAGTTGGGGCTAGGGTTGAAAGCCCTAGCCAAACTTGCTTGGATTGATGCTTTTGTTTATAAATTGATGAAAATTCATGTTGTCATTCTCACATGCTAAGTCAATAGTTGAATGCATTACTTAGACCTAATCAATTTGAGTTATGTGTTTGCCATGACATGAAGTTTTTCCTAGAGATTGATTACCTCTAGGCAAAAAGGGAGCATGAAAGCACACCATGTGTGCATGTGAGGGTAGTGAGCTAAAATCACCTAGAGATAGGATTGGTTTGCTTGCTTGGTTACCTAAACTCTAAGCTTTATGCATTTAGGGGCAAATGATTGAGACCTATCCGGTAATTGAATTTGTCTCTAGGTAGTTAGCTCTAGACTTATCCGGTTAGAGTTAATAAAATGAAAGGGGTTTAAGCCTTAGTAGTCCTATCCGGATGCTAAGAGGGTAGTTGGACAATTAGCTTTGCATCATTCATATTCAATTGCTTTAATGCTTGCAAGGGAGGCAAAAGGTGAAACCCGATGCCCTAACTCCCATCCATTTGATAACAACTTGTTTTGTTTAGGTTAGTTTATATTACTTGCTTTCATTGTTTCAATTTGAATAGAAACCAATCTCAAAATCAAAATCAAATCTCTACACACCATCTTGCACATACTCACCATGAACTTTGGTTCACTTGTGAGCCTTTGTTTGTGATTGTACACTTGCATATTCTTCTAGTTTTTCCTTAGGTTTTCCCTAGCTAGGAAAGGATTTACCAATCCTCGTGGGTTCGACATCCTTACTTAATCCCCTATTCTATAACTTGTACCTCTTGCACTTGAGGGTGGCTTTAATGCTAACAAGTTTTTGGCGCCGTTGCCGGGGATTGGTGTGAAAAACCAATCCCTAGCTTGGGTAGCCTTAGGCATTAGCTAGATTTTTTCTTGTTTTTATTTTATCTTTGTTTGCCGACCAGTCGTTGGTCTTCGCCGACCAGTCATTTGTGTTAATTTCGTGTGATTTTTGTCTCGCCGACCAGTCGTTGGAAATTTCCGACCAGTCGGCAAGTGTCATTTTAGGGGTCAGAAGCTCACCGACCAGTCGGCAAGTGTCGCCGACCGGTCGTTTCCCCTGTTTTCAGAATTTTTCAATTTCTTGTTTTTGGTTTCTTTTTGTATTTGACTTATTTTCTTACCTTTGTTTTGAAATTTTATAGGTGTTTATGTCTCACGAATCACCTATAAGTAGTCCAAGGATCAATTCAACATATTCCACTCCATCATCTCCAAGCACACCAAGTGGAGATAACATATCTATTGATCAAGTTCTTGAAGATAGTGGTGAAGAAACTCGGATACCGCAAGAAACTCTTGATCTCATAAAGAAATTGGCAGAAGAGTTGCAAGCTAAAATAGCCCGGATACCCACAATGGATGAACCACGCCCCATGAAGGAGTACACTTTACCAACAATCTCCAATCATCCAAGTTGCATCGTGCTTCCACCATGTGCCGTTGCTTTTGACATAAAGCCGGGGACTATTGCAAACTTACCCCTCTTCTTTGGCTTGCCAAGTAATGAGCCTTACTTGCACCTTCAAGAGTTCAATGAAGCATGCTGACCGTTCAACTTTTGGGTATTGATGAAGGCAACTTGCGTCTTCGGCTCTTCCCCTTTTCATTGAAGGACAAAGCTAAGAAATGGTTGTACAAGCTTCCCCCAAGTAGTATCCACACTTGGGAAGAGATGCAAAGGGTATTCCTCAAGTTCTATTTCCCTCCTCACAAGTCTAATTCATTGAGGAATGAGTTGATGAACTTCCGAGAGCTACCAAATGAGTCATTCTATGAGACATGGGAGAGATTCAAGGATATAGAAGGTGGTGTTCCCAATCATGGCCTCTCTAAGGTAGCGGTTCTAAGTGCCTTCTACACCGGGCTTTCACAAGACACAAGGAGGAGAGTTGATAATGCTTGTGGGGGATGTTTCATGAACAAGACCGAAGATGAAGCGATGAAGATTCTAGATGAAATGAGTGAATCTTCTCAACTCTATGATAGTGCCTCGGATAGAAAGCCAATGATGATGAAGAGTGCACAAGTACCTATGAGGGAGCAAGAGCAAAGGAGAGGCATGTATAATGTTGATATTCCAAGTGTTCAAATGCAACAAGAGTTGAAGCGGATAGAAGGAGAAATGCAAAAGAAACTTGACATGATTCTACAAGCACAAGGAAGACCCTCAATCAAATGGCATCACCAAGCCAAATTCGGGAGCCTAGTTTGGGAGTCAAATCCATGGAGCAAGCTTGCTTGATTTGCGAAAGTGTGTACCATAGCACAACGGAGTGTTCACAAAGCGACATGTACCCGGAATTGATAGAGCAATGCAATCTTCTCAGCAACCAAACAAGGCCAAAGAATGATCCTTATAGCAACACTTATAATCCCGGGTGGAGGAATCACCCTAATTTTGGTTGGGGTGGGAATCAAAACCTTGAACAAGGTCAAGGTTACCAAAGGCAAGGAGGTGGCTATCAAGGTGCAAGTAGCTCACACTTCAACAATCAAGGAGCAAACAATGCTTATCATGCTCCTAGACCACCTTATCAAGCACCACCTCAACAACCTCTACCTCTACAACAACCCCAAGTGCCAATTCAAGAAGCAAGAAAGACACCTACCCTTGAAGAAATGATGGCCTTTGTGAATAATCAAGCAAAGCAAGATGAGAAGATCAATGTCATTCAACAAAGTGTGAGCAAGCTTGAGGTACAAATGGGGCAACTAGCTAATGAGTTGAGTCAAAGGAAGCAAGGTGTGTTTCCAAGCCAAGTGGAGAATAACCCAAGGCATGAAGCCAAAGCTATTACCACCTTGAGAAGTGGAAGGCAAGTGGAGAACAATGTGTACATGCCTACCAATAAGGAAGATGTAACTCCAAGGGAGCCACCCGGTTTTGAAAGAAGATCAAAGGGGAAAGCAAGAGAGTTGTCACATGGAGAAGTCATCTTAGGCTTCAATGATGGTGAAGAAGAAGCTTTGAATGATAAGAAGAATGCTTATGCCGATGAGAAGCAAGAAGAAGCCTTGAAGGACAATTTCAATGCCAAGGTTGGAACTCATGATAATGAAGCCTCTCCTTCTACTCTAATTGAAAGGCCATTCAAAAGAGGTATGACCTTCAATCCTCCTTTGAAGATTGTGCAAGAAGAAGAAGTGTCTCTCCCTTACCCTCAAGCTATATGGCAACAAGAGAAAAAAACTCAAGAAAGAGAGCCAATTGAGGGAGATGATTGATTTGTTCAAGAAGGTTCATATAAACATTCCACTCCTTGAAGCCGTGAAGACAATCCCATCTTATGCTAAGTTCTTGAAGGATATGTGCATGAAGAAGAAAAAGTTCAAAGAACATGAGCAAGTGGCTCTTTGTGAAGAAGTGAGTGCTATCATTCAAAGAAAGCTTCCACCAAAGCTCAAAGATCCGGGAAGCTTCACTATTCCAAGCAAGATTGGAGAAACTACTTTTGACAATTGCTTGATGGATCTTGGGGCAAGTATCAATTTAATGCCCTATTCGGCTTTAAAGAAGCTTGGTCTTGAAGGAGCTTTGAAACCAACTTCAATCACTCTCCAATTGGCGGATAGAAGCGTGAGGTATCCTAGAGGAATCTTGGAGAATGTGCTTGTCAATGTTGCAAGGTTTGTGATACCGGTGGATTTTATAGTCCTAGACATGGAGGAAGCCCCCATGGTTGACAATGAGCTTCCTATCATCTTTGGAAGAGCTTTCATGGCCACTGCCGGTGTCAAGATTAATGTGAAGAAAGGCACCATGAGCATGAAGGTACTTGGAGACAAAATCAAGTTCCAAATCTTTCCTCCCCTTCAAATTATGGATGACATGAATGAATGCTACTTTTTGGGTTACTATGGAGAGGCAAGAGTAAGGGGAGATGAGAAAAATAAGAAAGAAGTTTGGGCACCTCTTCCGGTCTTACCATGTTCACAAGGCTTTGAGTCACTCCTCACCCCCATCAAGAAGAAGAAACAAATTGGAGGATTGCTCAAGGGAGCACTTGTTGACATGGGAGCTTGCCTTGGAAGTTCAAAGAAGGTAAACAAGGGAGATGGTTGTCTCAAGAAGCCCCCTTGAATGAATGAAGAATCAACGGACCGGCTAGAAGTCCTTAAAGCAAAGCCCTACTTGGAGGTAGCCAAGCTCATAATGCAAGTGAAGGAGGAGGAAAACCCTTGGAACCATTCTTGAAGAAATGACACCATTAAAGTTTAGCTTGGAAGGCAAGGGCTTAAAGCCTTGCATGTTGGTGATTGTTGGTGAATTGAATGAACTTCATGGTCTACAAGGGGGAGCATTCCTAAACCTTTTTCTTGCTTTATGTACTTCATTGTGTTTAAATTCCGGTCACTTCTTTGTTTTTGTGATAGTTTGCATGCACTTTCTTACCATGCTTGACTCTTTCATTGCAAAGCTTTCAAGAAAATACTTTTTAACATTGAGGACAATGTTAAGTTCAAGTGTGGGGGGGACGGTCTAGTTTAAATTCAATAAATTCAAATTGTTAAAAAAAAAAAAAATTGTTTTTAGCTTTTAGTTGTTTCTAGTTTTTGTATGTTTTGTTTGTTTAGTTCCTTCCAACTCCTATGATGAAACTTGAACTTGATTTGTAAAGGGCTAGAAAGCATGTCTATGTCTTGTGAACTCAATTTTTCAAATAAAGGTTATGGGACTTATGTTTAACTTCATTGGTACCTTTGATTGTCAAGTTGATGCATTGAGATATGGTTGGCATGATGAGATTTGTGAGAACTATTTGCACCACAAATGTGAGTTTTGAGCCTAATAAAAGTGCATCCAATAGCTCTTAGCACTTTATTCTTCATGTGTGTTCCATCTTTTGTGAATTGTATCTCTAGAACTTGCTTTATATCTCTCAAAACTTTTGTCAAGCATGAATACATCGCGGAAATGATTGAGACAATAGGAATTCCACCATGGCCAAATAAGCTCTTGTCCTAAAAAGATGATTATCCTTAGATTGCCAATTTGTGCCTTTTGTTAGCCTTTCATTTCTTTGCACCACAAATGTCTTACCTTCTAGCTTAAACACTAGCCTTACCCTTTCTAAGTTTTCTTAGTGAGCAATGTGAGATTGTATATGTCAAGATGCTTCAAGAAACAAAGTTTGGGGGTACTTGAAAAGAAATAAGTGTGGGGGAGTATTATGTTTGTTGTGCATTTGTAATTTGTCTTTACATTTCAAGAAAGTCAAGAAAGAAAGTTAAAAAAAAAAAAAAAATGGAAAGAAAGAAAGAAAGAAAATCCAAAAAGAAAGTTTCTCTAGTTCAATAAATAGTTTTTAGTTTAAAGTTTGGGGGAATGGTTAAGAGAGTGAATCATATGAAGCATCTTAAGGTCTTAAGTTCGTAAAATCTCAATAAGGGAGTTGCTTGCTAAGTTGCTTGGAATTTGTGATGTCATATCCACTTCATTTCTCTAACCCCTCGCCCTAAGCCTCATTACAACCTAATAAAAGTCCTTTTTGATCCAAGATGGTTTGTGCATGACCCGTGGAGATGAGATTGAAAAGCAAGCATATGGCGGCATTTGCATGAGATTGTTTGAGTGATAGTGTAGCTAACCTTTAAACACTTGTGTGAAAATTAGAGTGAAAATCTAGTGAGTTTATGGTTAGCACGGTTTTGTTGTGCAAGCTTGGTTTTGGTGCATCAAAGTGACAATCATGGCATGACATACATTCTAATCTAGCATTTGTCCCATAGCTTCATAAACTTTTGAGACATGACTTGATTTTCTAGCCTTGAGCAAATTGTGTTCTTTGAGGATAATGTTGGAAGGATTAGGTTGTGTTAGTTTTGTTATGTTTCGGATTGGGGTTAATGCTTTTGCTTGAGGACAAGCAATATTCAAGTTTGGGGGTATTTGTTGAGTCACAAATTACTTACGCAATTGTGCCCCATAATTATGAAAATTGATTTGTCTTCCATGCTATTTTACCTTTTTAAATCCATTTCCTTTTATTTGTAGGAAACCTTGCATTGAGAATAAAATGACTATTTGAGGCTTGAAATGTGGAGATTTGAAGCTAGGGGAAGAAGACACGGAGATTGGAAGAAAATTGCAAATCGACTTTTCCGGCGATTTTTCCGGCGACTTTTCCGGCGAGCCGCCACTCATGGAGGGTCTTTTCTCCAGCAAAGGAGGACCATGGTGGTGAGAATCTCCCATCACTTGAAATTCAAATATCTCCCTACACCTTGTCCTTTTATCACCTTGCCAATTTGGGACCATTTGGGGGACAATGGTGTAAGAGCATCTCTTGCACACTTGGGGACCAAAGATGACACACCTAGCTGATCAAAAAGAGGCCAAAGACCAATTATTCAGAATTCTTGACTCCATTCAATCATCTTCATCCTATCCAAGATCCATTTTTCTCTCTAGAGAAGACACCACCATTTCCACCACAAAAACCACCATCTCCACCTCTAAAACCTCCATTTCCACCACTACAACCTTCATTTCCTCCACCATTCAACACCACAACTCATCTTAGAGATCCCAAATTTCACTATTCTTACCAATATCAAGAGCTTGGAGCAAGGAGAAGGAGGTGACTACCACCACATCATGTTCTTGGAGACCCATCTCCACCACCTCTTCCGGCATCATCAATAGTCACCCTTTACTCTCTATCTCTTTATGTATTTGATGTTTAATAGAATGTTGAAGCTTGTGTATCTAGCTATGTGTGAGTAGTGAACTAGTTGGGGCTAGGGTTGAAAGCCCTAGCCAAACTTGCTTGGATTGATGCTTTTGTTTATAAATTGATGCAAATTCATGTTGTCATTCTCACATGCTAAGTCAATAGTTGAATGCATTACTTAGACCTAATCAATTTGAGTTATGTGTTTGCCATGACATGAAGTTTTTCCTAGAGATTGATTACCTCTAGGCAAAAAGGGAGCATGAAAGCACACCATGTGTGCATGTGAGGGTAGTGAGCTAAAATCACCTAGAGATAGGATTGGTTTGCTTGCTTGGTTACCTAAACTCTAAGCTTTATGCATTTAGGGGCAAATGATTGAGACCTATCCGGTAATTGAATTTGTCTCTAGGTAGTTAGCTCTAGACTTATCCGGTTAGAGTTAATAAAATGAAAGGGGTTTAAGCCTTAGTAGTCCTATCCGGATGCTAAGAGGGTAGTTGGACAATTAGCTTTGCATCATTCATATTCAATTGCTTTAATGCTTGCAAGGGAGGCAAAAGGTGAAACCCGATGCCCTAACTCCCATCCATTTGATAACAACTTGTTTTGTTTAGGTTAGTTTATATTACTTGCTTTCATTGTTTCAATTTGAATAGAAACCAATCTCAAAATCAAAATCAAATCTCTACACACCATCTTGCACATACTCACCATGAACTTTGGTTCACTTGTGAGCCTTTGTTTGTGATTGTACATTTGCATATTCTTCTAGTTTTTCCTTAGGTTTTCCCTAGCTAGGAAAAGATTTACCAATCCTCGTGGGTTCGACATCCTTACTTAATCCCCTATTCTATAACTTGTACCTCTTGCACTTGAGGGTGGCTTTAATGCTAACATCCAACTACCCTCTTAGCATCCGGATAGGACTACTAAGGCTTAAACCCCTTTCATTTTATTAACTCTAACCGGATAAGTCTAGAGCTAACTACCTAGAGACAAAGTCAATTACCGGATAGGTCTCAATCATTTGCCCCTAAATGCATAAAGCTTAGAGTTTAGGTAACCAAGCAAGCAAACCAATCCTATCTCTAGGTGATTTTAGCTCACTACCCACACATGCACACATGATGTGCTTTCATGCTCCCTTTTTGCCTAGAGGTAATCAATCTCTAGGAAAAACTTCATGTCATGGCAAACACATAACTCAAATTGATTAGGTCTAAGTAATGCATTCAACTATTGACTTAGCATGTGAGAATGACAACATGAATTTTCATCAATTTATAAACAAAAGCATCAATCCAAGCAAGTTTGGCTAGGGCTTTCAACCCTAGCCCCAACTAGTTCACTACTCACACATAGCTAGATACACAAGCTTCAACATTCTATTAAACATCAAATACATAAAGAGATAGAGAGTAAAGGGTGACTATTGATGATGCCGGAAGATGTGGTGGAGATGGGTCTCCAAGAACATGATGTGGTGGTGGTCACCTCCTTCTCCTTGCTCCAAGCTCTTGATATTGGTAAGAATAGTGAAATTTGGGATCTCTAAGATGAGTTGTGGTGTTGAATGGTGGAGGAAATGAAGGTTGTAGTGGTGGAAAATGGAGGTTTTAGAGGTGGAGATGGTGGTTTTAGTGGTGGTGGAAATGGTGGGTCTTCTCTAGAGAGAAAAATGGATCTTGGATAGGATGAAGATGATTGAATGGAGTCAAGAATTCTGAATAATTGGTCTTTTGCCTCTTTTTGATCAGCTAGGTGTGTCATCTTTGGTCCCCAAGTGTGCAAGAGATGCTCTTACACCATTGTCCCCCAAATGGTCCCAAATTGGCAAGGTGATAAAAGGACAAGGTGTATGGAGATATTTGAATTTCAAGTGATGGGAGATTCTCACCACCATGGTCCTCCTTTGCTGGAGAAAAGACCCTCCATGAGTGGCGGCTCGCCGGAAAAGTTTGCCGGAAAAGTCGCCGGAAAAGTCGATTTGCAATTTTCTTCCAATCTTCGTGTCTTCTTCCCCTAGCTTCAAATCTCCACATTTCAAGCCTCAAATAGTCATTTTATTCTCAATGCAAGGTTTCCTACAAATAAAAGGAAATGGATTAAAAAAGGTAAAATAGCATGGAAGACAAATCAATTTTCATAATTATGGGGCACAATTGCGTAAGTAATTTGTGACTCAACAGCACAAAAAAAAAAGGCTAAGCAAGGCACTAAGCCTCATTTAAGCTCGATTTTGCATTACACACACACACACACACACACACACCACATATATATATATATATATATATTCATTGATAGAAAGCCTTGCACCAAGCAATGCTTGGATAGGGTCATGAAGCACACAAGAACACTTGGAATGCTCACTCCCACATGGATTTACAAAGAGATGGTAGAAAATGTATCACAATATTTTTGGGGTTTTTAATTGATAAATAAACTAACTAATTAACTATGACATAAAAAGGAAGATAGAAGGATGGGATGCGTTGCATCAAGGGTCACCATTGAATTCAAGGTTCTCCACCTAAATCCAAAATTATATGGAATGGCGATGATTAATTAAGAAAATGATTCAAGTGTTCTGTCGGATTTCCATTTAGCATTAAGAGGTCGAAAAGAAAGCTAAATTGATTTTCATAAAATAGTAGTCAAACCCTAAGCTAAAAGAAGAAGAAGAAGAAGAAGAAGAAATACTTAGGTTTTGGGTACCCTATCGTGGTTCATGTTGGCGACATGATCTTCATTGGAAGCCCTTAAAGAGTTAAGGGAAACCGCTGAACAATATTGAAATCTGAGTTTGAGATGTAGGATCTTGGGAGAACACGATTTTGCCTCTGTTTGGAATTTGAGCACCGTGTTGATGGATGCTTAGGCGTTTTGACAAGGTCAAGCCTTCAAGCACGCCTATGATCGTTCATAATTTTGATCCTAAAAAGGATCCTCTTTGTTCGAAGGATGATGATGAAGATGTGCGAGGAGCAAATGTGCATTACTTAAGTATAATAGGCTCATTATTGTACTTAGCTCAATGCACAAGACCGGACATCTCATTTGCAGTGAATTTTTTAGCTAGGTATAGCTTTACTCCAACGCGATGTCATTGGATTGATGTTAAAGATATCTTTCGATACCTAAGTGGTACGATTGATATGAGTCTGTTCTATCCCTACAGAGAGATGATTGATTCGGACTCATCACATATCAGGGATGCCACTAACATTAGCATGCTTTCCCTATCCCCATCCCAAAATGACATTAGTGTTTTTGAAGGTTTTACTGATTCTGGGTATCTCTCTGACCCACACAATGATCATTCCCAAACTGGTTATGTGTTCACCATGGGTAAGACCGCGATATCTTAGAGGTCTACAAAATAGACCATAGTCGCTACATCTTTGAACCTTACAGAGATTATTGTTCTTTGCGAAGCGGATAGTGAATATATATGGATCGGATCCATAATTACGCATGTTCGAAGCAATTGTGATTTGAAGTCTACCACAGATGAGCCTACAAGCATTTATGAGGATAATGCCGCTTGCATTAAACAGATTTAGCAAGGATACATCAAATGCGACAACACCAAGCATAATAAGCAACAACGGACTCTCTTCAAGATCAAAATGAACCATGTTCGATCTGAGGACAATGTGGCAGACTTGTTCACTAAGTAATTGCCTAAATCCATTTTCGAGAAACATGTTGGTAGCATCGTTTGCCAAAGTTATCAGAACTCCCATGACCGTAGTCATCAGGGGGAGATGCAGACATCAGGGGGAGATGTCTACATGTTTGGTCTAGAAACGTGAAAGGTGTGTTGTACTCTTTTTCTCCTTCGACCGAGGTTATTTTTGTTCCACTGGATTTTTGTTACTCAGCAAGGTTTTTTTAACGAAGCAACGAGAGGAGCACCACGTTTGGGCTACACAAGGGGGAGTGTTTAAGGACACCTAGTTTGTGTGTCTGGCCCAAACTCTGATTACTTGTCTAAGTTGTAATAGGATTAGTTTTACCATTATCTAAGGAGATATTTCAATCATCCTATGATTTAGTTACCTTGTAAGACGCAGATTCTTTGCTTGTAATCCTCTATATAAAGAGACCCCTATTATCAATGAAAGTACAACTCAATTCTCTCTCAATTTCAATTTTCCTAAAACAAATACCAATTTCTTATTTTTCCAACTGAAGTTATCTCTAAAATCTGAATCATGAGTTTCTTCATTTTAAGTAAGCATACCATCGGTATATGTTATATCTGATACACTTACATAATTACAATGTCATGCATAAGGATGATCGATCAAAACCCATATATCAACACCAATACCTACCATATAAAAGAGTCTAACATGGTGTGCACTCTATAATAGTTAGGCAGGTTGGGATTGAGGGAACAAAATTATTGCAAACTAGGAAAAAATTCACCAAGACAAGACATCTGTCCATCGACTTCTCTACTAAAGAACAAGTATGAGCATTTATTGGCTTCCTTATATCAATATCACAGTGCAATCTCTTCTTTCCTATCTAGTGCTGGACTTCGATAAACTGACAGAATTGGGATATCGAAACCATAACCTTAGAATCTCCATATTGACTAGAGACAGAAAGATTAATACCAGGCTCGATCATAGTTAAGTTATCATCTGTAGCTCACACTACATATCATTTGGCTCCAAGACTTCTTCATGAACTTGGTTTCAAATTCTGATTTTGTAGCTTAAATTTGGTCAACTTATATACATTATTCCTTAGAAATCCAATGGGACCTGATGATAAGCTTGCAGTTGTGCAATTGTGGCCTCTTGCTAATCTTGTGGGTCATCCATGGTGGCCTGGGTTGTCCATTATCACCGACATATCTTTCTGGATCATATTGTGATTGAGCTTGAAGTCTGAACTTGATTTTCGAAACCCCACACCAACAGTTTATCAGCTTTACCATTCCATCTTCATCTAAAAAAAAAAAAAAAATTCATCAATTTAATTTATTGCCATGAAAGCTGAAACCACTAATACTGCTATTTAACCTTCCATTCCCTTCAGTTTTAAGATCAGTGTACGTACGTACCTGATAGATTCATCAAGCTACCTTCAGCTTTTCTTGATCCCCTATTAAACCTAAGTATGATGCACTTCAGTATTAGTATTATACATATAGAGTACCTTTTTTTGGACTACTGATTGTCTAACATATATAGTATCTAAGTCTTGTTTACAGAATGTTTTGATCGAGTTCCATTTAATCCTTAATTATCTACTTTGTTGATTAATTTGCAGAATGAAGTTGCACTCTCTCTCTCTCTCTCTCTCTCTCTCTGTGAAGGAAGCCGGTTTCTGATTGTGACCGATACCTGTATCATCTGTAGCTGAAACTACTTAAGTGGAGCAATAGTTGCAGCATCTGCTGTACACAACAGTATCTGGTATGAATCTGTATCTCCTTGGTGTTTGCAGCACATGCTGACAATTCAAATTGAAATTGGCCAGTAAGCAACATAACGACCCTGCAAGTTAATTTCTAACTATATCGATCATTTGCTTTGACATATAAAAGGCAGGTCATCGATCTAGCTATAAGTTTATTACGGTTAGTATTCGTACTATTTTTTGAACTTTATAGATAGGGTTCTTGACCCAAAACACCAAAATGAGGGAAAATTATCTCACTTACCCCAGTAAGAGATTTTTAATCTCATTAACACAATTTAAAAGGAAATGACAAATATGTCATCGACTTAATTAATAAACTACAACCATGTGATTCTCTCTCCCCTCTCTCTCCAGTCACGATTCATAGCTCTCTCTCTCTCTCTCTCTCTCTCTCTCTCTCTCTCTCTCTCTCTCTCCCCTGCCGGATTCCGTCAATGACAACACTGAGAACGTTGATTACAAAAGGTCCGAGTCCGACCAACCCAACCCCAACGATCACTCCGAGTCCGATTTCGGTCTTCTCCCCTGCACTCATCCCTATGTGATTACAGAAGCTCCGAGTCTGATCAACTTGACTATATCTGCAGCAGAATCCGGCAGCGGCGATGGAGAATCGGACGTCGGATGTGCCGGAGGTGAAGCGGAACTCAGTGAGTTTGTCGGCGCCCTAGCCACTCCTTTGGATCCTTTCACCCACTGATCGGATCTAAGGTACGATTTTCTTCACCGCTTGGTTTTCGATTCAGATCTGTTTTGCTTCTTATCTTTTTGCGTTACGATTGATTTGTGATATGAAATTCATTGGCTAGAGGAAGACAGTGGATGCAATTTCATTTGTAAATTTTGTTCATGCGGTGGTTGAATTTTGATTTGATTGGATTGGATTACAGTGATCGTGGTGGTGAAGATGTTGACCAAATTCGAGACGAAGAGTAATAGAGTTAAGGGAGCTTGATGTATTAAGTTGATTCTTGCAGAGTCTTTATGGAGTGTTACATTTAATCATTTTCATGTTTCTTGTTTTGGTGCATTGATCAGATTGGAAGAGTTTTTGGGCCTGAATTTTTGCTGAAGTTGTATGTAGCTGGAGCTATTGGTGGCTCAGTCTTTTACTTGGTGCACCATACCTTCTTGAACCTGATTCGAATTGTTGTTTAGATGTGTGTGTTTGTGAATCGATTGTGACTAGAAACTTGAATTTTGGAGTTGCTTGCGAAATTGAATGTTATTAGTGTCCGTAAATCACACCTCCGAAGCTCCCTCGTAGCTAATCTGAGCTTTTTAGTGATGCAAAACAAACAGATGGTAGAACTTTGAACCGGCTGACCTGGATTCTTTTTTTTTTTTGGATAAAATGAGGGCAGAAGAATAGAAGGAAAGAAACAAGAAAAGAAAAAGACTATTGGAGGGCAATAGACGTCTGTTAAATGTCTATTGGGGGGCAATACACGTTTTAAATTGATGTAATCTCCTTTTTTTTTCTTCAATCAAAGTTTTATTTGTCTAATTATAAGAAGATTAGTTCCCATTTCGGTAATCGAAACATCTATTGGGGGGAAATAGACCCCTATTATATTGGGAGGCAATAGACGCCTATTGGGGGACAATAGAGGTCTATTGGGGCCCCCAATAGGCGTCTATTGGGGGCAATAGAGATTTTCAGAAAAATCCGTTAGGTGACTGCAGGTGAAGGGAATCCGGCGAAGTTGGCCGGAATCGGGGGACTGATGACCGGAATCCCGCGGCCGGTGACCGGCTCCGGCGAAGTCTACTATGGTTTCTCTCTCTTCCATTTTCTCTCTCTTTCTCTCTAAGTAATAAAGGATGAGGGTAAAATGGTATTAAAAAAATTAAAAACAAAAAAAAATCTTAATGGGGTATTAGGGAAGACCTCCTTAGAGTGTTTTCAGTAAGAAAGAATTAAAAAAACTTAATAGGGTAAGTGGGAAAAAAATCCCTAAAAATGGGGTAAATGGACAAAAACCCCTATAGATATTCTTCACCACAAATTAAGGAATTTGGATAAACATATGAAAATTTGGATAAACATATGAAAATTTGGAGGGAAGAATGAGAGGGTAAAATGGAGGGAAATTTTTTGGAGAACAGCGGATGAAATTAGTGGCAACACGAAAAGATGTTTAGTAAGGAGTCAGATAAAATGAAAATTTTTCAAAGTTTGGAAAACTACCGTTAAACAACGACAAGCGTGATCCGTGGTCTATCATTGTACCTATATTGTCCCAACTTAACTATCTGTTAGGTGTTGGGTTTTAATCACAAAATGCATCGGTATAATTGGGTGATCCACCCACTTATAACTATAGGTTATATTTTATTTGTTACTTTTCTAATGTGGGATCTTTACTCTTCAACACGCCCCCTCACATGCAACCTATCTCTAAGTCTACACGTGAAATTAATTAACAATCCAATTCTCATATTGGAAATTGGTATGGGACACAAGTCTCATATCGGAGACTTGGTCAATATAACAATCCAAAGCCAACATCAGATACTTGGTAACAATCAAATCGGAATTTTCTGATGGTAATATAAGAAACTCAAATCGGGTCCATGACAATTGGAGATGGACCCGCTCTGATACCATGTTAAACAGCGACAAGATTGACTCATGGTCCACTATTGTACCGATATTGTCCCAACTTAACCACCCATTAGGTGTTGAGAGTTTTAATCACAAAATGTTTCGATTTTAATGTGGGATCTTTACTCTCTAACAACTACTTTTTTAATGTGGATCTTTACTCTCCATGAAGTTAAACTGTGTTCTCGTCGGTGAGCTGTGACCTGTTGGTAAATTATAATTTCAACATTGTAAAGGTCATGGGTTCGATTCTCATTGACATATGTAAGGGTGGGGTGGGTTAAGGGTTAAAAAAAAAAAAACTGTGTTCTATGTCCAAAAAAATGTTACTCCATCTAATGTGAATACTTTGGGGAATCATGAATTTGGCACTACGTTCAATCCCAATAAGGATCATATCTTGGTCTTATTGGAATGGGGTCACCTAGTTTTATGAAGATCATGATAATGTTTCTGTAACTTCGGGGATAGCTAGTGCTTTCTTACGATTGTAAGAATGCTTGCTTGTGACACCCATTTTCCTGTTTTTTTCCCCCCTTCTTTTTGACTTCTTCCAAATCCGTTATGGAGATTCAGAAAGATGTCAAGTGTGAACATTGTAGATTGGTAGCTGGCAAAGGCTCTAATTCTCCAACTATTGCTTTGTTATAATGCACAAATTTCCATAGCGGCGTCTAGCCTTTGCTTTGCTTCCCTAGTTTGACTTGGCCATTGCTAGATGCCAGCAGCTAGCTATACTGATCGCGCGATTTGAGTCAACTCATATCTATCTATAAAAGGGTTCTTCATTTAGCTGGTTTTGTTCTTTCTTTTTCTTTGAAACATTTTGTACAGCCTGGGCCAAAAGTTTCCAGATTCAAATCAGATGAGGCGGTGAGGGTCAAACATTTACCCAAGGGTTCTTTTCAACAAAAATTAGTCATTTGTAAGTGTTAACCCAGAATAACTTGGAGTGGATAGACACAAAATCTTGCAATCTTGTATCCAAAATTTTATATCTTCACTAGTATATATGGGACAGAATTATATATATATATAAGACGGTGAATAGTCTTGGTAGCCGCTTCAAATATTCCTTCATGTGTATGCATTTAATCAATGAAGATACGTTCATCCTCTTTATTTGACATTGGATCACACCAAGAGTGTCAAAATCAAAATTACAAAACCATTCAAACACTAATTGATCTTTTTTCTTTGTTGTTTTCTTTTCTTTTATTAAAAAAGGAATAAAAAGATTTGAACTTGCGATCTCTATTAATATATTGTTATCAAATAAACCAAACACTTTTTTTTTTTATAGAAAAAACGACAATTTTATTGAAGCGAAGAGATTAAATACATTCTCTAGAAATAAACCAAACACTAATAAGTAGTTTTAACCATTTAACTTTCTTTCGAAGTCATCAGAAATGACACCACCAGTACACCCCAACCCATTAACATGTGTATTATATATGCACTCAATTGTACTAAAGAAAAAATCATACAAAAGTAATGTTTATGCTAATTGATTGAAAACTATGTCGTCAGATATGTGACCTCACTTTCCATGCATGCATCTAAATATTATCATTTTGCGATTGTGCAAGGCAAGTTGACCTAGCAAAGTACATGCTAATAATAATCTTATTTTCTTCCTTAGCTTCGGGATCGATAAGAATGCATGTGACTACCAAAACCCTATATATTGTGAGATGTGGTGGGGAATATTATCTGTGAAAACAACATGTACCACTAGAACCTCGAATTAAGCTAGGTGAAGTTGATAGTTATGATTAAGGAAGGGATTGATCGAGGTGCTACAACCAATATATCTATGTTTATGAGGCTGAGATTATTAGTTTAGTAGAGGCTGGATAGGTAGCTAGCTAGGTGTTCTATGGTACTTATAATTAAATTTTGTACAATAGGCACTAATCCTTGCTTTCTCCACCAATATCAAGTTAGAACATCTCATTGGGTCGCATGCTGTTACGAACTAGTCAGAATAGCCTTCACATTTCTATCCTTCACGATCAGAACACTATAGAATAGGGCAAATCATAGATTCAACGACAAAACTGGAATAATTGTTCTTTTTCGAACTCTTGTCTTTTATCCAGTGTAATATAATTTAGCAATCGAAATCATTTATTTGTTCTGTTAGTTCATGTCCAAAGTAATTCGATATAGACTAGCGTGCTTGTTATATAGTAGCAAACCTATCTGTCATGCCCTATGCCTGGTGATAAACTGTTAACTATGTATGATTTTTATTTATAAAATTGACATTTGCCATTTTGAAAGAAACATGATGATGATAATTATATATTCCTTAACTAAAGCGAGCGCATACACACACATATACATATATAATTATAATTATAATTATAACTATAAGAATAAAATGGCCGAAAACTTGCGCCGCAACGTCTCAAATATATACAAAGGATAAAGCGTAGGAAAAGACACGTCCATTCATGTAGCCACTCAAACTCAATTTTTATGTTATGCCTTTATCATGTAATTAACTTCACAGTATCTGATGCCGACATAAAATGTGGTGATCAAAACCTCCTACTTGAGTATAAGCAAATATGTGAGAACTCATACAAAATTTAGCCGCAAATAAAACAGTATATTTTTTATAGATGAAACCTCATGCATGGACATACAATTACATGCATCGCAGGAATTTGGGTCTAACTGATCATTTTGTCCGACTAAAAGTTGGATAAAGATTGTGGCACTGAGAGTATAGCCACCAAAAGTGATTTTGATTCCTTTCGTAAAGCAAGATTGGCTTCAGAATGTTAGTTCATTTTAGATAAGAGGGTGGAAATAAGAAGTTACCAACTTTCCATGCCTCTAATCAAATTCCAATTGTAAACTAATTTATAGTCAAGTAGAATTAGTAACCTTAATTATCCCTCTAATCAAAATCATGTAAACACGTCCGCAGGCACTTGTAGTCAAGTGGAATAGAAACCTTAATCATCACTCTAATCAAATCAATCAAATCATGCCTCTAGAAACACCACTATTAGGTACGTACGCACATGTCCCACTATATACGCTTCTTTACAAGCACTGAACTAATGTTGAAATTAGTTATAGATAGATATAATATATATATATATATATGTATATGTATATATATAATTTCGATTCATTGGTAGCACAGATGAATCAACTAAACCTTAGTAAGAAAAATGATGAACTAGTTTAAAACGATCGATGGACCAATTAATTTATATTACAAATACAAACAATAAGTAACTAGCTTGCTAATTAGATGGGTGCTAGCAAGAAACTTCTACAAGGACTGTGCCCTCTTCAAAACATCAGCCTCCTCATTTAATCAATTAGACAGACATAGTTAATTAATATTAATAGCTAGCTGCACTATACATATGTATCAAATCTCAGCCAGCAGTGACATAAGGTAAGTACACTAGACTTGCCATGGCTTCTTGCAGCCAGTCCTCCTCGTCATATTTGATCTGTAAATTTAGGATCAATTAGTACACGATCAGTACTTAACATCAGAATGTAATTATCATTATTAGTTCTCGGAAAGTTAAGTAACCACTAAAAAAAGGCTGGGATCCTATATGCAAGTGTGTTTCCAATATCATGTAAAACTTAGTATCCCTAGGTACTAGCCAGGAGCCCAGGACGAATGGACAATGAAGATAGATGTCAGAATTATGAGAGATCAAGGTTCAGATATATATATATATTTTTTTTTGGACGTAAAACTGAAAGAAAAAAAAAGAAAAAAACAAACAAACAAACATCAAGTGCATATGAATTAGTAAGTACCTGGACGGCACCGCCGCTACAATACAGTTGTTCAGAAATGTCATTGCAAACATGATTGTTGCAATTGGCATCAATCTTTTTTGTTGCCATTTCTTGATGAGTTAGATCTTCATTAATTAGGTGTTCATTACTGCTGTTCCTTGCAAATCTCCCACGAACTCGGACTCGTCTATCAGCTAGGGTTTTGCGACAAGCATACTGTAACATGACAGATATAAACACTATTAGTGAATATTTCTAAATAAAAAAATATGTGGTGAAAAAATATTTCATTTATATATAAGCTGGGTTGTGTACCTTAATGGTTTTGTTGAAGTTCCTTTGGTTTCTTTTCTTCAAATACCTCTCAATCCTTTCTTTCCTCTCTTCTTCTGAATACCGTCCCACCTTCATATTTGTCGACTGATCTTCCATTGTAGGCACCTGGTTTCCTTGATTGAATACCTATATGCAACAAAATTGTACACAATTAGTATTTAATTATTAATTTATTCATTAAAATATGCACAATTAACAATCCTTGCACCATATAAACACATTGCAGAAGCTCAATATGCTTACCCAATTTTCTTGAACAGCAAGGCCAAGAGGCTTAGAATCAGCAGGTATGAATCCAGTACAGCATTCCTGATCCCCAAACTGATCACGCATAATATTACCTTTATTATATAGCTGGAGGTAAGAATCTCCACCACCAAAATTCTGATTCAGCCCTGCAATTCCATTCAACCCCAGATGACTATACTCTGAAAATGAAACAGGCGCCACGGCGTCTTCCGAAAACCCAAGTAGCTCCGGGAACGTTGTTGCCACCCCAATAGCACACGAAGAGATGTCAGACTCCGGTGACACGATATCAAAACTAGCAGTACCATTGTTATCACAGAATATCGGTACCAGGTTTTCTTCACGACTACTAGTACCCCACATTGCTCCACCCATACCTGGACTGCAACCGGTCACCACAGCCGGAGTTGGGTAGCCGCAAAACTCAGAAGGGAGAGAATAGTCATTATAGAATTGAGAATCCATGAGGTGAAGAGGGGGAGGAGGGAAGCTGAGCAACTAATTGTGGGAGTTGAGGTTTACTGAGGTGAGCTAGCCTTTGTTTTCGAATTGTATAAATAGCAATATGGTGGTAGTGCACAACTGCACACTGGCTTTAGGCAAGTTGTTCTGCCCGAACTATTTCGTTGCTGCTTAATTAGTCAAAAATAGTTAATTTAGCAGCTTAAACATAGCTAGCTCTAGCTAACTTCAGCAACTGTCACTGTACGTACTGTTTTGGTGGAGCTGTAAACGCGTAATTTAAGTTTTTGTTTGTTGTTATTGAGAATATTACCTGGTTTCTAATTAGCTAGATATGAGTTTGACATAGCCGCATAGATCATGTACGTGGCTTAAAATTTACGTGTTGGGGTAAAGTAAACAGTACTCTAGAGAACTACTAGGGGATTTCTCCACTTACAAAGTACAATTGATATTTGCTTTTCGTTTTATTAGGTTGTATCCGGATCATAAAACTGATACATGCTTTTTAGATGAACATGCAAACTCAATTCAATCATGGGATCGGATCGGATCCATTACATTATTTTAGTTTTTATGCAAATATTATGTGGTTGGATAAAATTAAAATGAGAATTAACAATAAAAATAAATAAATAATGATCATAAATTTAGAGAATTTATAGTACATACATGGGAAATTATTACATGGTCCCGGACCATAATACACGTGGTCCGGAGTGATGTTATTGGGTCATGTGACTCGTAGTGATTTCTTATTGGTCTCTTAAATTTTTTTTTTTCACCCCTGCATGGTCCTCACCACATTCGAGTGATATTCTTGGTTTGGACCACCACATGACAGTGCCACGTGATACTCCAGGACCACCTAATAATTCCTCTACATACTAATATGTCATACATACATTTACAGATATGACAGTAAATATGTAGTCATTGTGGTTATGTTAGTCCATTTTTGTGTAATCTTTTTTTTTTTTTGAAAAGGGGCTGGTGCGGCTGCCCTCAAGCCTTGATTAATGAAATTGCATAATACAAGGGGGCGGGGGGACGTAGAGGCTAAACCCCTGATTACAATAAGCATAGAGAGAATCCTGAAATAATATCAGGAGTCTCCACAAAATCTATGTATTCTAACAAACACCAATTAGCAAAGAGTGCATGAGTGGCTACTCCATTTGCTTTGACATAGCGGTGACATACCAGAAAGATAACTCTATTATAAAGAAGTATCATTACAAATAGCACAGTTTTCTCACTATGTTGCCACACATAAATAAATTCGGCGACACTCAGTTTCATCCTGTCACTAGGAGGTTGTGTCCATTTAATCAAGCAAACAGCTTACCGCCTCGCTAGGCCAAACACGGCACATTGAGTGTGCATACCGGGACAAAACCCATGTCTCCCTAACTAAAAGTGGTAGGGACTTATTGCCGGCATAGAGCCACTTTGTACTAAAAGTAAATAATAATAAAACAAAGCATAAAAGTAAATTGGATCAAGGATCAAACCCCAACCCAACAAAGCTAGGTCAAGGGATCAAAGACCTGACCCAAAGCTCAACAGGCCCAAGTCTGAGTACCCGGGTGTAGAGATCACGACTATTCCATCCTGCGGTGCTTCCCAAGCTATTCCATTGCTTGCAGCAGCTTCACCATCACCTCCCTCTCGCCAGATAACCACGCCGCCCATTCTCATATCGAAACCAAACCATCCAAATCGAATCGGATCCAACCGATCCGATATGATTCCCGCGAATCTCAGAGATGCTACCGGCCGGTCATCACCCTCGGGCGACCTCCGATCTTGCAACACCGCCTCAAAATTCCCACCAGGCCTTCCACGCTCCTCCCTGAGACAAAGCGACACCGGCCCCGACTTCCGACCACCAACCCACCACTGCCCAACACCGTTAACTCCTCAAGCGTCCTGGACAACAACGTCGCTACCCTACATCCTTCTCTCCGATTGGGCCATCCACCGCCGGACACAAGGTCCTCTCTTGCCCGTCTGACACCGCCGCCACTTCTATTAGAAATATTTGATACACCTACAACTTTATTATAAGTTTGTGAACAAATTTGTTTTCAATATTGTAACTTAGTTCAATTATTTATATGTAAGGACTATACTTGGCTGTGGCTCTCCTAAAAGCTCAACACCTTTCCATTTATCTTTTTAATTCGGATTTCTTCTGGGAGTTCTTCTTCCCCGCATGCTTATGGGTTTCTCGGTCTTGGTGTTGAAGAATGAAGACTGATATAAGACTTGGAATCAACCCACTGTCGAGTCTGAATCAATTCTCTATTTATTTTAAACTAATTTCATTTATGATCACTTTCTCAGTCAATTTCGTTTCAACAGCTCATAGTTGAAAGCAATCTCTCGCCCAATTCATCGGATTGTAGAGAACTCATCTTTCACATTCGACTCGAATCTCCAGCACCATTTCTATATTGGGCTACTGAGTTTGTAACTGAAGAAACACGAGGATCAGGAAAAGGTGAGATTTTGGAAGTGGGTTTTTCTTGGGCTTGTTTGTGCTGCCTTGGTTGTGGAGATTGATTATGGGGAGCAAGCTTGAAGTGAGAGAATTTCATGTAGGAATAAGAGCAAGTTCACCCATTGAGGTCACTGGGTCAATACTATTCACTGCTTTTTGTCTTTCATTCCACCGTCTAGGTCACTAGGTCAGATACTGTTCATAAAAGATCACCGAATGTCAGTTTGCAGGTCACAAAATTGACCTAGAAAGTGACCCAGAGTGACCTTTTGTGAACAGTATCTAACTCAGTGGCCTAGATAGCAGTGGAAATGAAAGGCAAAAAGCAGTGAATAATATTGACCCAGTGACCTCAACTGGTGAACTTGCTCTAAAGACTTCATTTGATGGCCAGAGGAAGAGAAGGAATTCAGATGTTTGAGGAAGGGAAAAAAAAATGGCACGTGTTGAGCTGTGAGAGGGTTGGTTAGAAGTGGCTGACCAGATTATCCTATATGTAGTAAATAGTATAAGGTGAATGTGGTAAATTTGTTGTCAACATAGTAAAAATTCATTTGTAATTTTAGTTAAATTATATGTAAAATGAGTGTAAGATGAACATTCCAGTACCATAGACAACCCTGATAAATTTAATCAATGAATTACATAATTATACAAGGAAGTCCGTTAAATCTCATTTGAAGACGTGCTCTCTAAATTCAGCATTATATATATGAATTAGTTCCAAAAAGTTTTCTCATGTAATTTTGATAGAGAAATTTTAGTTTACTAAGAACTTCTTTAGCAGGCTCTCTATTTTGGCTCCTTAGCTATTTTGGAGAGCATGTTTAGTTTTTTATATATTTTAGTAGCTGCACCAGACTCCTAAGTAGCTCTCCATTATAACTTTTAGCTATCTCGCTCATAAATATAGAGAGCAAGATGATGCTCTCTATAATTTAAAACATTCATTTTGGATTATTTTATGTAATTTATAAATACATTTAAACTATTTAATCTTCATTTGAAAAATAATATAAACTCAAAATTAACTAAAATAGAGAGCATTGATACAGACCTATTTCTAACGTGGCTAGCCAAAATGACATTTTAGCTATTTTGACAAAAGTTTAACTCAAAAATGACTAATATTGCTAAAAATGCTCCAAGCAAATAATAAGGAATCACAAAGCTATATAGAATTAAAGGAAATATGAATCAATCTAGGCGATGCATGTTAGAAGGAAAAGCTGGAAGACTCTGATAAAGAGAGAAACAGAGGGCCTCAGGTGAATGCTATTCTCCTGGCCTGCACCGTTTAAAGCTATACACGCACAAGAACTAATACAGATTCTCAACAAAAAAAAATAAAAAATTCTACTAAAGACCTACCCTACCCGAGTACTTATAGACCAAGAATCTAACACATGGCCTTGTATGATTTTTGCATCAACAAATCAAGTACAACATATATGCCCCCAATCAAACTCGACCATTTCCCCGATTAAACTTGATCTTGCAATGCCAAGAAAATTATTTAGATCAAAACTAAATTGGATGATCTCGTCCAAATTTTTCATTTTGTCCTTTTTCACCAAGCATGTATCTTAGTTTATAACCCAAATCACAATTTTCTAAATCACATTTTGAATATCGCTATTACAAAAATAATCAACTAAAAAAGAGTTATTTATTTCATAAAATGTCAATGAAAGGAAATCACTTCTATTCTTTGAGTTGGTGATCTCTACCCTCGATGGTGAATCGGGTTAATAAAGATGAACAGTTAGTTATAAGAATGTTATTCGACCAAAATTGTTCATTTATTTGATATAGGTTAATGAATAAATGATCTTGGATTTGCTTGATTTTTGGTAGATGCGATATTTAAAGAGAGATTTAAAATATGAACATTTCAGAGTATTAAAATAAAATATAAAATGTATGCAATTGAAAAGGAGTTTATACTCACGAACTCATCCAAATTAAATAATTTCGACCCAAATATTTTTCCGTTACATTCTTCATGCAAGTACAGTGACTAAATTATCCTCATGCTTCTGGTCTAGGATCTTTGTTTGACACATATATAAAGGGACAAATGCTCCTTCGTTGTAAGAAAGCTGCTTAGTTTGAATGAGCATGGAACTTGTTCTGCTAGTCACATAGAACGTAAGGTTCCTATTTAACTTTGCTTTCCTATCTGGAGTAAGCAACTATACATGGTTTCTTAACATTGCATGCGAATACTTAAAATGTGATTTGATATTAGAACTTATACCTGTAAAATAGCAAAAATATTGCTTCTTATGTGCGTGAGAAACAATCGTACGACTAGAAGCTTAAATTTTTGAAGGAATATATATCAATCTCCCTAGTGCTATATAAAGATACTTGGAGAATTTGATAAAGATAGTTATGGTTGCAATTGTTAGTTTAAACTTTAAAGGTTTTTGAAATGAAAAAAATCCAGCCAAACTAACCCCATTTTCAGGCTAATAGATAATTATTATAAATATATCTAGGATATGCTGCATAAAACTGTCTTACACTGGTAGGATTGCACAATTGTCCGAGCACGTTCTGACTTGTTTGTTACCTATGTAAACCGAGCTTTAATTGGTCCTTTATAGTTGATTAGGCTTAATGATATCATGATAAGATAACGGTATCTTTTGTTGAGGTAAGTTCAAAGCTAAGTTTAATTTCTTAATCAGGAAACAAATAATCATCTAAACGGACATATGTTGAGTTGGACTTGGTTTGGATTGATTCTTTCGATTTTTCTGAAGGAAAAGTTAAGAAAAGAAATCTGTCCTTTTTTTCCTCTATCTCTATCTCTCTCTCTCTCTCTCTCATGAAAATGAGTTATAGAAAAGTTTCTAAATATTATAAACAATACTTGATGTTTGAGTCATTCCACACTTTGGTTCCCAACATTCTAAAACTATCAATTGGTATCTCAAAATTAATCTCCGATATACTTTTAGTACATTCATTTATAATACCGTCAACTCCTCCTTTTTGCCAAGGAAATTTTCGTTTTTCCCTCTCTAATGTTAGTTAATTAGTAGTTATTCTAATTACTTCTCATTTTGCATGTACTGATATTATTTATGCTTTGCATTTTTCTTATTTTTAGTTAGTGAACGGTGACTATTTATCTTGATTAAGACGAAGATGAGTTTTGTGGCGGAGAAAAAGAAAGAGGGTGAGATTAAAATACCATTCAAAAAATGGAAAAGTGAATGGTGTTATTAACGGATGATACTAAAACTATGTCGAAAATTAATTTTGAGGGACCAATGTGATAGTTTTAGAACATTGGGAATCAAAGTGTTGAATGACACAAACATCAGGAACTGCTTGTGACATATTCTCTATTTTAAAATGTGAATTCCCTTCAACTGTTCTACATCATCCATTGACTAGGCTTGAAATAGTTCGGAGTGCTGGCTTTCTCTTTTTTTTCTTCTATATTTTTCTGAATTCTTATTTTGAAGGGGGAGGGAATATCTGGTTCAAAAGGATTTCTCTTAAAGAGGTTTTCCATAATCTTTTGTTATCTTTGAAAGATTCCTGTCTTTCCTGTCATACCAACTTCCAGTATCAATTTAAATATTGGAGAATTCAATTGGAACAAGTTGGGGACCTGTTTTATCATGAAGCTAAGTAGTGAATAAGGAGCACTTTAGGGTACCCTACCTTAAGCATGAAGTTTTATCTCTCAGTAGCTATTTGCCACATAAAGTCAAAATATATGAGATAGAACTAAAAGATTTGTAGGCAGTAGTAGTACCTAGTATCAGGTCCTCTGTTAAAATTCCATCCCATCAACCCTAGCCAGCTAGCCTGACCCTTAATACCCACTTGAAAATGCAAAGAAGCTGATCCTAATGTAAGTAACTCCATCTCTTCCTTTGACATCTAATAAAGAATGAAATCCTCACAAAAATATTGTCTGCAATTTGAGAGATTTTTAAGATCTTAAGCCGCAACTCTTTCAGAAGGGGCTATCAATTAGACAAGGTCTCCAGGCATCATATCATTTGAGTATCATGTATCAATTATAATCAATCTTGGAGTGTATGGATGAAAACTTATGGAATTACAGCAAAGCCATCTTACTTTCTTATCAGAATTTAGTTTTAAAACAAAGTTTTAGCTTTAAGAAATTGCAATGACATGCACAATTAGAAGGCTTCTTCTTCTTCTTTTTATTTATTTAGAACAAGGGCATGTTTATTCGTCTTACCATAAAGTAGTTCTCTTTCAACAGTTAAAAATTCACCAATTCGTTTAGATCGACACAGCATAGCAACATAATTGGATATAAACAAATTGAGAAGGGCACAAAATAAGAACTAATATGACTGAGGAAAATCATGGGTATCTATCATTCTATTTTTTATTTAAAAGTTGATTAACTTTAAGAAATAATTGATTGGTCCAATGTGGTATCTTCACAAAAGTTTAGCTTTTTAATCCCTTGCAAATATCGCATTACCTCTAAGTTCAATCTAAATTCTATTAAAAATAAGATAATGGAGTACTGGCACATTTAGCACAACCTCTGCTAAAGAATGGCATGCATAAATCAAGAAATGATAAAAAAAATTCTCTTCAAAGGTAAGGTAGGGATATCATCGATGCTCATGATATACGGAGCAACAAGGCACCTATATATATATGGGAGTAAAATGGTAAAAGATATGCATATTTCATTTACCATGATCTCCATTATTTATCCCTGGTCCAAGTCCAAGTCCAACATGCTCATGTTGGTACAACGTGCATGTCGAGTTGAAGTGAATCTAGGTAGATTTCAGCCGAGCATAAGATCACCACGAACGTACAGCAGCATGCTTTTGTGTTTCCCATCATTTACCAGCCAAGAATTATTCTTGTCCATGTATTGCCTTCTTTTGTTTCTATTTCCCAAAACAGATCCTCCTGCAGCAGATTTGTCAAGACTTTTCCCGTACACACCAATTCTCTTCCAGGCTAAGCAACAAATGCCGTTTTAGTGCTTTTTCTGGTTCGTATTCGCTTGGAAGATATGTTTGAAAAACCAGAAGATATCAGTGAAGAAAATAAGGGATGGAGAGGAGTCAATCAAGAAATCCATTTCGAAATTTAAATTCCGCAATTGAAAGATATTATTAGAGCTGAAAACAGATTAAAAACAGACCAATTCTGCTACGCACTCGACCACATTGTGTAGCTAGCTTGTTTTTGTTGCTTCGGATATATTCTTTCATATCCAACCATTTCGATGGCATTGGCTATACTTTCATGCGGAAAACAGCAAACTCTCTTACCTCAGAATGTGATACATTGAGACCACTTTATTCCCTTTGTCTCACATAATACTTAAAGCTTGTACTTAAGTGGCTTATTAAGTTATTATAAAGCAGATGATAACTATACCATTTATGCATATTGGATCATATCATCAACTCCAGCTACCCGAACTTTCATTGCAATTAACACAACAGGAACATACGTAGAATGCCACGAACTTGACAAAACTGTTCAAACCCTAGGCGAAAGATTGCTTGTAATAGTGTTTTACATGAGGGTAATTGATTGATGACTGATCGATCCACCATTGCTACTCGTGTGCACTGCACTCCAGAGATGGGTCGTGTTATACACATTATTTCATAAGTTGGTTAGGACAGCTTCAGTTCTCATGTAGTAGAATAAGTACTACATTTAGCTTTGTTTCTCCGAGGCTCAAGCAGGAATCGCATATGAAAAGATTAGAACAACAAGAGCCATATAATAGCAGATCAATTTCTTCGTCTAGGGCCCACATTGTAGAGATTTGGTCGTGATTCATATTTGACGAAGTGGTCATCTAGAAGCATTTCAGTCTTCAATTCATCCCCTGTTCGATCTTTATTCATATTTATCTATCCCTTCACATGGGTACAATGTGATGTAACAAGCTAGCTAGCTAGATAACTGTTGGTGTTGAGACCTATCTGATCCAAAGAGAATATATAATTTCTTTTTTATCTTGTTTCTTAAGTCCTAGTTTCATCTTCTCAAGTTGGGCCTTCCTGCCAGAAACTATTAGCAGACACTTCAACAGAGGAGGGTTCCCTCTTTACATGTGCAAGGTCAAGAAAGTAATGTCACTTTGTTCTAGTTTAAATAACCGAGCGGGTAATCCAAAGAATAAAGCAACTATTTACACGGCATACCTGCATTCTAGAACAAACTGAAGCCTACAAAACCCTACTCTACTTTGCTGAAACTCAACTTGATGTTAATTACATCTCAACAAATGTCTGAATACATCTCAACAGATTTCATGATGTTGAAACATCTTGGCAGATAATATGACAGAGAAAGAGCCATGGACCTCCCATTCATAGCAGGTGAGAACAAGTTCTATCCACAGCCTACAAGGAGAGGTGCCAGACAGCTTGACCTGCATAAGAGTTAACTGTTGAGTTATGGTCATCGAACTCAAAATTCAGAGTAACACAAACTGCACAAACGGAAGAGGGTCAAAAGCTGAAAAGAAGGAAGTGAAGGGTAGGAAACATGGAAACCAGGCCACCATGCAAACACAAACATACAGTCACAAATTCAGAAAGAACATTAAAAACTAAAAAGCACCCAGTAGGCAGCCAAGACTTTTACACATATTCACTAAATCCAGAATATTAATTATGCATGGAATCATCTACACATATTAATGCAGGGATAGAGAGAGAAACTAAGGATGAACTTACTGATTATTATAAATGTTACAAGCAACTGTGTGGGGGACACTAGTGTATGTTGCGGCTAAGCAATCCTTGAAATGATAAATATAGATCTTTGTTATCTGTTCCAAAGATCTCCTCTGCTTTCCTTAGAGTTTCCTGGAAGAAAATGTAAACAACTGTTCACTATTTTTGTAATCGATGAATCAGCTAGATATTCAGTTGCATAGATTTAGCAAACAGTCAAAACTCAAAACTATTCCATAAAGTTTTACCTCCCGGGTTTGCTTTTGAGCATTTAGCTCCTTGATGTTAGCCAGAAATGCACTGAACTGCTCATATGATAGGCGGCTCCTATATTGCATTACATTTCAATCAGTTTCAAACCTCACTACCATGAAATCAATTGGACTTGAAATAATTAGACCTACCTGGCTTGACGAAAGAACTCCTTTCCATCAATTCGAGGAGTACGCCCTACACAATTTACAATGCACAACATGTAAACTTTTAAATGCCAAAAGGTAATTCAGCATAGTATAAGAATGTCCAAAGACTGTTGCCAACTACAATTAACTGTTGAATTGAAAGACAGACAATTTAATTTGAAGTAAGAGTGGAGCTGGGTTTGATAGAGAATACAAATTTGCAGCAAAGGATATAGCGGGACATAAAGGAACCAAGAGTTCCTATTGAAATTAAGAAAACTGGTCTTAAAAATTTGAAATAATCATAAAATTTGCAATAACTATTCCAACCTGACAGTGGGCGTCCACGAGGTGGAGAGTTTGCTGCTGACGACTGCTGGCTTGATGGGTACCATGAAGACACTGAATTCCGTCCATCATATGATTTTGTGGGAGATGTGGCACCAGAGGTCTGCTGAGGAGATGGGATGGTAGAATATGCTCTAGGTGACCCACTTGTCGAAAAGATCTTTGGAGTTCCAGTTGGAGTAAGCCGAGGTGTGATATAGGGAGTCAACGAAAACTTTTGCCCAGCATTCCTCAAGGCTGTCAACAAATAGTTAGGTGCAATGTCACAACACCCTTCATTACATTTTATAACCACTCACCACTCACCATGAATAAAAGCAAATAGATGCATACTGAATATGTTGTAGAAATGTTTGTATAACATGTTCTACAATGCAATCTAGAATATGTTGGACAAATGTTTGGTGCTTAGTCTAAGAGTACTACACAGAGCAGCATACAGATCCAAAAACTATATAATCAAGTGCATATACCTTCATCAGTTGTGTTCCCCATATCAGTAGAACCAGTTGACGAATATTGGGCTGAGTAGCCATTTGTCTCCTCATCTGGCAGGACAGAGAAACATAGCACATCGTTTAAAATATATATATATATAGCACATTGCCCATCAACCAAAGGCAACAAAAAAAAATTAAGTTTGGAACCGTAGAAAATGTGGGCACCATCACTAATCTACGGTTTAATTCATTACAGAGGGAATCAAGTCAAATATCAGTACCCTTATCTGGATATGCCTTTGGAACCGATTGATCACAGGTGCCAATATCAACAGTTTTGGCTGGCTGTGAGATGTAAAAAATAGTTAGTGATTTCCATAAAAAGGAATTGTACAAAGAACATAAAGTTCCACCAGCAAAACTTCCATGAGAGGAATAACAATAACAAACTGAAATCACTAAATCTATATATAAAAGAAAATAAAAACAAACAGAACTGGGAAGGATATACTTACAGATGAATTATCATCATTTAGAGACTGCATCAGTTGTCTCTTAAATGTTTCCAACTGTGAAAAGAAAAAGGAAATGTTAGTCCTTAGGTCGACATGCTACAAGAATAAAAGGATGTTGAAAAGATAAGGTTCGAATTCCCTTCATATAGACCACACAAACCAGCATAAACCAAAACAAAGAAATGAACAATGAAGGATGAGAAAGAAACACAGAATAGAGTTATGAGTTAATAGGTCAGAATTTTATTTTATGGCACAACAACCAGCACGATAATTGCTGAAATATAGTCATGTGGGTCTGAAAAGTGCCCTTTAGATGAAGTTACCAATATCCTCCCTATAACAGTACTATACTTGATATCACATGTCTAAATAAGCTGTGGAATCTTTTGCAATGTTTTTTAAAAGATGATCACTTACGAAACATATTTTGAAATGTCACCATTGACATGTTCAAAACAGAAAACAAATATATATTACAACTGCTACAAAATTGAAATAAAATGAGGACACTCCAATCAAGGGAGAAATCCTAAGAACACATATTTCAACGATACAGACACCTTATATGGGATTCCCTTAATTCTGGCAATTACAGTTATATCATTTTCATTTATACGAAGGGAAAGCTATCAACATTCAATGATGTGTCAACCATGAAACTGAACTTACAAAGGAAAATATTAGTACAACAATATACCACAAGCCATCCCCATATTCCTCCTAAAATGAGTAAGTTTTGCTTGTCATCTCAAAAGAAGAAGTTGCAATATGGCACTTAGATTAAGATACACTCAAGTTTATACAACAAAAGGAGAAAAAAGAAAAAGAAAAAGAACTCTCATTAAAAATAGATACTAAATCCCACCTTTGCCAAGTCACGGCTAAGCTTCTTAGCGGTCATTGCCACTGAATCTCGTTCTTTAGACAGCCTCATCTTCACGAATAACAAGAACACAAAAAAAAAAACCATAATAATTAGTAGTTTCTCAGCCTGATAGAACGATCTTCGACATAAAAATGAGAAGACTAATATGATTTAAGTTTAAGTCTCCTTTCAAAAAGAGGAGTAATTCAAGTTTATTTTCATCTCCTGCTGGTCCTAATTATCAAGCTCATTCATCTCAACATACAAGCCAAACGCAACTAAACCTATCAAATTCACATCTTTTATCACCAGTAACCATATTCCAGTCTCCCAACTCAACCACTCAATCCTACCGAGCCAAAGTCCCTCACTTCCCACTCAACAAAAAAAAAAAAAAAACCGATTTCAAATTCAGACTCAAGCTCTAACATTCTGTCAATGCTAGTTTGAATTGCGGAAAAATTAAACCAAATTTGAAGAACCCTTTCATCAAATCTCTCAAATCAAACAACAAAGCTCAACAAACCCCCAAATTTCAAATTCAAAAAAAAAAAAAAAAGAGAGAGAGAAAAAATTAACGAGCTCTTACATTCTCCTCCAGCGCAATTCTCAACCGCGAATCGGCGTCGTGGTTAACATGCTGGAGGCGCGAGGCTCTTTCCTCGAGGTTAGAAATAACCCTATCTTTCTCGCTCAGCTTCTGCCTCAGCCTCCCGACCTCCGCCTCCAGATTCGAAACCCTAGCCGCTATCGCCATCGACGTGATCTTCCGCGCCAGATCCAGCTGCTCGTACGGGTCGCTCGGAATCACCGCCAAGATCTCGTCCGGCAACTGAAAATCCATCCCCCCTCCGCCGCCGACGCTTCCGCTTCCCTGCGACATAGCCGATCGCTCCTCCTCCTCCTCCTCCTACGGTGGTCTGGCTTGGGAGAGTCTCTAAATCGCTTTGGGCACAACGAAAAATGGCGTCGGAGGCTTTTTTATATATTTTTATTCTCTTCTTTTGAATTAAATTCCCACTCTCTATTCTCTAACAACAATTTTGTCCTTTTCTTTCCCTCCCACTGGCTTTTTCTTTTTATTTTTTCTTTTCCTTTTTTAAAATTTTTGCCTTTTTCGGCTCGCTGTCAAGTTCGAAATTTGCGGGGAGATTTTCCCTCCGAAATCGAATTTAGCAGATTTCAGAAATGGCCCACGGCCCAAGAAGCCACAAGCCTAAAACCGAGCCCAATTTTTTTGATCCGACCCGACCCAAACCAAGAGCTCTAATGTTCTTTCCTTTTCTTTGTTCTTCGCAGAAAGCTAAAACCATAGCTCTTGAATCTGATTGAAGAAGGGAAATCCAGAGGTATGTTTATGCAAACCAATTGTTAGGGTTTCGTTTTCGAATGATTTTTCGAGCTCCTCAGTTGTTTGGGCACGTCTTAGATTTAGGGAAAGCTGTGTTCTTGGGAGGTTTAAGCTTTTTTTTTTTCCCTGTTCTTTCTGTTGTATGCAGTATTGGGTTTTTAGGGTTTCAAAGTAGTAAAAAAAATTTAAGCTTTATACGGTTTTGTGATGTGTAAATGCTGAGGCTTTATTGAAAGAAAGAAATGATCAAATTTTTGCTTGTCTTTGGAAACCGATTTTTGAGATTAAATTTGGTTCCAGTTGGGTTTTTGAGCTATGCATATGGATATATAGTGTGATTTTGATTTTTAGGTTCAGTTTAATGAACTAGTTGTTGGGATTAATGCAGAGAGAGAGAAGATGTCAGTGCTTATAGTGACGAGTTTGGGGGATATAGTTGTGGATTTGTACACAGACAGGTGTCCTCTTACTGCCAAGAACTTCTTGAAGCTCTGCAAGTAAGTCTACTACTATTTCACTCAAAGCATTGCTATTACTTTTATTTATGTTGCGCTGTGTTTTTTGTAGATTGAGGAGAGGTCTTGGTTGTTGGTTTAGTTAATAAACTAGGAAATCGATGAAATAAAAATGTTATCTTGGCAACTGTTTACTTCAGTTATGGAGTGAAGTCATTTGAGAAGATAAAAATAGGTTTTTAGTGGATACCCATGATTTGACTCTTGAGATGCCTGGCTTCTATACGTACCGGGTTCTTTTATCAGTTGTTTAAGGGGTTGTGTTGGACTCATAAAGTTTCTAAGTCGCCTAAGAATTTCAGGCACATTAGTGTCCATAAGGATCTTATTCAAGAATCATTTTGGTATTGTTAATATCTTAACTCGTGGTTGTAAATTATATTGCTCAATGCTCAACTTGGTTGGTATTTTGTAAAAATTGTATACATATCATTGCTGTATCTAATTGTGTTCTAGTATATTAACTTTTTCTTTCCTTGTGTGATTCAATTCAGGATAAAGTATTACAATGGGTGTCTCTTTCACACGGTCCAGAAGGATTTTACTGCACAGACTGGTGATCCAACTGGAACGGGTTCTGGTGGTGATTCAATTTACAAGTAAGGAACACTGCATGTGCTATTCACTGCTGGACATAACTTGTCTCACATAGAATTCCTGATTTCAGCTTAAATGTTTTAATATGGTTCTTCCTACACGTGTTGCACCTGGTTTCTTTCTTTCCCTCACAGTAACAGCTTATACTGCATCAGTTTTGTATAAGTTCTGTTTATGACTATCAGTCAGTCTACTTAAACTACGAAAGGTGACTAGTTCCTATATGACACCATATACTGATTTTGTGCCATGTTCTACTTTCAGATTTTTGTATGGTGATCAGGCTCGCTTTTTTGGTGATGAGATTCATCTTGATTTGAAGCATGCTAAAACAGGCACAATTGCCATGGCCAGTGCTGGAGAGAATCTCAATGCCTCTCAGGTATAAGATTACTGCTATTCTGGCATAAGCTTGTAGGCTTGTGCACTTATATGGGCTTCTTTTCACTTTTCAATTACAAATAGTGATGTGCTGATGTTTTTAATTGTTCTTTTGTGCAGTTCTATTTTACATTGCGTGATGATCTAGACTATCTCGATGGGAAGCATACAGTAAGTCTTCATTCCCATCTATCTTCTTTACTATTTATTTACTGAATCCATTGTCCAACTTTGTCATCTTTCCAGTAACCTAATTTAATTCCTTTTTGGGTGAATGAAGTGTTAGAATTATCTGATTTATTATAGGAGCAGCGGTACAGGATATGTTTTTTTTTTTGGGTGCAAGAGTCTCTAAAAAATAATAATGAGAGAGAGAGAGAGAGAGAGAGAGAGACCTATGCATCGATCGACTTGAGGATATATCTTCCTATGCATCAATGCTTGGATTTGTTTGATATCTCAATAAAGGATTTTTTCTGTGCAATAGTGATTACCCTTGTGTGTGTTTGTGTAGGCTGCACTAAGTACATTTATGCAAGTAGATAGTCTCTTGCAATAAATCTACACTATGCTATCCTAGTAGATAGCATATGCATGTCTAGTAGAAGTGTTTCAGTCTCGTAGTCTTCAAGTAGATAGATTTTTTTGTGTGGTGGATTTGATACTTGCATTACTAAAGTGATGTCTGTATTGCAGGTTTTTGGGGAGATAGCAGAGGGGTTGGAGACATTGACAAGGATCAATGAGGCTTATGTGGACGAGACCAACAGACCCTATAAAAATATTAGGTCGGTCCCCCTTTTACCTGTATATATTATTTTAATTTATGTTTGTCTTGAGCTAGATTAACTTCATTCTCACATTTTTATGTGAACAGAATCAAGCATACCTACATATTGGATGATCCTTTTGATGATCCTTCACAACTATCTGAGTTAATTCCTGGAGCCTCCCCGGAAGGCAAACCAAAGGATGAGGTCATTACTAATAGTTGTTATATTCTATTACCAGGTGTGAAATACCAAACTAAGATACAAATGAAAAATCTATTTCTTGTATAGCACTTGGAATAGCAAGATCCCTGAATAGTATGAGCATAGTGATCCTACTATGCCTAGTTCTGATCAAGTTTGTTGGCAAAACTTTTAGCTGGAAGGTTGTGGGCCAATGATTATTTTATATTCTACAGTTCCATGTGGGTCTCTCCTTATTAATATTGGTCCAACATGCAGAGTTTTTAGTTATTGGAAAGTTTCAATTGTAGGGTTAAAGTCAGAATCTTGGATAAGTCTGTTTAACCATATTTTAAAAAGCTTGAGTTGTTTGGATGTGGATTAATCATTAGATTTTATTCTAAGGTTCTCAAAGTTTTGACTTATCTCTATTATGATTTCTGACTAGGTTGATGATAATGTGCGTCTTGAAGATGATTGGGTGCCTATGGATGAAGAATTGGCTCCTGGAGAGCTTGAGGAGCGTCTTCGTGCCAAAGATGCACATTCCAGTGCTGTTGTACTTGAGAGTGTAAGCGCCTTTAACATAAACCTGTTGTCTTAGTTGCTTAATGTGATGTTGCTTGATCTTCCTTTCCCACTTTCTTGCCATGTCTGTGTAACAGATAGGGGATATTCCTGATGTTGAGATAAAGCCGCCTGACAATGTGCTTTTTGTTTGTAAACTGAATCCAGTCACTTTAGTATGTAGTCTTCTTTTCATGATTTTCTTTTTTATTTTGACCTTGTTTTCTGGTGCCTACAATTTTGGCACTATGACTATATATTGTTGTAACAAGCTGCTGAGTAGTTTGGCTCTTGATGCAGGATGAGGACTTGTTCACAATTTTCTCACGCTTTGGAACTGTGCAAGCGTAAGTAGTATTCTTGTTTGTTAATTACTAATAACTTCTGGGATTTGTGAGTTAGGGATTACAAAGAGCTTATGTGATGATATGTAAATGATTGCAGGGCAGACATAATACGTGATTATAAGACTGGAGACAGTTTGTGTTATGCGTTCATAGGTGAGTGAATTTTATGTTAGATACTAATTCTTTCCTTCTGTTTCACGTATGAAATATACTTGTCTTCTGTGCTTGAGAATGTATTTTTGTTACCTTTGCTTTATATGTCCTTGGATTTCTGTCCTTCCAATGTCTGTGCACAAGTTCAGTGGTTGACCTTAGTCCTTAAGTATCATCACGTTCTCTATCCTTTACTTATTCTCTTCTTGTTGAATTCATTTCAGTTTCTTTAGTGTAGTATTCAAATTTCTGATTATGTTAAGCTAATCATTATGACATTTTGTAATGCCAGAATTTGAAACGAAAGAGGCCTGTGAACAAGCATATTTCAAGGTATGCTGAAAGAATCAATTTACTTATTTCTTGAATCTAATTGCCATTTCCTGCGTGCATGCACGATAATCTTAGTACTTGCTTCATTCTATGATTCTTAATCTTGTCATTAGTTATTGTAGCAACTTTTACGGAGATCATAATTAAGATTGAACTTGTGGTGTTGCTCAGTTCTTTTCTTATTTAAACAAAATAGGTTAGTAGAATTCTTGCAGCAAAACGTACGTAATCTTGCTGCAAAAATTGACTTCTGATTCATTTGAGTCATTCTCTAAATAAATAAGGCATTCTGTAATTAATTGATATCAAAGCCTATTTTTGTTGCACAAATGAATAATGCTTTGATTGATGACTAAAGAAATATTCTGTAAACAAGGAATGAAATACTCTGTAATTATTTGATATCAAAGCCAATTCTGAATCTCTTGTTTTATTCAACATTTTTGTGGTACAGATGGATAATGCTTTGATTGATGACCGAAGAATTCATGTAGATTTTAGTCAGAGTGTTGCAAGGTTGTGGTCCCAATACAGGCGCAAAGAAGCGGGCAAAGGTATAGAGTTTAAAGCATGCAGAAAAGATATATGATTGGTTCCTTTCTGTTAATTTTCTTTTTCTTCTGTCTTGAGGCAACTTTGTTGGTGACCTCTATGTAAAATTGGAATGTGTTATCATTCTCTGGTACAGTTCTTCTATGTTCATTTTCTAAATATATCAACTTAGCTAACCTTTGCATTGGTTTGATGTGCTTTGTAATTAATGAAATGAACTGAGATATGAAAGATTGATAATAGGTTGTAAAACTAATTTTTCATTTGTTTATTCTTTGCTTGGTGTTTTTTTTAGTGTTTCTAGGAGTTATGTCGTTGGATATTAAATCTGTATCTTATGAAAATGTATGATTGAGTACTCTGTGGAGTGTTATTAATACATAATTGTATCAACATTTATCCTTCAGAATCCAATTACACTCCAGAATTTATTTGTATCACCTACCATAGTAGGTACGATTGCAAGAGGACTGAATTAATCATTTCAATTCTTTGTTGCTGTAGGCAAAGGCTGCTTCAAATGTGGTGCACTTGATCACATTGCCAAGGAGTGCACTGGTGATAATGCCAGTAAACAGCAACCTCAGAAGTACGTATTGAAGAATGATAATGCACAGCGTGGTGGAGGCAACAACTCTAGGTATGTCGTTCTTTGTGTGTGTGTGCCCAAGACCTAAACTTGAACAAAACAAAATGACATATCGTGCCATTCTGGCTTGTTGACATTCGAGAGGAAAAAATGAGGGGGAGAGAGAGAGAGAGAGAGTCCAGAAAGTCCAAGACAAGAAAAGAGACATCAAGACAATGATCCAATTAACCGAGTTGAGAACCAAAAGATGAATAGGCAGAGTTCTGAGGACCGAAGGCGGGATCAAGAAAATAAGCACTCAAGTGATAGAGACCGACACAGTGTCAGAGGTAGAGGATACAAAGAGGAATCAAGTCGAGACAGTAGATCAAGTCGATCTGGTGGAAGGAGTCATCGAGATTTTGAAGGGGAAAGGGATGCTGAAAAGCCTAAGGTGAGACAAAGAGACAAAGATGATAAGCTGGATCAACGGGAAAGTGGAAAGAGATACACAGATGATGGCACCTATGCAGAGAGAAGACGTGATGGAGATTACAGAAAGAGGAGTGCAGATAGTGATAGAGAGAAGCATAAAGAGAGACGAAGAGACAGAGATGATAATATTGACCAGCAGGAGAGTGGAAAGAGGTATGCAGATGACGGTACGTATGCAGCACAGAGGGGAGATGAAGATCACAGAAAAAGGACTGCAGATGGTGATAGATCCACAGAAAGGAGTAGGGATAGAGAATACAGAAAGGGAAGTGTAGCTAATGGTAGCCCTTCAGAAAAGAGAGACGATGAATTTTATAGAAAGAGACGTGCAGAGCATGATAAGCATGCAGAAATGAGGGATGACATAAACTTTAGGAAGAAATCTGTTGATGACAGACGGGACAAGAGAGATGAACCAGTTCATAAGAGAAGCGCAGGGAAGGAAGATAGAGAACATAGAAGGTGAATGGCATGGAAGTTCTCTTGATGGAGATGAAGTATGTGATTGTATAATTTTGACCCCAGAACTTTTACCAGACTTGGGTTTTCTGTGACTTCTCTCTGTAATGAATTGAATCAATATTGTAGTGGTATCAATTTTGGACTAGTGACTCCAAACTGAAATACTAAAACTAAGTTGTCACTTAGTTTAATTTTAATTAAAATTAAAGACATTATGATCTTTAATTTTCTTTGTTTGATACATAATTGAACAAACAGACAAACTACAACAGGGAGCAATTAGGGGGATTCCCCAGCTGATCAATAAACACAGCAGAGAGAAGACAGTTCCATCATATTGAAGAGGAAACCTACATTCGCAAGTGCGTCTGCAACAAAGTTCTGTAGAGTTTTAAAATTGATAATTGTTATCAACGGAAGGAATGAGATTATTTAGATCGATAGAAATACAAAATCGAAAAAGGGCAGAAAATGACGCACCCCAGCTCATTGATTAGAAAATATCAAGGGTTTCTTCTCAATTTTAACCATTACGAGATTCTACATCAAATTCTCATCATTAAAACTATAGTACAGGGTTACATCCGAAGCATGTATAGACCCTTTAGGATGATAAAAGCCTCTTAGGGATTTCTGAAGCACGGTAGGGGGAGGAAAGGTATACATGGAAGTCTAAAATGAGAGGTATACTAATTTCCCAGAAGCTGGGAAAAGAAGGGGCAGTGTAAACCAAAACCATCAGTAAAGAAATCATGATACATGTGTCAAATCCTCTCAGGATAGTAGACACCACCTCAGACATGATTCTCCTGTACAGGCCTTTTATTATCCCTTTCAGTGTGGCCAACTCTGCCTACCCTGTTATGATTTTCAGTATGGTCAAAGTGATTATGGCGATAATCATGTCTCTGTTTCTTTTCTGCAACAATTTCTAGGGGGCTTCCTTCCTTTCTCTTGCGACTGCTTGATTTGGGTGACGGAAATTCATGTCCAGCTTCAAAGGCTGATACCTCACCTTCTTCAATAGTACTAAAACGTGGTCCACCATCTCCAACACCCTCTCGATGTTTTCCCTGATGAAGGCTCTCATGTTCTTGTCTATGTGAGGACTTGGACCAGCTTTGCCTTCTGTCCCGTTTGTTTTTCTCACTCCCACCAGCCAGTTCAATACCATCTTCCAGCTCCCTCTCAATCAGATCATCCTCATCCAGCAAATCTGTTTTCCTGGTCATATCAGCAGTGGCTTTCCTTCGTTTCTCCAATGCTGCCCTTACTTTGTCCTTGTCGATTTTCTTAATAGCTTCTTGAGGTGATTGACCAAGGGCACTTTGTGAATTGTCCAGATTTCGGCCAAAATGTTTGTCCCCTCCATCCCTTATTTCACCCTTCCTGTCATTACTCTCTCTTTCTTGACCTTCTTCACTACGTCCCTCGGACACAAACCTTGATACATTTTGAGCTTCCTGGACTTTGGGGTGGTGATTGTCTTCGACTTCCATATTTTGATCCAAAGAACCTGTCATTCCAGCACTTCTGTAGTCATCATTTTGACTCTGGGAAGTTCTAGCCGGGTAATCATTCTCAACATATGACTGCTCAGATGCAGGCCTAGATGCCGGCCTTGAGGTTCCAGATCTTGTACCTCCAGCCTGCAAATGACTGTTACTTGTTGCCTCATGTGAGGCCGGAATTTAACTGACGAGCCATGATCCTGGTCTTGGTGCTCCATCCTGGATTTAGTCTTCGTAGCAGTTGCTACAGTACCTTCAACATCGTCGGAAGATGGAAATCTATTTTGTTCATACAGCTCCAACATTTGATTGCTAACCTCTGCAGAAAAAGTAGTCAACTGAAACCACTAGCAAATACATTTAAAAAAAAATCTTAAGTAATAAAGACATGATCACAGGACTCTATGGTGGGAGGACGGATGGAGGGAGAGCGACAGAGGGAATGAGGGATATTAAAACTCTTTCTCCTGGTTGGTAGGTTGAACATTTCAGGTCTTTCTCAGAACCATATGACACTAACGAAAAAATTTATAGGGTCGAAAGTAGAGACTCTAGAATGATGAAGAAATTCATCAGATGAGAATGAGGATGGGAAAGGACATTATTGATTGCTCCATAGTATTACGTATTGTAATAAATCAAGGAGACCCACCCTCCAATTGGCGTGGGGTGACATCAAACTCTTGCCACCAGACCTTCTCGCCATCTGATGGAAGCTTTACTTTGAGGAACTTGGCGGCAAGAAAAATGGCACCAGCTGCAATGTGGTGGGGCTTAAATTGCAAGCAAAGAGAAGTCCGAAGTCTGCATGCCACATTCCAAGTTCAAGAAGAAATGAAGACAGGCCAAGAACAAGCAACAGACATAAACTAAGAGAAATCATACCCGTCATTAACAAAATTCCATGCAACTTGGGCGAGAGCATTTTGAGCTACTTTGAATTTCTTTATTGCCTCCACCAGGGGTTTATACGGATGGTGTACATTGAAATCAAAAGCAAGAGTTCCGAGAACAACCCTCTCGCCAGTTAAAATCAATTCCTTCTGCTGTTCATATACCTCCTGCGTGATTGTTGCATATATGTGAATAGACTAAACAAAAAATACCTACAGAAAATACTTCACATCTGACACAAACTATAATTAAACAGTATGTTTAGTTATACATATCTGAGAATATTTGAACAGTAAATTTGATGAAAGAGAGAGAGAGGAGAGAGCAAACAGTAAAGCAATGAATGCTTTGATTGTCAGTCAAGCAGACTTAGAAGTTGGCTAGAGAGCACACATATAGGTAACATAATGCAACATGGGTATGCACACTGTAAATGCTCAACCTAAAGAAGGTAACTAAACATGAAAAAGTTGTATAAGCAGAGGGGATACAATAAGCAGTTCAGAACTTGGGGTGAATAATAGAGAAGAAAAACAATAGTGCATAGATCAGAATCACCCCAAAAAAATTAGGAAGAACCAAGATGCATTTACAAGCACAATTATGATAAGTTGATAACTACCTTTTGCTTGATTCTCTGAGCTGCTGCAGGATCCTTCTTATGAATAATTTCATAGGAGACAAGGATAACATCTTTCAGAGGCCGGGGAGTTTCTTCAACCTTACCGGCGAGAAACATACACACTGTTGCAATGGTCTGACATAAATGTTTAATAAAATTTAGTCAATAAGGTAACTCATTCCGGATCACTTAAATTACACAGATATTTATGGTCGTTAGAAAGAGAGTGGGTTTTCAAATCTGAATATGGTAATCCCACTCCCAATGTCGCTTCATGCCCGGCTATAATCATCAGTCCAATATCAGTTTTCCTATTATCTATTTGTTCATTAATCACATCAGGGCTCTAAATGGATATCAGACTTGTGGAAGAAAAATGTAAACTGTAAAATCTTCTCACTAAGTAGCTTCCCTTTCCCAAGCATGAAAATAATTGTCCTTTACAAGGTAGAGAGAGAATAAATAGACGTCATAAATGTATTACCTTTCACCTCAGCTAGAAAGTCTAAAGCTAACTCAGATACATATCAACCAGAAGATGAAAGCATAATGGATTGAAGCCATTCCAGGTTGATAATACTCACCCTTCTATCATTCTTTGCATGTGATTGGCAAACATAGAACCGATGACAGAAAATTATGGCTGTTGCAATTGTTACCTGGGGTCTGCAATAGCAAAACAAAATGTTCAGGATCAACAACATGCTGAATCATTGATATCAATTTTTTGGTACGACATGAGTCACCACATAATAAAGTGCGAGTCAAAACACAAGATACTAGACTCAATCCACTAGAATGAACCTCCAAAGTTCAAACTCAACGTTTAACTATCAGTTATCTTTATGAAGTACCACAGCTATGATAACTTTACATATCTTCAGTCCAGATGACTAGCCATTTCAATCTTAGGCATGTTTTTATATATAAATGTATCTGAATATAATCATCCCCAAAGAAAAAGAAAAGATATATATATAATCAAACAAACTACCTTTTTTGAAGCTAAAGGGTAAACAGATAAGAAATTTATATATAAGGCTTAAAACTCACACTTTAAGTCTCATCCCCAAATCTTGTAGAAAAGTACAGTATGACTTTCGTAGATACGCCTCTTTCTTTAAGTCTATGCCATCTACTTTAGATGGAGAATTTTCTTCAATTTCCTTCCTGGAGAAGTACCAAGAGCCTCCTTCCTCTTTATCCTCAGTCTGTCTATAGCAACTACTTTCACTCACAGCAAAGTTAGAAGAATCGCCAGACAAAAAGGAAGCCATCTGTATCTCTCCTTACAAATTAAAAAAACCTCTGACATAGACAGTTCATTGGCGCAAAAATGTAGAAGACAAAATACCCAATTCCAGCAATATCCTGCCCAAAAATTAGCAGGACCAGTCAGAAACAATGGGCCGTAAGAGCATCATAAAGGGCATAAACGATATACAAAGAAAGAACAGAATAAAACTAGTGTATAATGAATGACAACAGGTCACATAACTGTACATTCAGCATCCAGTAAGTGATCTTTTATATAAGAAAGAGAATTTACAAGTAACTTCACGAGACATCCACTGAGAAAAGCTCCTAGATATAATAACAAAAACAACAAAGAAAGCATCACCAAGCAGAAAAACAATAGAATTCACCTAATTAATTTTGGGTTTCTCAACTCTATCCTTTTGAGTAATTACTTGCAACTTCCTCGTAGTGGGGAAAACCAAACCTCTATCCTTTGGTTTCTCATCTTGCATCACACAGCTGCTGAATGTAACTACTACAAAGATCAAAAAAGCCCACGATACTTTATCCGAAAGCTAGTACACATGTCTATCACATAAGTAAGTGCTTTCCAGGATAGCACTAACTCAATCATCAAAGTTCAACAGTATGCAAAGTGCTCCAAGTAACAAACTTTACAATTCCAAATTAAAATGCAAAAGCATATAACAAGAACTCTACAGAACAAAAAAAAAAAAAAAAGCTACTGAAAAAAAAGCCAATACTTTTTTTTTTTCCTGGGAAAATTACAGGAACCGATCGGTTTTCTATCGAAACCGCAAAGACCCAATTTTGAACTTTGAATTTGAGCAAGAAGGGAGAAATTCGATAAACCCAGCTCAAATTTGAGCTCGATGGGTCGAACACAGAACTGAAAATGGAAAGAAGGAAAATCAGGAAACGAAGTTGAAGAAGTGATTGTTACCTGGATATGGGATTGAAGAAAAGCAGAGCCGAGTAAACCCAAATCGGAAGGAGGTTAGGGTTTAATAGTGTGGAGGGAGGTAGAGGAAAAAAAAAGAAAGAAAGATCGGTGTTTTGAGGACGAGGACCAGCATTAGCTTTTGTATTACCGTGTATTTGCCTTTTTAATATCTATGTTTTTGCTTTGTAATTTTATTTGGTTTTTACTTCTTACCAAATATGCAAGTGTTTTTGGATTTTCTTTTTGTCGGCTTTTTCCAATCATGACTTGACTTTCTTATTAATTGGCAAAACAAAGAAGACAATTAACAAATGCATATCTTTTTTTTATTTTTTTTTATTATTAAATGAGAGGGTAAAGTTACAATTAGAAAAACAATACAAGTGGAGATAATCTAATGTTTTGAATTTTACTTATACGAGTTAAGAAGACAAAAAATGAGCTACAACTTCTTCGGTACATCGTGAGGTTCTAACCACTAGTCCAGTTGTTACTACCATATCTTGACGACTCATTACCCGTGCTTCGTCATGGATAGAGCCGATTTCGTTGAGTAGTCCATCTCATGGCTCAATGTGTATGAGAGACGAGTTACACTCACCATCGGATTTATCTCAATATGAATGAAAATCTGACTATACCCATTGTATTGAACCTCAAACTTATCCCTACTGGGCATGTTATGACCGAACCAGTTGTACTGATCTTTATTTTTTCTCTGATGTCTCACTGATATAAACCTTTAAATCGGATACTAAGTTCATGACCAATGAACTCGGTATCATATTCCCCTAGACACCTTAAGAGGATCGCTATTGAGCATGTCCCTGACAAGCTGACAAACATATTCTTCGAAGGCACGTGAGAAGCCACGACGCTTGGACTGTCCACATTTTGTTGGAAAATTTGGTTGATGGATGCTACTTGAGTCACCATATTTTGATTCTCCTACAAAATCACACGAATGCAACATATATTAATAATAAATAATTATAATAATATTATTGTCATACTATATTAAATAATAAGGATTATAGAACTTATCTCTTGGGTTTATAGGTTTCCGAAAGACACATTACTCGAAAAAAAGTTTAAGGTTGAGGCGTGTAAACACTGCCCTTAAGAGCAGATTTCGCCCCTCGGAGACAATGTCTCGATATAGCAGGTTTGTAGTGGCCTACTCTCCAGGGTACAACAACCTCGATCCTTGTAGGTGTACACTCACAATACCCAGATCGTATCGAACAGCTTGAAACTTTCTTTTAGTTGAATAGATAAATTAAAGGAAATACATGAATACTTTGAGCTCGGAAAGGTAATAAAGGAGATTGAATTTCTGTTGTATGTTTTTATCTAGAAAGCTAGGGATTATATATATGGCAGGAATGATCAATGTGATGACAATTTAACAATAGCAATTAAGCTATGTAACTCATGTAACCGAAAGGAATATTATGACATTGATTAGGAAGAATCAAAACGTCAAAATAAGAATGACATTTAAACTCTGTAACTTATGTAATAGAAAGGCAATATATATCTTGAAATTAATGAGTAAACCAAAACGGAAGAAAGCAAATAAAGAACCACCATAATTGCAGACTTTGAACAAATGAATGATATATGAGTAAATTGATGAAATCTTTGTGTCAATCACAATCAAAGAGAGTTAATGATTATTGCCATCTGCAATTAAAGGTCCAATGGAGGTTTCAAATATAGTTGGTATTTTGAAATATTCTAACTAAATTCCAACACATTTGAGCCCTTGAGGAGAACATTCTTTATATGTACAATGACATTTCATAATTCTAGGACTTCACATCAAGAAAAAGATGTGACACCCTCAAGGCCGTTATATATATATAAATATACATATATATTATATATATATAGCTTCAAGGCAGTAATCAATGATCATCAATTTAACTGAAAATTTACAAAGATGATCTATACACTAGTACCTAAAAACTGAACGGTCGAGATGTAGATATGCGACCGAAAAGCGACCTAAAACTCGAAGTTCACACTTTAGTTTTAAAGCGGACCTATATATATATATATATACACACACTATTATTAAGAGAAGAGAGTTTGTCAACCAAAACAGAAAATTTTTACCAAAATATCCTTTAAATATTAAACAATATTAAAATTGAAATATTTAAAAAAGACAAAATGGTCAATTCACAAATAAAAGAAAAACAAAAGAAATTTAACAAAAAAAAATCAAAAATAAAAAACAAAATATGAATTTGTGCAGCAATTTTCTCTATATTCTGTGGAATAACTTTTCAAGTAATTATTCACATCCATAGGGTGTGGAGTCTAGTATATTTTGTTCTGACACCGTTGCTCTGCCAAACTAGCCACTCAATTAACTTGAGCATTGGACGGTTATAGGGTCACACACTGACCCCTCTCTTCGGCCGTGATGTCTATTTTATAGGTGATGAAGAGCACCGAACGAATTCATCATTCCCGGCCTGTTGGGAAATTGTAGAAACACCAGCAAATGGCTATATAGTTTGATAAGACAATTCCGAAAAATCAACCGAAATATGACTCGTCTTCCAATCAAGTTATGGATTGAAAGTCGCAGAAGAAACAATTGTGCTCAAGCCATTTCCACCTCATGAAGTAAATCGCAAAATAAATCTTCATATACTTCGACATTAACAAATAACATTTGTGCTTCCCACCTCATGAAGTAAATCGCAAAATAAATCTTCATATATTTCGACGTTAACAAATGTCTCCCTCGAGCTCCATTAAGAATTTTTAGGGTAGTTGGTGGCAAGTTGGTGGCCGAGCTTCGAGATTCGACTCGATAGTGGTGCAATAGAGTAGTGTTTTAGCGTTGTCGATTTCAGGGGAGTTCATATATGGTTTTGGGAAAGGAAAAATCTCACGTTAGAAAATGATGAGGTAAAATATAACAAATTGCACCAAGAACATTTCATTTTTTTAGATTAGACCTGACGCCTAAGCAGAGGCGGTTATGTTGTGGACAATATCGAAGCCATGTCAGTTAATAGCAGATCCCGATGGACTGATTCCTCATTCCTTCTCAGTTTTAGTTATGCTCAACCGCTTCCACCTCAGGTAAGTTTCTTATCGGAGTTGCGCCGGCTCAGAAATTTTGGCTGATACTTCTTAAACATTTCCAAGTTATTTCATTTCAAGTAGAATGCTCAAAAGTGAAAATGTTTATATCAAGTCCATAGGCATTTAAAAAGATATCTAGTAAAATTAAAGAGTGGTTACGCTCATACGGTCATATCCTCATACCTCCTTGATGCACTGCTAAGGAGAAATTGACAATGAAAAACATGTACATACCTTGTTTGTACTGCAATTATTTTCTCATACAAACCAACAGATCGAGTATTGATCATTTCAGTCCACTTATACACAACGGAAAGGAGGAGAAGCCAAACAAATAGCAGATGACCACCATAGTAAGACTTGATATCATAGTGACTAACCACCATAATACGATTATACAACTGGCTAGTACCATGTGTATAACTTCCTAGTAAGAATGTGAATGAGAATGTTAAAAAGAAATTGTGATTGCGATGGATTATCTATCCCTCTTAAGTTGATTATCATATTGTCAACCAAGTCTCTAACCATAGACAATGGAATATATACATGATACCCTACAAAAATTGCAATAATTTTATATATAATTGATGATTCTCAAATATTGGAAGTTTCTTCACAATTTAACCATCAATCAAGATACAGCATCCAAAACATGAGAAGGAGCCTTCGGGTCCCTTTGGAAACATCAATAATATATTATTCCGATACCAGGAATAATAAAGGATCAGATGAGCATACCGAGGATAGTCTGCAAAGAAATCAGTGTACAATTGTGCATGAAGAGAACTCGCAAGATTAACTCAAGACTATCCAGCTACCTCAAACATGATTCTCCTGTGCTTGCCTTTTCTGATCCCTTTCTGAGTGTCCAACCCTCCTGCCATGATCTTCTCCATAATCAAACCCATTATGGTGGGAGGTTCCAGGCTCATAATCACGACGCTGCTTCTTCTCTACAGCATCGAGGTTCGGGCTTTCTGCCTTGCGTTTGGGTGATTGGTATCCCTGGCCACCATCATCATGTGCAGATACCTCACCTTCTTCCACAGTATTTATATCAGTTCCACCATACCCAACACTGTCTTGATGTTTTCCGTCATGTATGTTCTCATGTTCTGGTCCATTTGAGGGCTTTGACCGGCTTTGACTCCCAGCAGCAAGTTCAATACCATCTTCCAGTTCCCTCTCAATGAGATCATCTTCATCCATCAAATCTTTCTTTCGAGCCATATCACCCTGAGACTTCCTACGTTTCTCCAGCGCTGCCTTCACCTTGTTTCTATCAATCTTTTTTATAACATCCTGAGGTGACTGGCCAAGTGCACCTGTTCTATTCTCCACACTTCGATCAAATTGTTTGTCCTGCAATTCCCCTGCTTCTCTTGTTTCGCATGTCCCATTATTATCTTGACCTTCACCACATCCATCTGATGCAAATTTTGATGCATTTTGAGATTGTCCTCCTTTTTCCTGGTGGGATGACATTGGTCTGGGGTGCTGATTATCTTTGCATTCAACATCCACATTTTGGTCAGAAGCATTATTCGTTTCTGTACTTCTGTAGTCATTATTTCGACTTTGGGTGGTTCTAGGGGGTCCATCACCATTGTCAACATCTGAATGCTCAGAAGCTGGTCTAGATGATGAAGATTTCAAGGTTCCAGGTCTTGTAGCATGTTCTTCATTGCTAGCTGTACCTTTTGGCGGGGCCCGATGACTAGCACCACTAGCTGTACTTCCTTCCACTTCGTTGGAAGCTGGAGCTCTATTTTGTTCATAAAGTTCCAACATTTGATTGCTAACTTCTGCAGAAAACAATTGTGTAAGATTAAAGCTGACAAGGCCATATATTCACAAAACTATTAAACAATAAGTTACAGATGATCCAATTACTATTAATTCTTCCCAGCAACACTAATGTAATTGGCCAAACCATTTTCATCTTATTCCTAACTCATTCTAAACTTTGGACTTTTAAGTTTTCCTTAGACCTGCTATACTTATTTGAGTAAGAAAAGGAATTAGAAGGGCAGAAAAAATAATGGAGGAAAATCTGGACTGATGGAGAACAAAGGGTGGGAAACGGACACTGTTGATTGCTCTGTAGCATCACCTACTGAATTAAAATGAGGACACCCACCCTCCAACTGGCGTGGGGTGACGTCAAACTCTTGCCACCAGACCTTCTCGCCATCTGACGGGAGCTTTACTTTGAGGAATTTGGCAGCGAGGAAAATGGCACCAGCTGCAATGTGGTGGGGTTTAAATTGCAAGCAAAGAGATGTCCGAAGTCTGCATGCCACATTCCAAGTTCAAGAAGTAAACGAAGAAAGGCCAAAGACAAGCAGAATATACATACTGCGATCAAGCATACCCATCATTGACGAAATTCCATGCAACTTGAGCAAGGGCATTTTGAGCTACTTTAAATTTCTTTATCGCCTCAACAAGGGGTTTATAAGGATGCAGTAAATTAAGATCAAAACCAAGAGTTGCAAGAACAACCCTCTCTCCACTAAGAATTAGTTCTTTCTGCTGTTCATATACCTCCTGCAGTATTTCAGATTGTATTATAACACAATGATCAAATTAAAAACAGAGAAGAAATATTCTAGGCCACGTAATTGGCCTTGAGATCTTGAGGTAAAATAGACAGCAAACGATTATCATGAGTTCATGATTTCCAAAATTATTAGGATGATCTTAATGAGTTAATGAGTAGTGCGTAACACAAATATGAATACAATGACTAATGATGTACAGGAATGTATTGTGTACATGCACTGTTGTGAAAACTACCTTTTGCTTGATCTTCTGAACTGCTGCAGGATCCTTCTTATGTATAATTTCATAAGAAACGATGATAACATCTTTCAGTGGCCGTGGAGTTTCTTCAACCTTGCCAGCAAGAAACATACAAACTGTTGCAATAGTCTGCAGTAACATTTTAAGAGTTTAGTCAGTCACCACTGAGCATGATCATGATCTCAGTTCTTTATAATTTGTTCATTAGTACTTTTTCTTTTCTCCTATTTATCTTTTCCAGATTGAAAATAGAATTATAAAATTGTGTAAGAGTCAACAACAGCCAACACCGCAAGTTAGCTATTACCCCAGGTAGAAAGTCTAAACTAACTCAGGCATAAAATAAATAGAAAAAGCCAACCATAGGGGTTGGAGGGCATTCACAGTATCAGTGCTCACCCTTCTATCATTTCTTGCATGTGATTGTCGAAGAAAAAATCGGTGACAGAAAATTATGGCTGTTGCAATTGTTACCTGGGGTCTGCATAACAAAACATTCAAGACTATGATCATGCTGAAACAATGAGTCAAAACAAAGTAAGAAAAGTATATGCAAACCTAATGTGGAAAGAAAGATTTACAATGTCAATAGCAATCTGTAACAAGCCTACTAGGATAGTATTAATCAAGATTCAAATCAAACTTAAATCTGTCTTAGAAATCAAGTCGGACAGAGAAAACTAAAAGCATTCTAAATAAAAAAATCAAGCCAAAGAAGCAGAACTTGTACTAAAGAATCACTACAAGCCAAACAGATTTACAGGAACAAATCAACAAAACGGATAAAAAAAAACAGCAAAACAAAAGGCTTAAACACAAAGCAGCTCTAAATAACATTTACCTAACCGTTCAGGTGCATGACTTGTTACCGTTGCTTTTATGTACAATACCAAACAGTTTACCATTCATCTTTTTACTATAGCTATGGAAAAAAAAAATACAAAATAAACAAGTACAGCACTAATGGAACCCTAGTATTCCAAAAACTTCTCAACAAACTGGAGGGCACCAAAAAATTCAAATCCAGATATGACTAGAAGCAATAACTCAGAAAAGGTGAGCAGCAAAATCCAAAACATGAACCAATACGAAGGGGAAACTTCTTTCAAACTTTTGACGTAAACAAGCAAAGTGTTAAACTTCCCACTTATATTTTGCAAGGTATTAAATAGAGACAAATACCTGAAATAAAGAAGGATGAAGATTTTGTCTTGACTTGCTTTTTTTAAAGAATCAAGAGTACTCATGCCAAAAAATAAGCCAAGATTACAAAAGAAACTGTTGAATTCTATAGAATACACACTTGCCCACAACCTCATTGTCTATTAAGATCTTACTAAACAATCATAAATAAAACGTAGTCACTTTTCTGCACTTTACATGCAAACATATAGTTGACAAGTTTAGGTTCAACTTGATAATGGCAGAAGCCAGCAGTAGTGTGTATCGTTTCTTGTAAAGATATAGCCATAAAAAACCATACACTTCCTATATGCCAAAATCCTAAAATATATTAAGCCACCTGATTTGTATACCCAAAGGGCATTTGTGAGGAATAGAAAGCTTCAAAACATTATATCTTCCTTAAAACAATCTTCAAAGCATCAAGATTCTATCTTATCTTTTTTATAAGAAATGGAATATTCTGAAATGAAGTGTAAGAATTCAAAACTACTTTAATATAAAAATACTTCTCAGATGATGCTATATATAGCAGCAAATGCAGCATGTCTACAGGTTTTGGTTTCAGGAATACAACAACATACTGTGATACAAATGATATGAAAATCTACGAAAAAGTTAGGCAGAGCCACAAAAGTTAAGATAAAATACAACTACAAAGGTAAATGACAACCTAAACAACAAAGAATCGGTTCAAGATAAATGGCAAATGAAATAAATTTGGAGGTAAGTCTCAGAAACTCACACTTTAAGTCTCATGCCCAAATCTTGTAGAAAAGTACAGTATGACTTGCGTAGATATGTCTCCTTCTTCAAGTCAATGCCATCTAGTCTAGATGGAGAATTTTCTTCAATTTCCTTTCTGTAAAAGTACCAACAGGATCCTTCCTCCAGCCTCTCCTGAGCATTAGAGGACCCACCATCATACATACCAGTGATTCCACTATGAGAGGACTCAGCAGGCAAAAAACCAGCCATATGTATATCTCTGCTCACAAATTTACAACAAACCGGATGTACAAAATTTATAAAGTTGAATGTTGTAGATTGGAATAGTCCCGTAGCTTCCTGTTCATGAATTAAGAGGTTGGTGAGGACGAGTTGGCCATAGAATATATAAATCACAAAATTAAGTGGCGTTGTGCACTAACCAAAAATATAAACAAAACACAGAAACCAAGCATGCAATCATTAACGTAACTGTTAAATTTAGGACCCCAGCTAGCCAAACACAATGCCCTTCTTTTTCACATCATGTCCATGAAATAAAATTCTGTTTCTTTCTTCCAACTACTAACTTTTTCTTCCATTTGATATGCAATTTGTATCTGCATCCTCATATAAGACTGAACTTTCTATGTCAACAGTACTCTTGCATCACGATACAAATGAGTTAAAGTGGGTGTTTTCCTAGTCATGTCTCAAGTTTATTCATATATTGGAAGCAATTCAGAATTTCAGATACTAAGCCATGAGGCCAAACAAATGCTCAACAGAAAACCATAATCCTTCGCAGATAAAGTTGATGAGGTCGATATCACAAAAACTTATATAAATTAAAATAAATAAATGATTCATAAGCTGCAAACGTTTAGTTCTTCAAGTCCTTAACAAGTCTCTCAATAACTACCCTATATGCTACAGTGGATAACAATGTAGGACACGTCAATCAACTATCTTTTACAAGTTCCCCTTCTCATGAATTTAATCTACAAAAGGCCACTAATTCATTCACCATTCAACAATACTTCTATAGCGGAAACCAGTACCCAATTGTTCATCTTTCGATACTGCACCAAAATTCTGCTCCTTTATTTTAGCGGTTTTGCAATGAAATGATAACTCGGATTATGTATGAAGTTTCAAGATCCATACGACTACATTTGCTAGCTCAATCAATTGCAGAATCACAAAGAATTTCGACAAATATATAAAATAAAATACATAAAAAATTAATCATTGAAAACCCTACCCGCACCCCCTTTTCTTCTAAAACCTATTCTCATGAAATTCAATAAATATAAACCGAGCATTATCCTAAAGCTCCAATCTTCCCAGTATAAAAAAACTACAGAAACCCCTAATAAACAAAACCCATCCCTCTGGTTCGCATTTGCGATGTCAAAATAGGATAAATTTGGCATAATGCGCGCTTAAAATGGTTCGTAAAATTGAATGAGACGGGTAGAATTGAATGGAAAAGCAAATGCGCGAAACCAAAGTAAGAAGAAGATAGTGTTGTTACCTGGAATTGACGAATAGGAGAGGGCAGCTAGGGCAAAACAAGTACCCAAATCTTCCCAATTTTGGATTTTAGGGTTTATGCTGTGGAGACTCTGAGGAGAGCGAGACAGAGAGAGAGAAAAGAATCGCGGTTTGGGTTGAGGCCCGGTTTTTAAGACTAGTGGGAAAATTAGGGAGAACCTACTATTCCTTTTCTTTTCTCTTTTGTGTTGTGGATGACACGTGTGTGATTTTGGGTGGATGGGGTTTTCAAAGTTCAAATTCTCCATTTGGAGAAAAAACAAAATGGTGCGGCTATTGTCACCCCAGTAATGTTCACCTGGTCAGTTGCTGACCAAAAAATTTATGCCCAATAACTATTTACATCCAAGGGTGGAAAACAAACTTAATAATAATTCTCTCTGCCATTAGATTTACATTTAAGGGTGGTTGAGCATTATTTTCTTGGTCAATAACTGACTAGGTGATCATTATACATTGTCACCCTATCATTTACTTTGTTCACCCTACTTGCTGAGTTACTATTTCAATTATTATATTTACTTATCTAACCCATTTTTCTTTTTAGAAACATCCTTATATGACATATCCAATTAAAAAAGAAATTTTTTTTTATAACGAAAATCTCTCATTTAATTTATATCAATAACAAAACTAAAATATATTAAAGTTTTCTACTAAAATCATAATCTGATTTACTTACATTTTTTTTTCAGTATCAATGTTCATCTATTTCATTCCATATCAAAATATTAGCAAGTTAACAACTATGAGCAATGAAGAAAAAATTGATTTTTTTCGTGTTTTATTTTTTTTACTTTCAGTGTTCATAAAGAATATTGCAAAGACTTTGACGAAGTTAACACTAAGGTGGTGTTTGTTACATGAGATTGGATGGAATTGGACATCCTTATCTAGTCTAATCCCAGTTATCCCATGTTTGGCAGCAAGGCACAGGCTCCAACCCTTCTACCACAACCCACCAAAAAACCATGGGATTGTGCAAGCCTCCTTCTACTCCACTATTTATCATTCTCACGACCCCGCTCTCTCTCTCTCTCTCTCTCTCACTTTCCTCACCAGACCTTAACCCCCAAAACCAGAGGTCTCTTCTTCCTCCTCCCTCTATTGCCTCTACATTTCCAGGCGTCGAATTCAAAGAAGCCAATGGCTCAATGCCGGCCAAGACCCACGGCAGTGCGTGCACATAGGGATGGTGGCCAAGGAGTTTTGAGAAGTGGGTTCGGATATCGGTCAAGAAAGGAGTTGAGGAGCTCGATCTCGACATCTTTCAGGCAACGGTGCCATTTTGCATCCCTACTAATGCTGAAGAGGCCAAGCTAAAAGAGCTTAAGCTCTATTATTCGGTGATCCATATGCTATTTAATTTGAAGGCTCTGGTATCTCTGATCACCTTAGTTTTGAGGCAGGTTGATCTGACGGACCTGATCATTAAGGTTGTGTTCAAGAACTGTGTCCATAATCGATGGGTCTCAGATTATGGGCTGGAAGCACAGACGAAGATGAAGATGAAGCTCAGATTCAGACCAAATCTGGGATGATTGCGATCCTGGGGAAGGGTTTCGATGGAGTCGGAGAGGCTTTCTTCAATGATAGTCCTGTCATCACCAAACATGAGTCTAAGTACTAGAATAGCATAAGCCAGGCTAGAGGAGTCCAGGACTCTTATAGAAATTAAGGTGGGCAATGACAATCTTGTGTAACAAACGCGGCCTAATGGTTTTGTAAAATCACATTATCAAAACTAAAAATGAGAGCTCTCGCTCTCTCACCTCTGCGGCGGCTAACCTTAGGGTTTGGCTGTCTGATTTCCTTGGTCTGCGATGATGGCGTCCTCGATCCATTGGTGGCGAGTCCTTTGGCTTCGCAAACCTCTCTTCTTCAACCATCCGGTTGCTGCACCCTAATCTCAGCTTCTTGGCGTTGGGATTCACCCCCGACAGGTTTTGCCCGTGTCGCTGCTACTCTCTATTTCAACAATGATAAGGGAGGTCAGCATCGTGGTTTGGTGGATCCAAATCAGACATGGGATCTCGGTCCTTTCATGGGAAGAGGTCTTAAGTTTGGGTCTGCTCCGAGGGTGGTGATTCGGTATCCTGGTGCTGATGGGTTATTTCGGCGGTGGATGGTGACCCTATGGGTGGATCCTTTCCAGCAGGGGATCCGGTTGCTGCGGTCGGGTTTGGAGCCAGAGGGTAGGAGCGCTTGGGTCAACAGATTGCTATAGGATTCCCATCCCAATGTCGGCCTAGCCATGTCGAAGATGCAGCGGTGTGATTCGGTGGGGTGGCGTGGCCGATCTGGAAGGTTGGCCGGACGTCAGGATGAGGCCAAGGTGCCCAAGTGCTGGGGTGCCCAGATTCGATAAAGCTGGGCCTGGGCCTTTATCAAGTTTGACCCGTTAGATTTGAGTTTGGATTCGGGTCGGATTTGGATCCGAATTTGGGACCCGAGTAGTATTCAAATCCGGATCATGGATCCGAGACAGCTGCTCATATTGATCTGGTATTTGTTCTAGTTCTTGGGAGTTCGTTTGCTAATTTTCAAGTTTCTGACACCCTCGGTTACTTTCAAACTCCCGGTGAGCGAATCACCTCTCTTAGGTGATCATATCACCGGTTACGGTTACGGTTACGGTTACTATTATATTTACACTGCTCTCGTGACATATGCAGTGCAGCGATATCGTCTGACATTAAGTCACATGGTTACCTTTCATTTTAGATGCGTCTGTGCATCTTGTTATCCTTTATTGTTTTCCTCCTTTATAGATGCGTTTGTGCATCTTGTTATGCTTTATTGTTTTTTCTTTCGATGCTTTTGCATCGCTCCATGTACTTCTCAGTTTCATCTAATATAGTTTGTCGTTTTCCCTTAAAAAAAACACTAATGGTTTTGTAAATTGAATAACGAATTAACTATGAGGAGAGAACAAAAGGACAAAAATAATAAGTAATAAATTCAAATTTGGATGGAGAAGAAGAAGATTAATGTTATCCAATAAAAATTAAGTCGTCTTTGTATTTAAATTTTATCTACAAATTTAGATTTTTAGAAAATTAGTGTACTTATTAGTCATCTTGCACTTGGGTAATATAGTCTTTCACTAAGTCAAAATATTTGTAGGGTGAACTAAGAAAATGATAGGGTGGCAATAACCGCACCCAAAACAAAAACACGACTTTTTAATTTGCTTTGTAAGTTTAATTTGCCTTGTTACTTTTTATATTTTTCTAACAAAAAAAATTACTAATTGAACAACCACACCAATCAAAACAATTTCTAAGGTCAATCACAAGTAAAACTGGAGATGGACCGGATTTTGATCCATACCCGCTTTAGATTTGTGGTTATTGAACAGGCTATGATTGAACATTTGATCCATTAATCCGTTTATTTAACTGAACAAACACGGATTTAGGTTGATCTGATCCGTTTTTATAATAATTAAATATTATTTTTGTATTAATATAATTTAGATTAAATACTATTTATTCCTTGAACTTTTAATTAAAAAACACTTCAGTCTCTTTCATTCTAATTTCACATGTTTAATCATTATAGTCTCAATTTTGGACCAATAGGTCCGTTCCGTTACTCTCCGTTCCGTTAATCCTTGAACTTTATTGTTCTGATGCTTTAACGTTGCGTTTGGTTACACTGATGGTGATGTTTGTAAGTCTTGATTTTCTTGATTTTGTGTTGTTCTTGCAGGTGGTTTGAGTCTGGCACAATGAGCTCGGAAAGCAGCGGCAATCGGAGTGTTCTTTCTCCGTTGGCAACAAACGCACAAGGCCTAACACAAGAGTATACACTTGAGAGTGCTTTGGCAGATTTGATTGTAAGTTTTTTAACACACACACACACATATTTATATAGTACACTTGTGTATTTCTTTATTTGGTTACAATTTGTGTGTCTAGTTTCACTTTGATTAAATTGGACCAATAGATCATGTGGCAATCCCTTCCACCCTTAAATAGACCAAAATCCGAACCCAAGTTGAATGATGAGAATCCCTATGGAAAATCGAAGTGGTTTGCTATAACCGATTCACGCAGCCCTGAGATAATACTCTGTTCCATTCATGAACCACGAGACAACTTTTCAAGTAAAGGGATGTTTTGGTTTCATATCCTCGTTTCATCCCCAGATTTTACTACCGATTTCATAGCTCCTGCTATCATGAACCGACTCCCATATCTTGTACATGGAGTTGTGGGGGTAGATCCAAAGTTGGTCTTATTCAAGATATGGATGCCCTTTTACTTCATATATATATCCCTCAACCATAATTGAGCTTGATCAACAAGTTGTGGGCAAAATCAACAAGACTGGGGACATTTACAAGATTCAATTCAGAAATGAGTTCTTGGATGTGGAGGCTTCATCAAGCTCACACTTCATCAAATATGATGATGTAAAGAGAGTTTTAGTCTTAATTACTCAAGTTACTGACTCGAGCAAGACTCAAAAGGTTAATCCCTACGCTGAACAGCTCAGGTTTAGCGATTTGCATATCGTAAAGATACCAAATTTGTGCAAGGATATTTCACTGTTGTAGATAGGCCTTTGATGAGCATGCAAAAGACCTTGGTCTTGGGGCTTTTGATCCTGCTGGACCATAATCTCTCCAGACCCACAAAGCTCAAGTTCATCAGGGATGTAGTTTTGAATCAGATTGAGATGCTTCAAACATTATTTTGCTGTCTAGATACTAAGCTTGATGATAATGCAGCTTCTAGGCTTGCTTCTAAACTCCCTTTTGATCAGTTTGTTTATGCTTCTTCGGTTGGCCTTTGTGAAGGCGGTTTGATTTGTTGGAATGGAAATAAACTAAATGTAAATACTATTTTTAAACATGCTTGCTACTGAAAAAAAAAAAAAATTTGAAACGCTATGAAAAATCTCATTTAGTCAGCAAAAATATGGAATTAGCAATTGTTTGAGTCAACACAAATTTTTATAAATCAGTAAATAATGTCTCAATTTTTCATATAAAATTCATATTTCAAAAATCTATAACTCTAACTAGTATTAATTAATACTTTAGAGTTCAAAATCGATGGTGGTTGCTTAATATTTATGTTGTTCTACTGCGTTTTGTGGCTGCTGTGAAATACACTTGTTCAAAAAACAAAACTAAAGTGTTCAAAAATTGATAAACTAATGAATTATGCGACTAATATGATGTTGGTGAATATATAGTCTAATTGTTATATTAATAGATAAATCAAGAAATCGTTTTTGCACATAATATACCAAATAGAATGCATAAATCTAAACAATGCAAAACGAATGAAAGTTAGAAAAACCTTAAACAATATGATTGAGTCTAGAACTTGATTCTATGTCCTTAAGACGAAATTGCCTCCTCATCGTTGCTTAAAGGGTTTTAATGGCAAACGTCTTCCAAGATATAACGACCTTTTTCTTGTAGTAGTAACACTCCAAACCTCAAGAACAACGAACTTAGATTGTGTATGAACTCTCTCTTAAAAAGACTCAATTGGTTTTCAAGGCACAAGGAACGACTCATATGTATATAAAAGAAGAGGAGGAAAGATGAATTCAAAAAGTTATTTTCAGAATATGGTGTAGTAAGTGTTTTATAGATGTAAGGTAACTTTTTGAGGAGAGATGACTTTTTATCAAAAGTTATCTTTTGTGATCAGCCATGACTTCTCATTCCATAGTAATTTACATTTATTCAACTTCACACCTTTTCACTAAATTATTCATCCACCAATTATGGAAAATAAAATATTTCTTATTGAATTTTCCAACAATCCTCCACATGGATGAAATAATTTGTTAGAAAGGAAAATTTCAAAAGACGACGCACACGGACATATGAGAGAGTTCAGTTGAACTGATATCGCATCGGGATAGGTAGCTTTTGGCTTTGAACCTTCCTTAGTGAAATACTATCGGATTTACTAGCTAATCAGTGAACATGATGTCTTAAACTGTTCAGCCATTTATGTAAACCATGACAATAATATCCACACAATACCTTTTCATACACATCTAGTTCTATGGTTATGCATTTCTGGTCATGGACAACACCCGATATTTATGAGTGCTTTAGAGAATTCAGCCTTCAAATTCTCAAAGAAACGATCTCATTTCACACTCATATAGGTGGCTTCCTATGAAGAGGATCCTTCTATACCCCACTTGAAAAATCAAGCTATAGGAACCATTAAAAGCAAAGCTTACCCTCACTCAATATGCATTGTTTCATCATCGTAGGACAAGGGAAGGAGATTTATCTCCACAATGCGACTCCAAAGTCATGCACCATTTAGTTGTCCCTTTGAACCTAGATCTTGGGATCTCCAATCAACTCGGTTGGGTATCCATAGTGGTGACTTTATATTTTAGGCTTGCACCCCATTCCTCTCAATGATAAACTTACTTTCTAGTCAAACTTCGATTCAAATAATTGGGCCCACTTGTTTGACTATAATTGCAAATCAAATTCAATATATGAACTAATTTCATTGGAGAGTATTTATTACCAAGTCAAGTCTTCGATTCATCAATTGGTCGAGACTCACCACTTGTATCGACTAAAATTCATTTAGCCATACACCCCCACATTTTAAGGTATACGCATAAAATATTTTCATACCTTACAAGGTGTCTCATTTCTCCTTTGTTCTTCTCTACAGAAAGAGTGTATTCCTTATCTTCAAGTATACATTTACTTGTACAGAAAGTTGGGTGACAACCCCACAATTCTTTCATTATTATTGCTCTTCAAAAAAAAACTTTATATATTATATATATATATATATTATATATAAGTAAGAATCTGAATTTACATGTCAGCACCATGATCGATAACATGGTGGTAACAAAATTCCCATTGAGGCATTGATAATGCCAAGTTCACTACCTTGGAAGTATTGCCGCTGACTTTTGAAATTTAAAGGATACTAAAAACTAAAAGACATCTACTATTAACAAAAACAAATGACATTTATTCACATAATTTAACAAACGTACAAACTTGGATTGAACATCAATTGCCCAGAAGGTATCATCACATCAATCGTGAAAAAACCTGTCACCAACTTTGATCGGCTTCTCGTTCGCTATGCGGGTCGACATTGCTTCATGACATACATGGTCATCTAATTAATTACTTCCTACCTTGGGAAGTACTATTAATCATTTCCATGCCATGATATTCTTAAACAATACATCTACTATTGGCAAATGGCAATACTTCAAATATGAAGTACACATGCCGTTTTAAAACTTCAAATCACTCGTAAAGTTGCAAGTGCAAGGCATGCATATATGTATGTATCTAGTGCATTTTCAATAACTAGGCATAAATTAATGTCAAATCACATTGATGAATCACATACGTATAGCAACATATATTGCTATCTCTTTGATAGAAATCAACCCAGTCAATGACCGGTTGCGCATGTAAATACATGTATCGGTTCCCAACAGTTATGACTACTAGCAACGTGCCCGCATTTCTCGCGGGTGATATTGTATTGTTAATGGAAATTACTTCGACTAAAAAGAATAGTGGTGGACTGGTGGTATGGGTATTTTTTTCAATTTACTCTTTTATTTGTTTATATTTTATTAACTTAATTTGATAATGTTATTGAAGGGTATTATAGGCACTTTAAAATTTGGTGAAGTCTTTGACATAAAAAAAGAGCCTCCAATTATAGTAGTAGAGATGTCAATTAAGCCATATATGTGTCATTATTTTTTTTTTTTGAATAGAGATTGATTTCAATAGTAATCAAGCCATAAAACAGACCAGAGTCTAACAGAACTTACATAAGAAAATCCGGAAAAAACCAGATAACCTATCCAAGCCAAGCTAAAACTCATTAAAGTCTAAGAGACGCTTGCATGAAGCAAGCCTACCTAAGCAAGAACAACCTCGCTTTCTAAGGAAAAATCATTCACCTAGTCTAATCTGCCGGCACTCAATTGTGATACAAATAACAACTAGAAACATATTAGAAAAGCTCATAGAGATTACCCCTACCTAAAAAAGACTTGCATCCAAAATCTAATAGCAAAAGAAACTAGAGTATAGCAGCCCACAACCTCGGTAACAGGTTGGTCTTCTTGCTTTTCTTTGAAATATGCGGACTCGAGTTGAGCCCAAGGCCAAACCCCAAACCCAAGCTATAGAACCAAAAGCCCAACTCCCTTGCCTAGCCATCGCCTCCACAGTAGTCGGCAGCTCCGGTGGTCGGCCCTTCCACCACTCCATCAATCGTCAATCAGCGAACCACCTAGACAAGTACTCCTCCGACGTTCAACTGGACAACTGATCCAGGCTAATCCGGCCTCCCACCGCTACCTGGCCCAACCCGAGTTCCCGGTCCTCATTACCTGAGCAATCGCCTGCTGCGACCCAACCACTACCACCGACCACCTTCAATAAAACACAGAACCCTTTGCCAACCTCGACAGATCTATGAAGCCGCCGTCGATCACCAAGAACAAGACTTGACACCTAGACGACCCAGAACTCCACCACCGTGATCACCCACGCCTCCGTCACTAATTGTAGCGCTCACCGCCTTCGCAACGTCGCCATACCGTCACCTCGCCACCCTTGTTCTTATCAGTTTTGAAAATAACATGCAATTCGATCGGAAAAATTAAATATATTGGTCATTAAACGGTAAAATGCAAATTCAAACATACCTCTTCACATATAAGCCAATTATTACCATCTGCAGGTATATTTATAATTGATTACTCATATTCAAGTGCGCAACATGCATACCATATACAATTAGAATCAAATATTAATTGTATCCTCAAGATATCAAAATAGAATGTTGACATAGACAGTAATGCATGTCCAGGTATGTACAGATATTGAAACATGGATATAGCAAATGACCAAACGCAAATTTGGTCTTAAGATTGTTGGTAAATATATAGTCTAATTGCTATATTAATAAATAAATTAAGAAATTATTTTTGCAAATAATATACCAAATAGAATGCATAAATCCAAACAATGCAAAACGATTGTAAGTTATAAAAACCTTAAACAATATAGGCCTCATCAAAAAGCCCGCGGATCAAGTGGGCCGATGGAGGCCCGCCGGCCCGGAGGGCTTTTAGCCCGGCCCGGCCCGTCAAAAAACCCGCAAAAGCCCGCCTTGGTGGGCCGAGGGCCGGCCCGCCTAAAGCCCGCAAAAACCCGGCCCGGCCCGTAGGCCCGTCCCGCCAAAGGCCCGCTAGGCCCGGCCCGTAAAAGCCCGCTAGGCCCGGCCCTAAAAGCCAGAAAGTAAAATATTATATATATTATATAGTATAGTGTGTGTGTGTTTATAAATATATATATACACACACCACACAGAGATATATATTTGTGTGTATTTATATATATATATCTGTGTGTGTGTGGTGTGTGTGTGTGTTATATATATGTATATATATATATTTATATATGTGTGTGTTTATATATATAATATATAATAGAGATATATATATGTGTGTGTGTGGTGTGTGTTTATCTATATGTATATATATTTATATATTGTGTGTGTTTATATATAATATATATATAGAGATATATATATGTGTGTGTGTTGTGTTTATATAGAGATTATATATAGAGATATATATATATATATATATGTGTGTGTGGTGTGTGTGTGTGTGTGTGTGTTTGTTTATATATATATATATATAGAGTATATATATATATATGTGTGTGTGTGTGTTTATATATGTATATTATTTTATAGTGTGTGTTTATATATTATATATAATAATATATAGATATATATATAGATATATATATGTGTGTGTGTGTGTGTGTGTGTGTGGGAAGTTCTTATACTTCTATTATTCTATATAGAATCTGTGCATATATTATTTCTACATATCGGTAATCGGTTGACCTAATTAGATCGGGTTCAAACTATGGTGAAATTGACTAAATTTTAACCACACACATATTTATTGTAATAAACTCATCCAACGGTCGGTTTTTCCATTTTCTTTGAATTGATAGGGGTTGCTCTTTGGAGTGTATGATATATAAATATAGGTTTATAAGAGTAACTACGTTTGACCTAGTTGATCGAATTCGAAACAATAACGAAATTGGCTAGATTTTCTACAATCACCATAAAACATTACAATATCTCCATCGAGCGGTTGGTTTCTCCGAATTCATTTTCTACTTCATGGTTGCTTTAGAATGAACCTAAACAATTTAAATGCAATGTATAAGTCATACAACTAAGGAATAAAATTGGTATACACCAATGTGTTTGTAATTAAAATTAATTTTTTTTATCTTATGTCCACGCACATCCATCGATGGAATATATACAAACGTGATGTGAAAAAAATAAGCACGTTTCGTGGTTGCCACGCCATCGGTCAACCAATAAACATATAAGTGACTATTGTTGACCAATCCGATCGGATTCGAAAATATGGTGAAATTGGCTAAATTTTTTACCACACTCATAATTTATTGTAATAAACTCATCCAACGGTCGGTTTTTTCATTTTCTTTGAATTGATAGGGGTTGCTCTTTGGAGTGTATGATATATAATATAGGTTTATAAGAGTAACTACGTTTGACCTAGTTGATCGAATTCGAAACAATAACGAAATTGGCTAGATTTTCTACAATCACCATAAAACATTACAATCTCTCAATCGAGCGGTTGGTTTCTCCGAATTCATTTTCTACTTCATGGTTGCTTTAGAATGAACCTAAACAATTTAAGTGCATTGTATAAGTCATACAACTAAAGGAATAAAATTGGTATACACCAATGTGTTTGTAATTAAAATTAATTTTTTTTATCTTATGTCCACGCACATCCATCGATGGAATATATACAAACGTGGTGTGAAAAAATAAGCACGTTTCGCGGTTGCCACGCCATCGGTCAACCAATAAAACATATAAGTGACTACGATTGACCAATCCGATCGGATTCTAAAATAGGTGAAATTGGCTAAATTTTTTACCATACTCATAATTTATTGTAATAAACCCATCCAACGGTCGTTTTCCATTTTCTTTGAATTGATACGGGTTGCTCTTTGGAGTGTATGATATATAAATAGGTTTATAAAAAATTAGTGTCTTTAAAAATTTATTTATCAATAAATTAGTATCTATATAAATATAGATTTTTTTGGGTACAATATAGTTATATAGATCTATTATCTTTGGTTGTATTTGATCATTATCCATTGAATTTCCAAAGCTTGATTAAAAAAAAAAACTTGTGTCTTTAAATATTTATTTATAAATAAAGCCCGCAAGGCCGGCCCAAAAAAGCCCGCAAGGCCAAGCCCGGCCCGGCCCGAAAAGCCCGCAAGGCCCGCTTTAATGGACGGGCTTGGATCCTTTGATTTTTAATAAAGCCCGGCCCGGCCCGGCCCGCAATTATTTAAAAATATAGCAAGGCCCGGCCCGGCCCGGCCCGAGCCCGCTATGACTGGGCCTGGCCGGGCCGGGCCCGGCCCGTTGACGACCCCTAAAACAATATGGTCGAGTCTAGAACTTGGTTCTATGTCCATAAGATGAAATAGCCTCCTCATCGGTGCTTAAAGGGTTTTAATGGCAAACATCTCACAGAATACAACGACCTTCTTCTTGTGGTAGTAGCACTACAAACCTCAAGAACAACAAACTTAGATTGTGTATGAACTCTCTCTTGAAAAGACTCAATTGGTTTTCAAAGCACTAGGAATGACTCATATGTATATAAAAGAAGAGGAGGAAAAATGAATTCAAAAAGTTATTTTCAGAATATGGTGTAATAAGTGTTTTATAGATGTAAGGTAACTTTTTTAGGAGAGATGACTTTTCATCAAAAATTATCTTCTGTAATCAGCCATAACTTCTCATTCCATAGTAATTTATATTTATTCAACTTCACACATTTTCACTAAATTATTCATCCACAAATTATTAAAAATAAAATATTTATTATTAAAATTTCCAACATATGACCTTAGCTCAAATTCTAAACATATTGCAATTATAGACTAATATCCCAGAGTGATGAAACCCTAGCCACCCTAAAGACCGAAGTTGGTATCTGCAAGACCTTATACGTCCGATATCTGGCCTCACCGATGTTGTGCTCTGCTGCCAGACGGGTATTTTGATGCTAGTGTTCGGGGGATTCTTGATTGAGAGTGTTGTGCTCAAATGATTGACTGGATTGATCGGCGTAGGTTTTCGGTGCAAATCTTGAGGCATTAATGTCGTCTTTTGTAGCCTCTGGTTTTATCGGCCATCATCGTGTTTGCTGGCTCTTGGTGGTTCTCCAATGTTTGGATTGTTCGGGTTGATTCATCCCGGTGTTGCGTTCAGATCTACTTTGGGTTTCCAGCATTTGTGACTAATCCTGGATTGGTGACAACGACGAAGGTTTTGGAGGGGCCGTCGCGGATGCGCGGCTAAGCTGCTGATCATGCAGCTGTTTGGTGCATAAGAAAACTAATTGGGCCTGAGTTAGGCTGTTCTATTAGGCTTTAGGCTAGGGATGTCTTGTGTTGGACTCCACTGGGCTGCTTTGCTTTAGTTAAGCTTTTTTGCTTATTTCCAATAATTTCCTATAATATAGTCCACGCTATATGCACTTTTGTGCACCCTATGTCTTTTAGTTTCTAGGCTTGCTATTTACCACGTTGTTTCATAGTTCATAGACTTGCTTAACATAAGTGAGCGATTAATGTTACTGACTTATCCCATGTTACTGCCGTAGCACCACCACAACTTTTTGATTTGAATGTTACTGACTTATCCCATGTTACTGCCGTAGCACCACCACAACTTTTTGATTTGTCTATAAATGACAACAAAATGGTATGTAATGACGATTCTGGTTTGAGCATGAATGAAATATCTGTGACATATTATTCAAAATTTTTTTTCTAAACATATGATTCGTATGTGGTTGACCAACACGTCGGCAGTCACGTGCACCCACCAATAAAAACAAAAAGAACAAAAAAAAAAAAATCATAAAATCTCAATAAATCAGAAAATTTAAACTCAGGAGCTGTCTCAGCTCCGCCTCTCCAGCTTTGTAAATCACATTTCCCAATCACTACTCCACCCCCAAACTCCGTCTCTCTCTCCGATAGAGTGAACAGCTGGACGGCCGAGATTGGCCGGATGACATCGGCGGCGCCGGCGAACAAGATCGAGCGGGCCCACCTCATGTACCGGGAAGGGAGGTACCAGGAGGCCCTGGGATTCTACACCGAAGCCCTATCCATGGCCAAGACCAAACCCCAGAAGATTGCCCTCCACAGCAACAGAGCCGCTTGCTTCCTCAAGCTTCACGATTTCAAAAAGGTCCTCCCTTTTTGTTTTTGTCTCTTCCTATTTCAAAATTTCAGTACCAGTAGTTGGTAAAGTATGTAAATTTTGTTTGGTAATGATCATTTTTGATTTTCCAAATTGTTTCAGAGTATATGAATTGAAATTTTAGTGCTCTTTATGCACATGGTTGAGAATCTTTGAGATGATTATGAAAGTCTCTATGTTGTAGTAAAGGCTCTTTCTCTAGTAAGTACTCTTTTACTGTTTACAATGATGCTGGCTTTGTTCTTATATGTTGGGTGAGTAATAATATAGTGGATTAGTTAGTTTTGCTGTGTCTGGGGTATTATTCATACTATTTTGATCCAGCTTTTAGCTCCTTTTCTATATGATTTGGAATTCGTTTCTTTCTATCGCGATAAGGAGACCCAGCAGCTCATAGAATTCTACACAAACTGTAAACTTTCAGACATAAATTTAAAGAATCTCTTTGAATTCGTATGCTCTGTCCAGAGGTGTGTGATTGCCTTTTTCCACGTTTCTTTTTATTCAGGAAACCAAGATGTAGTGGCCAACATATAAATTCCTTTTCTTATTACAAATGTTGAGAGAATACTTAAAGCTCAACTATTTTAGATCAAATTTGAGTCCTAAGTTCTAGAGCATATCTATCTCTTTCTGCGTGGAAGACAACCTTGATTTTAAAATTCCATATTTGCTAGTTATGAATTCGCTAGTTATGAATTCAAATACTGTCAGAGTTGAGATGGAGAAAGTAGTGGTAGTTGCTCAATTTCAGTTATGAGGAAGATGAAACCTTTCCCTACAAAAATATATATTTTTTTCTTTCCCAATTTTGTTCTTAGAAAGACTTGTATGTCTTACAGACTTACAAGAGGAAAACAATAGAACCTATAATATGTTTCATTATTTGTGGATCTGGTGGACTGACAGGGAATCCATTCAAGTGAAGTATGTCAAAGCATTCTTCTTTTTGGCTGTTAAGTGATGCTTGAAATTCAGCTTGATCTGTTGAGCACGGGAAAATTATGCATCCAGATGTAGGTTTTGATTTGGCTGTGTATTAATGTAGCTTGTACCTCGGTCTCGTGCCTCTAATTTCTATCTATTTTCACATTGTGCGTATATGTGCGCATACATTAAATTTCATCCATAGAAATTTGTTTCTGGCATTTTTGTCCTATCTGGTGCTTGTTCTTTTCTGTTAATTGATTTCTTACATGACTTCATTCTGATCATCTTAGGCTGCAGAGGAATGTACCTCAGTGCTTGAGCTTGATTACAATCACACTGGAGCATTGATGTTGCGGGCTCAGACCCTGGGAACACTAAAGGAGTACCGTTCAGCCTCTTTGATGTTAATAGGCTCATAGAGTTAAATCCATCATCCGAATGTATCAGAACCTTGAAGCCCGTTTAAGGACGCAAGTGGTATAATCTCCTTATTCTTTCTGCCAAATTTTCATTAATCCACATTACTTATGCTCCAATAATTGAAGATTAGGGGCCATTTAAGATTAATGCATAAGTTTGGTGACCTGCTACTTTGTTATAGAATAGTTTGCATTTAGAATCTAAAATCGGAAAGCTATCAACTTCAGGTTTCTGTTCATTTGTATTTGACATAGAATTACTATCATCATCACCATCATGTTTGCAATTGTGAACATCATCATTGCAATAAATTTACAATTATGAACATCATCATCACCAGCAGCAGTGCAGCAGGTGCTGAAATCATAATTTGCACATGTCAATTTCCTGGCTGTGAGTAAGAAGTTATTTTTTCTGCTTGAGGAAAGTCACTGGCTCCAATACCCGAGTCCGAAGCAGAGCTAGAAGAAGAGGAAGAAGAAGAGGATGAAGCAGGGCCAAATAGATATGGGGGAGAGAAGAGCAATAATAGGAAAAGAAGATGTAGTACCTTTGAGGGAAGGAAGGGATCAGCTTGCTGAGGTTAATAGGACTACTATTGCTGATGTCATCCACTCAAGACACCAACAAACCAGGACTCTGCTGAACAAGTAAGGGATCCAAAAGAAAACTCTATTAAGACTACTTCCCGGCTGAAGTTACACCAGATAAACATCAAGTATCACCTGAAAAAGAAAAGGGATGGCAAGCAATCCCAAAACCAAAGGGACACTCTTCTCTGGATTATGGAAGGTGGGACAGTGTGGAGGATGACTCTAGCGAAGATGATGACGATGATGATGAGGAAGAGTCTCGACCACAGTATCGGTTCCGTGTAAAAACTGTTGGTGTTCGGCCGGTAAAGTGAAGAGAAAATTATACACAGTACTCAAACCAGACAGTCATGATCATAGTGAGTTCAAGATTGAAAAGATCTGGTAGTTTCATATGCTGAGATTTTTATAGCTACGAGAATCCATCTTTGACATGTTAGCGAGCTTGACAATTGTATGGTCATAAGAATCAAGATTTTGCATTTTGTCCAGTTCAGTTGGATTCGTCGAATCTGTGCAGTTGTATATTACGCTCTGCCATTTTCGAATTATACATGCTGCAGCACAGAAATAAGGGGAAGCTAGGTCTTCAATTGATATCAAACTTGCACGGATTGAGTATTGCTTACGAGCGTCAGGCAATCATTGCTACTTTGATGTAATTATGTACTGTAGTACATTGTCTGTGATGCTTGCATGAAAAGCATGGAAATTTGGTTGTTTACCAGACAGATGATACAAGATTTCAATATTTAATTTATTTTTTATTACATTTTCTGGTTTCTTAATAGAGTGTAGAGCATATTCCACCTCCATGAACATTAGTAATCAGAGGGACACAAATGGATGAATTTTGTGTTTATTATTTGGGGCAACAATCGAAAATGTGTTTATACTTTATATTATTCTTTTATTTTCTTAACAAGCACCAACAATACATCTGACGTTAGTAGTTATAATTATCCATATTTTAAAATGTAGAAAAACATTCACGAATCTAGATACTGATAACAAACTAGTACAGAGTTTTATTTCAAAAAAAAAGAAAAACAAATTAGTACAAGAGCTAAGAAGCAACATCTACAACAGAGCGACACAATTTTCTTCCTTCTAAATTGAATTTTTTTCGTCAAGTACAGGCAACGCCTGGTACAAAATCTCAGCTGCACGATCAAGCTCCTGCTCACTTATGATCAATGGAGGCACTAGCCTCACAACATTGCCTTTTCCAGCAGTTAACACTAGAAGGCCGGCACTTCTACATGCATCCACAAGAGGTGAGGCAGGGACATCCAATTCAACTCCAATAATAAGCCCAAAACCGCGTATTTCTCTCACATGAGGGTTTCCTCCCAGCTTCTGATTTAAGATATGTTTGAAGTAGAGACCTTTCTTAGAGACACTGTCCAGAAAATTGGGATTTGATATCTTTTTGAGAACGGCTAAGGCAGCATTGCACACGAGAGGTGCACCGGCAAAAGTACTTCCATGGTCACGGCAGAAGCAACTCTTTCAGTCACCAATGCAGCTCCAATGGGTAGGCCTCCAGCTAGTGGCTTAGCTAGTGTCATTATATCTGGGAACACACCAAATGCCTCATGCGCCCACAGATACCCAGTTCGGCCTAAACCACATTGAACCTACAGAACAAAAGAATGAAGAGTGTAAATAAAAAGGGTGTCTGGTAGGAAGAACAAATAAAATGAGTTGAAACACCTTATAAACATACAATGTGAGAGAGAATTACTCAATAAACTTGAATCTTTTAGGCTTAGGTCACTCAATTCTCGTTTCCCTTTTAAAAGAAATTGAAAGCCTAGTTAGTATTGAACACTCTATGAGACCTACATTTATTTATCTAAAACGTTCTTTTTAAGAATTAGGCATTTATTATAGTTCTTTTATCTTTACTAGTAGAGAGTATTACAACAAAGACAAAATTATAGTGGGCAAGTAGCTAAGGACGTCAAATTTAATTGTTGCTGGTATAATGTAACAACTATATAGGTACCAAACAAATATTACTTTATGTCCACATAGACATGACACCAAAAGCTAAAAACTGGAAACATGAATTTTCACACGGTTATGTATCAAGGAGCATGAACATAATGAAGTTTGGCACTTGAAAAGTCTAAATGATGGTTTATTCAGTCACACTCCAAATTTGTTAAAAAAAAAAAAGAAGAACCAAAAGGGGCAATAAGACTACCATTAGCTATAAGTATTGAAATCAGAGATGAACCAATACAACAGAAACAAGTTTTTTGTGCAGTTTGGAAAAGAGGACTGGAAAGAGAACCATATTCACTAGTGAAAAAATAGTCCCAGGAGATCCTATATAATACATGGCTAAATGGGCTGCTGCTTAAGGCCATTATCGCCATTATCAAAGGGATTAATAGAAATGAACCAAAAGTAGCTGATTACCTCGTCAAACACCAAAGAGCCCCAGCCTCATCACAAGCAGTACGCAGAAATTGCAGAAACTCCTTGGTAGCACTGTATATGCCCCCTTCACCCTGGATAGGTTCAACAAAAACTGCAGCAGTTTTTCCAGGCTGAATCAATTCTCTGGTAGCTTCTACATTTCCATACTCTGCAAATGAGACTCCAGGCATGACGGGCTCAAACGGAGACCTGTAATGCTCTTTGCTAGTCAAGGCAAGCGCACCCATGGTCCTGCCATGGAAGCTGTTACTGAAAGATATGAAGTTTGTGGCAGGCTCTTTCGCATCGGGATTATTGTGTCTCTGAAACTTCCTCGCAAATTTAATGGCTGCTTCATTTGCTTCAGTTCCAGAATTAGTGAAAAACACACGGTCTGCAAAACTAGAGCCCACCAAACGCTCTGCTAGTTCCACCTACAGCAAGCAATGCCATAAGTCCATAATCAATCATAACAACCACAGAACTTAAAATGCTATTGTCTCAGCCCTCTCTAATTCACTACCTTAACTGTGGCTACCTTCATTATCATGATGATAGCGATGATAACATAGAGAAATTAACTTTCAAAAGCTCCAAAGGGAATTCTTTCATTTTATATACCCACAATTTCTTGGCAATCAAACAAAGAATAGTCCCCAACAATAAAAGATACAGCTCAAACCTGAGGGATGGAGTAGTAGACGTTGCTGACATGAGTGAGGGTATTGGCCTGTTCAACCACAGCCTTCAACCAATCCTCATCGCCATGTCCAAGTGCATTCACTGCAATCCCCGAGCTCAAATCCAAATACTCTATCCCCTCGGTGTCGTACAATTTACAACCTTTGCCAGTGGCCAACACCACTGGGGTTCTTGCGTATGTACCCACCAGAACCTTTGCCTCTGTCTCTATAATCTCCTTGCTATTCACAGACCCTGATTTCAATGCAGTATCTGGTGCTTCCACGTGAAGGCTAAGGCAAGCCATCACAGGTCTCCGGCCATTGATTAGTCGGACCCTTTGATCCAAGTTTGAGCTGAATTGACGGCGGAGATTGAGAGGTTGAGAAATTGTGTTGGGGGAGATTTGAAGGGAAGTCATTTCAGCGTAGTCTGATCTTACAATCTGTTGTAAAACAAATCATTTGTGAGAATAATCAAACCAGCAAAGTGGTTGGTAAACTTTGTTATTCGAAAAAGCTGTGATCATAAAATGGTGTATTTGGTAAAGCTAAGAACTGATGTGGCAGTGTAAACAACTATTTGACTAAGATTTGCAACCTCCGAGACAATTTTGACTCTGCAATCAACCTCTGGCCTCTCACTTTTGTCTTTCGAAAATGTACCAAAACATGTAATGTGTTGTCTTTACTTCCCAAGCTTCATACTAGGAACATTTTACTATGTTTTTAATTATTTGAAAGTTGAAACAATTGTATATTAGCAGAACCCTAAACAATTTTGATGTAACATTACATATATACAATTAACAATGAGAATGAGAAAGTTGAGAGCCTAGACTTGAGCAGCAACAGCAATTAATTCCATGCACCAAACAACAGGCTTCGACTCAACTTGCAAAATGAAACAATTCAGGAGAAATAAGATATGAACCAAAGAGCTAGTTGAAATTGATGGTTTAAGAGTAGAGAAAATCTCAAAATCCCAGTTGAAGCAACATTTCAAAATCAGAAACTAACTGGCATGAAATGCAACTGTACAAAAGTTTTTGGTGAATCTATTGACAATAATCAAATACCCAACGAATCAGAAGATAAAAAAGAATCCCAAATTTCAGAGAATGGGATAGCAAAAGGTGACAACTTTAGAACAAGTTAAGAGAGTCTGAGTGTAATTGATATAAACCCAAGAAGTTGAGAGCAATAAACGGTAGATTCAGAGTACCTGAGAGAAGATCTGAGAGAAGAAAGCAAGTTGAAGAGAGAAGACTGCGTGTTGTGTTGAGCCGTTGAGGGATACAAACGGCGGGCTCAGACTGTTTGGCGGTTTAAGCTGTTAAGGCGTCCCCTACTCTATCACTGAAACGACGTCGTCCCAATCAAAATTAAGCGTCTTTTACGTGTAGTTAACACAAACATGACACGATTATGGCCATGATTGAAAGGCAAAAAGCAGCACAAATAGTAGCTAAATTATGACCAATTTGATATTATGGTTATCATACTTTCAAAATTGAGTGATTATTTTTTTGTAAACTTTAAACCTTATCAGTGGTGTTCACCTGGTCAGTTGCTGACCAAAGAATTTATGCTCAACAACTATTAGATTTACATCCAAGGGTGGAAAACAAAACATCTCAACTTAATAATAATTCTCTCTGCCCTTGGATTTACATCCAAGGGTGGTTGAGCATTATTTTCATAGTCAGCAACTGACCAGGTGAACATTTTCGTAAACCTTATATTCTAAATGAAAGCATCTTACCGCCGAAAAAAAAGGACCACAAAACTCTGAGCAAGGGAACGCGCCTTCTCCATCTTTCTTCAGCTGCTACACCGATTGGCCCGTTGACTTGCTTTGACTCCGGCATCTCCTCTGAGCTTTTGTAGGCACTGGTGGCGACGCCGGCTTTCATATTCTCCGCCCTTCCACCGGGAAGCGGGGGAGCCTCTGAATCTACGATGATAAAACGCAAACGCACGAAAAATGGTAACGACATGCTGACGGATCTCGAAGCCCTTCGCATGGAGGATCTCGACTCCACCATCCAATCCCCGCCAATTTCTCAGCCTGCTCTGAGCTACGCCAGCATCTTGAAAAACCCGATCGATCGGTACCGTACAACCATGACGGAGGACTTTGAATTCACAGATGCTGATTGTACCTACACCCAAGGCAAGCATGGCGAGAATATGTCGTTCTCTGAGAAGGTTCACAACAAGCTGGATTTCGACCAGCGCTGTGCAGTTGTTGTCAAGCTTATGGGTAAGCCAAATTCGACCAACACTTTTGATTTTATGCTGAAAGGACTTGGGCGTAAATGGCAAACCAAAGGTGGATGGCATCTTTTTGATTTACCGAATGATTTCTTCATTGTTAAAATCAACCTGGAGGATGATATGAATGCTGTTTTGTGTGGTGGACCTTGGATTTTGGCTGGTCAAACCTTGATTGTGAGAAAATGGAGTCCTGACTTTGACCCTATGAACAAAGTAATTGGGGAAATGGCTCTATGGGTTAGGATTTGTGGCTTGCTTGTCAAGTACTTTAAGGATTTTACGGTTGCAGAGATTGGCAAAATTCTGGGGGATGTTGTGAAGGTTGATCAGGTAACCATTGGCCAAGTGAGAGGAAAATTTGCACGGGTATGTATTGAAGTTGATTTGAGTAAACCTTTGCGTCCATATGTTGAAGTCGAATATGTGGCTTACAATGTTGTCTATGAAGGAATATCTCTTATCTGTTTTGAGTGTGGATGCTTTGGCCATTCTAAAGACAAGTGCCCACTGTGGTGGCTGTGCCTAATGCTCCCCTTCATGATAATGGCACTGATTGTGTTGCTAATGACCAAGCCTTGGCAGATACTGAGAATCATACTATGCAACATGACATGGATACTCCTCAAGCTACTTCTTCTGTGATCAAAGAAGATATGAGACCTTGGATGCTTATGAATTACAGGAACAAAAAGAAAAATGAGGCTAGTGGAACTAGGAAAAAATGTTAGTAAGGGCTCTAGATTTGCTGTTTTACAAGATGAGGAAGCTAATGTTTCCAATGAAACTGAGACCATGGTTGACAATTCTGCTAAAACTCCCACTCCTCCCATTGTGAAGCTCTGGACAAGTTTCGAAGACAAGAAAAAGAAACTCTCTAAGCTTACTCCTACTAGGTCTGGTGTTGTGCTAGACACAAAAGTTTATGAATCTAATTCTTTGGGTGAATCTACTTTGCAGAATGCCAAGGCAATGGTGACCTCCAGCTCTAAGACCACAAATGTAGAACCAAGAATTCCAATGAAAGATGTTTCCAACAATATTGGCAGCTGCAGCAGTGTGAAATCCACTTCACATTATCAAAGAAAATCCAAGGCCTTACTCCTCCTACTAGCAAACCTCAATCTCTTGTTTTCAAAAAACTGTCTTTTGATACTAATGGTGCTGATGTGTTTGGTAATGGGATCTCAGCTATCTTTGGTCACTGTCCTCCTGAGGAGAGATCTTTGGGTTCTGATTTACAAACGCACTTGCTCCATGATAGTAATTTTGTTGGTGATGCTCCATCTCCAATGGAAAATGATTTTGCCAAGTTTGCTGAGGTGACCTTTGCTGCTAATAGCTTATTGACAAATGATGATTACTTGCCTTCCAATACGTTGGTGTTTGCTAAAAAAATCGTAAATTTAGGTTCAAACAGTTGGAAGGCGTGGCTAATGCTTAATCAGGCCTCTGGCCTCTCCTTCTATGCTTTCCTAATGTTTAAAGCTCTTTTCTGGAATTCTAGGGGTGCTGGAAGTGAGAACTTCAAAACTGCAATTGCAGACCTTGTTAAATTACACTATGTTGATATTTTGGCTATTTGCGAGCCAAGGGTTCAGTTCAATAAGGTTAGTAGGGCACTTCGAGCTATTGGTTTCCCTAATTTTAGAATTGTTGAAGCTAGAGGGTTTTCTGGTGGTATTTGGTTGCTATGGGATAAGAATAGAATCCAGGTTGATTTTGTGGATGAGAATTCTCAATCCATCTTTGTGAAAGTCTCTATTCCTGGCAAGCACACTTGGCTGTTTACTGTTGTTTACACTAGCCCTACTCACGTCATCAGAGCCTCCCTATGGGGCTACCTGGAGAATCTTGTCAATACTGTCAATTTACCTTGGATGATTATGGGGGATTTCAATGAGCTTGTTTCTGCAGCTGATGAGAATTTTGGTTCTCTCTCTGGCAGATTCGGTGGCCTTAGAGAGTGGATTAATCGGAATGGCATGATTGATATGGGGTTTCAAGGTTCATGTTATACTTGGAGCAATAATAGAATTAAAGAACAGCTTGATAGGGGTTTCTGTTGCTCTGCTTGGAGGACCTTATTTGCTGATGCTTTCATTAGGCACTTGCCAAAAACAAGATCTGACCATTGCCCTATTTTACTTCAACTTTTCTCTAACAATCATACTAACAGAAATGCTACGCCTTTCAGGTTCTAAGCTATGTGGTTTAACCATAACACTTATGAGGATTTTGTTTCCAATTCCTGGGAGTCTTGTATTGATACCTTTTCCAACAAAGTCACTCATCTCTCCTCAGCTCTTTCAAACTAGAACAAAGAGGTGTTTGGAAACTTGTTCTATAAGAAAAAACATATCCTTGCTAGAATTGGGGGTATCAGAAAGCCAGAGACAAATTTGAGCCTTTCCTGATTAATCTTGAAGCTAAGCTTATTCATGAGTATGATACTATATGTGAGCAGGAGAATATTTTCTGGAGGCAAAAATCAAGAGACAAATGGCTTAAAGATGGCGACAAGAACACCAAATTTTTTCATCTGACCACTTTGGTTAGAAGAAGAAGGAATAAGATTGAAGGCCTCTATGACTCATAGGGTGTTTGGTCCACTGATTCCATTGTTATGAAGAAAATTGCTGTCGATTTCTTCTCTAACCTCTTTTCCATTGGATGTGTTGAGGATATTAGGGTCAATATCCTGTGGCTTTTTCCTGAAATTGATCAGAGTAACCTTCAGACTCTTTGTAGCCCTATTACCTTAACTGAAGTCAAGCAATCCCTCTTCTCCATTGGCGGTCTCAAAGCTCCAGGCCATGATGGTTTCCCTGCATTATTTTTTCAGCACCATTGGCAGCTATGTGCCACTGATATCTTTCAAGTTGTGCAGGAGGCTTTCCTTACCTGCACCATTCCTCCAGGGTTAAATCATACTATCATTTCCTTGATTCCTAAGATTAAGGGGCCTCAACATATGGTAAATTTTAGACCTATAAGCCTTTGTACTACTGTTTACAAAGTTATTTCTAAAATCATTGTTGCTCGGATTAGACCTTTAATGAAGTGTCTGGTAAGTCCCAACCAGGTCAGTTTTGTCCCTGGTAGGCACATCTCAGATAATATTATGATTGCTCAGGAGTTGTAAGTCTCGTGGACAGCTGGGTTTTTTTGCTTGGAAAGTTGATCTCTCAAAAGCCTATGATAGACTAAGCTAGAACTTTATTGAAATGGTTCTATATGAAGCTCAATTCCGTCATAATTTGGTCAAACTAATTATGCACTGCATCAGATCGGTGAGTTTTCAAATTTGTTTTAATTACTGATTCCTTTCATGGCCAACGAGGTATTAGACAAGGTGATCCCTTGTCTCCTTACATTTTTGTTTTATGTATGGAAAAGCTATCTCATCTTATTCAGTCTATAGTCGAGTGTGGGTACTGGAAACCTGTGAGAGCCTCCCAGGATGGTCTATTGGTCTCTCACCTTTTTTTTGCTAATGATTTAATGCTGAAGCCTCCACCTTTTAGGCTAATGTCTTGAAAAAATGTCTTGATACTTTTTGCTCCCTGTCTGGGCAAGCTGTGAGCTATGAGAAGTCCCTTATCTTCTGCTCCCTAAATACTTGTAGATCCATTGCTTCCAACATTAGTGGAATATGTGTTTCTCCTCTTACCAGTGACCTTGGCAAGTATCTTGGAATGCCTCTGATTCACACTAGAGTCAACAAACATACTTATGCTGGGATTTTTGACAAAGCTCAAAGCAGGCTCTCTAGTTGGAAAAGCAAGGTTTTGAGCATGGCTGGGAGACTTACTCTTATTCGATCTGTGTCTTCTACCATTCTAATCTACTCTATGCAAACAGTTAAATTACCTATCAGCCTTTGTGACAAATTGGATAAACTCAATCGTGACTTCATCTGGGGTGATACTGAGGACAAGAAGAAGATCCATTTAGTTAGTTGGGATGCTATTTGTCAACCAAAGCAGCTTGGGGGATTACGTATCAAGAAAACTTGTGACATGAACAAAGCTATGCTTGCAAAGGCCAGTTGGAGAATTTGGCAAGCTGATCTTGGTCTTTGGGCTGCCATCTATAAAGAAAAATACTTGCATAATAGTTGCTTAGCTGACGATAATTACAAGCCTCCAACGGATTGCTCTAGTACTTGGAGAAGTATCTCTCATGGGGCTGAGTTGCTCAGACAAGGTCTTAAATGGCGTGTGGGTGATGGTAAGACCATAAAGTTCTAGTATGATCCATGGCTAATCTCTACTGCTCTTATTTCTCATGCTCTCCCTAATGCTGTTATAAATATCAATGCCACTGTTTGTGACTTTTGGGATGAGTTTGGATGGAACATTGATTTGCTCTCTTCTGTTATCCCCACTCATCTGGTTGATTTGGCTATAAACACTCCGACCGGTTTTGTGGGGTGTGGGGATGATGTTAAAATTTGGGCTGCTACTGGTAATGGTTGCTTCACTGTTAAGTCTGCCTACAACTCAATTTTTGATCTCTCCAGCCCTACTGACCCTCTTTGGAAAACTATTTAGAGCTTTGATATTCCTCCTAAACAAAAGACATTCTTATGGGTGATTCTTCACAAGAAGTTGTTGACAAATGTCCAAAGAGATAGGCGTGGATTCACCAATATTAACACGTGTTCCATATGTAGTTCTGTTGATGAGACTCTTCTTCACCTTTTCAGAGACTGCCCCAGATCGAAACATATCTGGTCTACTATTCCTGAACCCAGCTCCATCTCGAACACTTTCGTCCTCGATTGGAATGGCTGGATCACTGCTCAACTGACTACAAGTCTCTTACTCATAAAGGTATCAAATGGTGTACTCTTTTTGTTGGTGTTTGTTGGTTTATATGGAAATGAAGGAACAAGCAGATTTTAGATCCAAACTTCAGTCTTCTTATCAACCCTGGGAAAGTCATTCTTGACTCCGCTGCTTTCAAATCTAAAGTGCCCACTTCTTGTGATTTCAGTATGTTTTCTTGGACAAGGCCTCCTAAAAATTTCTATAAGCTTAATGTTGATGGCACAAGAAGCTGTTCTTCTGGGAGGATTGGTGCTGGTGGTGTGATCAGGGACCACTTAGGCAACTGGATAGCTGGTTTTCAAATCAATCTGGGTGTTGGTGCTATTCTAGAAGCTGAAGCCTGGGGGCTATACTATGGTCTTAAGATAGCTAGGAGTATGCTCATTTCCAATCTGGAAATTGAATCTGATTCTGCCATCCTTATGAATCTCTTGCAAAGGTCTGACTTATCCCTGCACCCCCTTGGATCTCTTGTTAATGGTTGCCATCATTTCATCTCAACTTTGGATAGCTTTAGAGTCAGCCATATTTTTAGAGAGTGCAATATGACAGCTGATGCCTTGGCCAAAACAAGTATTGATCATGCTTCTGGTCTCATTTGTTTCGAGAATCCTCCTGCTCATGCCGCTCAGGCTTTTTTGGATGATTTTGATGGTGTTTCTAGGCCTAGAAGGACTGGGAATGCTGCTGTTCCTTAGCTAGTTTTCTCGCTTTTCTGTTTTGGGCCTCTTTGGGCTCCTTTTGTAACAAAAAAAAAAGGGCAAAATACTGTTTAATCCCTGAAGTATGCCTTCGTCTTCGTTTCAGTCCCTGCTTTTCTAATTTAATCTAAAAGTCCCTATGGTCCAATTTTATGTCTAATAGTCCTCGCCGCTAAATGCTTCGTTAACTAGCTGACGTGGCAAATCGATAGATGCCAACTCAGCGCCACGTAGCATGGTGGATGTTAAAATGTCGAAAATAACCCTAGCCTCCCTTTTAATTTTTTTAATTCTTTTGTTTTTTGTTCTTGCTGCAATCTCTTCTTCCTCTTGTTCCTTTACCCAAACACGGGCCTCATCATCCTAGCTCTTCTTCTTCCCTTCATCAATCCAGCCTCCCAATCTCTTCTTCACTCCCAAACCACCATACCACCACCAAGCTCTCTCTCCGAGTCCAACCCTTGCCGCTTTCCTCAACCCCTCGCCACCTTGTCTGAAACTAATCAACCAACCTCTCTCCCTCCTCTCTTACTCAAAGAACTCAAACTCGAATTCCCTCTGTTGCTGCACCACCAAAACTTGAATAGGAACAAAGTCTCTGAGAGCAATTTCACAATCCCCATCTCCAAAACCACCTTCTCACCACCAGTACTTGCTGCTGCACCACCTTCCTACTCTATTTGTCACTACACCCCAATCTGACCACCCTTACCCTCCACCATAACCATTCTCAGACCCACTTCTCCAAGCCACTGCCTCTCAACTCCTCATTTCTAATCCCCCAGATCCCTACCTTCACCACCACCAAAAACTACCACAACCGCCACCGAGCTCAACCAACAATTCCATTGCGATTTATCAACAAATTCCAAGAACTACACCTACATAATCAATCAAACCAACATATCCAACATTTTGGGTATTTCCAAGTTCATCAAAAACCAAATTTCCCACCTCAAATTAACCCCAATTCTTCTTTTTTGAAACCCACAATTACCAGAAAAAAATCAATCTGAAGCACTGAGATGGGTTACCTATCCCAATCATCAGCCTGCTTCAAGCAAAATCGCAACACATGCAGCATCGCCGCCATCACCTTCGGCCTCGTACCCGCCATCACCGTCGGATTATGTAGTCTGGTTCATCTTCCATTTGGATGGAACCGGACCGAAGTCGTGATCATTGAAGCTCTGGCCTCCGTGGCCAAACTCTGATCATGAGATCTTAACTAGAACTCGATTCTTTGAGAAGCCCACCAGTGTTGGTGAATCGGAGGCCAAGGCCCTCACCGACCTCACCCCTGACATGAGATCGAGTTCTCAACCACCGCTCCGATCTCCATCGCAGCAGTGACGCCAGTTTCATCGCCGGCAAGCCGCTCTCCAGATATGCACCTCGCCTGCCCCATCACGATCCGGGAAGGACAGATCGAAATCGATCTGCCCACGCTGAGGACGACCCATCATTCTCCAGCCATGAATCGCGCTTCTGCCGCGCGAAACCGGACTACAACCCCATAACAACATCCTCTCCCAAGCCGGAACTCAGCGGCGGGAGCACCGACGACGTTTGGCCAAGAGAGATCGGACGAACTGAACTGTTTTCCTCTCTCTCCTCTCTTCGCGCACTTCTCTATATTTTTTATACTATGCGATAAAGATTAATGTTATAAGAGGAAGAAGAGATTGGGAGGCTGGATTTGATGAAAGGGAAGAAGAAGAGCTAGGATGATGCGGCCCGTGTTTGGGTAAAGGAAACAAGAGGAAGAAGAGATTGCACAGCAAGAACAAAAAACAAAAGAATTAAAAAAATTAAAAGGGAGGCTAGGGTTATTTCGACATTTTAACATCCACCATGCTTACGTGGCGCTGAGTTGGCATCTATCGATTTGCCACGTCAGCTAGTTAACGAAGCATTTAGACGGCGAGGACCTATTAGACATAAAATTGTGACCATAGGGACTTTTTAGATTAAATTAGAAAAGCAGGGACTGAAACGAAGACGAAGGCATACTTCAGGGACTAAACAGTATTTTGCCCAAAAAAAAAAAACATCTTACCAAAAATAAGATTTTTTTTTTGGGATCAAAGATACCTCGACTAAAGACACCTAAATGGTGAAAATATACAAATAGGAAAAGAAAATGATAAGCTAAAGTGCAGATAAAGTCACTGATTAACTAGGGGAAAGCCCAATGACAGTTGCCAAGTAGAGGGCAATAAAAGATGGTTAATATTACAAATAACATCTAACAAGTGCCAACAACTATGCCACACAATTTGTTCAAGAGCTAGGGTTTTACATTGCTAGTCGCCCCCAATGTTTCAATCGATGTCATTAATGCCAACACTGCTCATCCAACTTCTACCTTTGTGCTCTTTGACGACGACAATGTTATTAGCGAGCTCAAAATTCTTAGCATTACCAATTTGCTAGCTCGTGCAAAAGTTCAAATCAATTGTGCAGTCAGTCGTTATCTAATCTGACGATGGACACTAAGTTTCAATGCTTAATACACCAATACATTAATGTATCATAGAACTTTCGTGAGCATTTGAGATTCTTGAACTGCTAAAAATAAACACAAGTTCAATTTTTTTATTTTTTACTATGGTCTGTCTAGTTCGAAAGATAGAAAAACGAAGAAAAGCAACTTCTATTCCTAGCTTGACTCACAAGTCTCCTTCCCTCTCTAAAACTACCTTCCCTTCTCTTATTTCCATCATTCACCGATCAAACTATGGAACTCGTGGAACTCGGACTATTCGATTGAGTCAGGCGTGACCCAGAGTTTCGAGCCCTAGCGCGGTGGAGTGGCCGAGGAGAGGAAGTGGAATAGGGAGCGGAGGAGTTTGGGGATCAATTGAAGGCGGCGGAGAATAGGGCGTTGGATTTGAAGAGAGAGATGGATGTGGATTATGCTCTGGAGGAGATGAAGTCGATTAAGTATAGGCAGGAGAAATTGGGTTCCGATTTGGTGCTGGAGGGTTTGAAACGGAGAGAGGAAGAAGGTGAGAGGAAGAGGAGGGTGAGAGAGGAAGATGAGGATGCATTGTATGCTGCAATGGTGATCGAAACGCGAGAGATAATGTTAGAAAGGTTGCTGATGAAGTTTTGGGTTTGAAGAGGCAGAGTGGGGTTAGTCAAGAGGTTCCTTAGTTTAGGCAGAGTGGTGCTCCTAAGCTGAAGGAACACTATCTCTATAGTTAAGAAGAAAATACCTCAAGAAGCAACATGAAATCGTTCTTGAATCTTTTGTGGTGTGGATATTGAGTCAGTTTGTGAATCATAAAACTATGAGGGTTTTTATATACGGTGCAGTAGTTTACATGCATTGAAATTTGGAATTTGATTTGGGAATTCATCTTGGCATTTGGTTATTTGATAGTTTATATGTATATACATTAGCATAATGTATAACATTGTTGGTGTTTCCCTGTTGAAAGATAATAGATTTATGGTATAATAAACAACAAAGTTCTTAAATTTATGGTTGCTCCTGAATTTTGCATTCAAATTTGATTAGTTTAGTAGGGATGACAAAAATCCCCAATGGGGTGGAGCTCCATTTGATACCCGCCCCTAATGGGGGGGGGGGGGGGGGGCAGAATTTGGGGATACATGGGGAATGAGGATGGGGATCTCTAATCCCCGCTATCTGAAAATGGGGATGGGGCGGGGATAGTATTGTGATCCCCATCCCCAAACCCGCCCCAATAATATATACATATATTTATTTATATGTATTTTAATTTATATATATATTAATTTATTTTTTATAATATAAATCACAAATATATACATTTACTACTTTACTTTAATGGTATTTTGACTTTTGAACTCACTGAATTATGATTTATGAATTTAATCATGTTTTAATTTTATTTGTTATAGATTTTGATTTTTAAAAAGGTAATATGAGAAAAAAAAATTATTTTATTTACTAAATTCTTATTGGGGATTTGGGGCGGGTTTGGAGGCTTAGTCTCCAGTGGGGATGAGGACGGGGAATCCCTAATATATTTTTATTGGGGATTGGAGTGGGGATGGGGATAATATTTTGATCTCCATCCCCAACCCGCCCCATTGCCTTCCCTAAGTTTTAGGCTATGATAATATGATACATTATAGGTAACGAGACAAGTGAAACATTTATGTGATTACATGATACTCAAATGATCTGATACCTGAACTAATGTAATATATAGTCTCCTTCTCAAAAGGTTAGCTTAAGTTCTTTTAGATCTCACTGACTACAGAAATTTATGTGTGAGGATTGGGAAATGGCTAAATTGTTTTGGCTATAATTTTGGGTAGTTTGGAGGGAAAGGAACCTAAGGATCTTTGAAGACTCTGATCTACTTGCTGTCTGAGCTTGAGGTTGAGCCCCCTTTGGCGTAGTTTGTTTTGTGAGACTGTCATAATCTTGGTTGTATCAAACAATGGCCACTTCCATTAACATATAACAAAGATAATATATTTCTCATTTCAAGGATGTGCTTAGTTTTTCTAGGATAACAAATACCCTGTGGCCCAGATGTCATTCCTGTTATGCATGAAATTGTGTACGCTTAATAGGCTAGCAACATACTTTCTTTAACTTAGTTTCACTGTCTGCTTGATACTTTTTAAATATTGTTCTTTGTAAAATTGTCACTGTATCTTTGTACTTGCATGCCTCTGGCAGCCTGGTTTCCATGTCTCCTTCCCTTGTATTGTTTTCTTCTTATCAATATTTATGGGCATCATTCACAGGTATTGAAGAGACTCATTTTTTCACTTCTCAATGTGATTTTGCAACAAAGTAGGAGGGCTGCAAAGTAAGATGATGGCAATTCGAAGACAGAATCTGAGAAAGTAAGATAAGTGCCACCACTACAATTATAGGCAACAGCCACACACACAATTGGTGACAAGTTTGGGCCAAGGGCCACATATGTCTGTGTCTATGACCCATTGCCACACAACAGCCACATTTTCTTGGGTCAGTGCTCTGTAGCCCAGTTGCTTTGTTTACATCAGTCACGTTTATATCAATCCGTGGGCCACAATGAGTTTGTAAGAAAGGTGGGCCATGTAAAGTTAACCCACGATTGTGTGTGTCTAGCAATTTAAAGTTAATTGCTTCTTTTTTAATTTAATTACACCATCTAGTGGGTACCGTAAATATATATATTTAATTTTTTTTTTTGGTTAATCATGAATTTGTTGTAATTACAAAAACATACCACATCCTTCATTTAATACTTTTATATTACATTAACCACCCCAGGTATAATACCTGAAAGATATACACAAACTACCAGAGTCCAAATAGTACTTGAACAATACTACTACACACAAACTTAATCAGACTTCACAAATATACATCCAAAACCTAAATTTGCCCATGAAGCTAAACTTAAAATCCTCTGTGCACTTATCCATGATCAGGTAGCTACCACCAATATACTAGAGAGATCATTGATTAAGTCCAAAACAACAAAAACAAAGAGGCCTTAAGCACAATTGTTACTAACCAAAAGATGAAGTCTGAAGTGTGCCTCAATTTGTGGTAACTTGCTGCTGCAATTCTTCAGAGCACTGTGGTATGTAAATTAACATCGTTCAAGTTCTGCTCATATGAAGATTGAGAATGGCTCATCGATGGTTGAAGAGAACCACCCTTCGTTCTTAAAGCTACAGCAAGCATATCACTTGACTCATATACCCCAAGTAACACCATCATAAGAGCTTCCTGTTTTTTCATTGCAATCTCCATATTTTTTATTTTATCTTTTGTGGCCGCCAGAGTTTGTTTGTTCATTTCCTCCCTAAGCTTATCTTCCTTTTCTTGGTTCTCCTTTCGAATCGTTTCAATCTCAGCCTGATATTGTTCTCTCATTGCTTGTACCTCTAAATGAACACCTCTTTTCTGCACTAGTACACAAGGAACTTGTTCTGGTCTGACTCCAATGTCTCTTTTCCAAGCACAGACGCATATACTTCATTGATTTCAAAATCATTAAGAACCTCTGGAAGTTGGGATGCCCTGTTTGTAGTCTTCATCTTGTTAATCTTGTCCTTCATTAAGGCCTATATTAAACAATTGATAAAACTGATCACAGTTAGTACAATATCAATACACTTAAGAACTTGAAAATAATATGTCAAGAAGTCATATTTGATGCTTACAATAGCTTGTTTAGAATTTGGTTCATCAGGTTTTTCAGAGTCGTGGACATAGGTAAGCTCAAACATTGTGCAACGGTCTGGGTTTACACCTCCATTTTTTTTCCCTACATACATATGAACCAAGAATCTAATTAAGAAAAACAAACTGAAAAAAAACAATATGAGATATTTGAGAACCATGAAGGACAAGTAAATAACACCCTGCAACATCCCTTCATATTTCATTGGAAACACTAAAAAAGAAGGTTGCAACAAGTAATAGTTAGCTCGTATGCAAATGGAGATTAAGGTCTTGCATGTTTTAAGAGTAGAACATTGGCCAAAACAAGAGAAGAGAATACTTCATGATCAAGGCAAGTGAAAATTGAAAATCAAGCAATTACATAAGACAAATGGTAATCAGTATTAATTATGAAACTAAACAACTTAGAATAAAAGAGGTCCTTCATAACATGATTAACAATAACAAACTACTTGAGGCAATACAACAATATCCTGGGAAATCAAATAAGATAAACCAGTTTATCACAAACGAATTAAATTTCAAGATCAAAATAAGCAAACGTTATTTGGTAATGAGGCTAGTTAGCTGGAAAATACCTTGAAATCAGAACCTAAATTTTTACTGAACCAAGCCCTAGCCTCCTACTGGTAGTACAAGAGCAAAACTTTATAATCTGGTGCATTCGTCTAAGCAGCCCTCCAAAATTTCCTTTCATATACAAAAATTGCTATTAAATTATGAAGCTACAAATGATTAAACCTTAAACTAATCAGAATGTCATAGTTAAAATTATAAACCAACACTTAAGTAGGTAAGTATGATTACCCTGATTGCATCCCATGCCCCGTCTAGTTTCTTTCCTTTAAGAAAGTCGCGCCAATCAAAGACATTGAGCTGAAACAACCTATGATCTGTGGCCTTCATGCCAAGGCATCATTGCCATCTTGCAACAGTTTCTTCTGGCTGAGCACTGCCACTGCACCGCCGCCTCCTGCCTTGACATCAAGAGAAACATATCCCAACCACGAATCGCCGCTGCCCTCAGACCAAGGCTGAAAACCAGTCATATGGTCGCCGGTCCCATCGATCCAACCACTGAGACAACGCACCGGATCCAAGCCGATGTTCCTAGAGATAGAAGCCAAGGTGCACCTGATCGGATCTGAACCCAGCTAGACTTAAGCAGCCCTGCCATCATCGAGTCCCCATCCGACATCGCCCAAAGCAAAAGGCCTAACACAGATGAGATTAAAGGCGAGAAGTCTCGCGCCTTCACAACCAAGCTGACCGCCATCAGAGGCTTCGATCCACCAAAAGGACGAACCTGATCCAAACCTAACATCATGGGATCTCGTCGAAACCAATCGCCGTCGTCACCAAGTAGGGGAGAAGAAAGGGAAGTGCCGCCACCCTTCCAAATCCAAATTACCGGGCCACTGCGTAGCAGAGAAACCTCTATATCGAGAGTCAAGCAATTTGCCGCTGATCAAGGCAGGCTGCGGCCTTAGGGTTCCTTTCTCGAGATAGAACATTTTTTCTTTGATACTAGTTAGATAACTATACTACTTTGTTTTCTTATAATCCTATCCTCTCTAGTTCTGAGTCCTTAATTGTTTGGTCCAATAAAAATGAAAGTCAGTATATGACCAAGACTCCAAAGAGGCAAATATATATTTTTTTTTGAGAAAAAGAGGCAAATATACTTAAAGTAAGGAAAACAGGGAGCTGGGTCTCTTCAATTTTAGTGTAAAACAAATAAAAACAACACCCACTCATGAAGTTTAATATAAAAAAACACCCACTCAATAAGAAAATAATAGAAAATGTAAAAAAATTATATAAAAATTGGGCCCAGTCACTGTTTCTAGTAAAGAAGACTTTCACAAATATAAAATAATACATGGCAATCCTCAATGGTTTGTACGTGGGAGATATAGATACCAACCTGTTCAAGAACAGTGGGTATGACCCCATTATATACCATTCAGTCATTTCGTGGCAATAGTTGTGTGGCTGTTGCCAACAATTGTTGTGGTGTGCCTCTCACCATCATGTTAAGAGTTCCCCTAAAGTCCCAAACCCTAACATCTAGTCCCGGATGATCGAGTAAAGATCATGATTGTGAAATGTGAAGCATCCATTTGCGCCTTTATTTGATCTTTTCTAAGTTGTTGCAATTAGACTTGATTTCAGGTGTTTCTGGGTGTTTGAATGTTGCGCACCAAAGCTTGAGCCTTGAATGCATACTAAAGCTTCATCTAAATGGAGTACTTATTTTGGTACTTCAGATTTGAAGCTGCCCTACCCAAATTATGAAGTAATATAATGTTACCTCTCTTTAGACACTAGCAGTACATCAATCATTCTTCCACTCACCCTCTGAAGCTTGTGACATTGTATTTCTGTTGTGATAAACTAAAAATTGCAATCAAAAGTTGGGTAGCTCTGGGTTGATCAAATATATGAACAATATGCATATATTCCAATGCATTATGTATGAAGCTACTAAACTAGTATAAGCTTAGAGGCAGACAAAAAGAGTACAGGCTCGAATTACTTGGCTAATTCTGTTATCTTAGACAAGGGGAATAAAGTGGTGTCCATGCATTGTGTGATTTGTGTCACATTAAATTATAAGGTCGGGAGTTTTGCCTTGTTTGTGCATGAAAAATTACAACTGAAATCTTACAAATGAAAAGATGTCATGAATAGGGTTTTTGACTTTTCGGATTCTAGGTTTTAAAGTAATTTGGTTTCAAAGCTGTACAATGGTCATGAATAAGGTTTTTTAGGGATGTTATAAGAGCATCTGTAGTGGGGACTTATTTTTGGGTCCAAAATCAAAATTTGGGTCTAAAAGTTGTGGAATTGTACTGCAGTGGGTCGGAGAGAATTAGATCAATTTCTCCTGAAAACTCAAATTTTGGACAAGATTTGGTCCAAGGAAGGACTCAAATCCATATGGACTAAAAACTTGTGGGACCCGCCACATGGCAAACAAAATCCCAATTGTTTTTAGGGGGGTGAAATTTGCACACCCCACTTTACATTCTGCACACCCTTTCTAATTTTTTAATATTTTCTGATGTTCTCTTATGTTTGTTTCCCATATTACCCTTCTTCTCCAACCATTCACTGCCCGACTTTGCTTCTCTCTTCTTCCTCTTCTTCTTCTTTCTCTTCAGCCAATCAACCCCAAGTCCCCAACTTTGGTTGTTAGTTTGATAGGTTCTAAGCGTAGTCGAGTTTTTCTTCTACTGCAGTTGGTTTCGCAAATCGAGAGAGCAAAACGGAAAAATGCATCGACGATCGATTTGCAAATTGCTTCTGAGACACCACCGCTTCTCCAAGCTCTCTTCCCTCAACTTCTCAACTCAGCGCGTTTTGCACTCCACTCCATTTCCAAAACCCACCACAAATTTCCACCCTACTCTCTCAAACTCACCGACCCAGTTCATAACTCGCCGCTAATTCAACAGTTCAGGTAATTTCGATCAAAATAAAGAGGTGGACATGATCAATCTCAAGTTTGCAGAGGAACCCTATAACCAGCCCTGTACAGCTTCCTACACCAAACTCATCTCCATCCCAAAATAATAACATCAACACCAACACAATCAAATGGCTTAATCAGTTACCGGAATCCAGGTCGAAGCGACCACGTTTCCTCCCGCCGTCAAGTTTCCGGGCTCCGCCAACACTCTGTTCCTTATCGTCAAGCCTCCGGGCACTGCCAACCGTGCTCGATAAGGCCACAGCCGGCGCCGGAGAATATGCCGGAGCAGGCGCTGGAGTATACGCTGGAGCATACGCCGGAGCAGGTGGGGGCGCCGGAGTGTAGCCTGCGCCTCTGGCCTGACCGCTGGGGTTTCCTCTTCCTTGGCCTCAGCTGTGGCCTCCGCCACCGTGGTCACCGGTTGAACCGCCACAATTGGACATTGCGATGTTGGTTCAGATTGAAAGAGAGAAGAAGATGAGGGACTGGATTGGAACCCCAGAGAGAGAAAATGAGAGGTTTGCGCTGATGGTATTTTAGAGAGTGAGGGGGCTAGGAGTCACCTTCGGGGGCGGTGCGTTTGCGGGTGATTTTGAGGAAGCAGACGAGGAGGGAGAAGGCGGTGGTGGTGGTGGCGGCGCTGGCGAGTTGGACGATGAGGTGGGTGCGGTGGGGCTGCGGTGGCTGAGGGGATGAGGGTGATGATGCGAGGTTGGTTTTAATGGTTGAGTCTTTGGATGTTGGGTGCGATGTAAAGGTCGAGTCTTTGTTAATGGTGGGTTGGTTTTAAAGGTTGAGTCTGTTAATGGTGGGTTTTTTTCAGAGGGGGAAGAAAGAAGAAGAAGAAGAGAGAAGAAGAGAGGAGAGAAGCAAAGTCGGGCAGTGAGTGGTTGGAGAAGAAGGGTAATATGGGAAACAAACATAAGAGAACATCAGAAAATATTAAAAAATTAGAAAGGGTGTGTAGAATGTAAAGTGGGGTGTGCAAATTTCACCCCCCTTGTTTTTATTATGAAGCTTCTGACGTGGGGACCACCATCACACCACCATTCTTGGCATGTCTAACGACTATATGAGATTAAAATGGGTGGCCCAGATTTGTTTGCTTCTTCAATCCAATGGTGAACAATTAATTAATTTAATCATGCCAACAGTCCAATTTATGTTGAAATTAAAACTTGCTGCTAATTTTTGCCGTTTTCCATACTGAGACAAAAATTGGCAACGAATTTTTTCTCTGAATAAATTTAATTTTAACGAATTTTATGTTTAATGTTTGATGATTAACTTTTATTTACACTTTAGGCATTTTTTTAATCTTAATTTAAGATATATATATATATATATATATATATCTATATACACATATATTAAAACAAACATAAAGTAGAAGACTCAAATATGAATTTGTTCCACAGTGGAAAGATTTGTGTTTTGTGTTAACGTACATGATTACTTGTAGATGGTTAATTAGGGTTAATTCATGTTAATTCTGTTAGGTGCATGATTAATTAGTTAGTGACCTACAGCTGTATTACACGTGTTGCTTTTCTGCTCATTCATCTATATAAATAGCTGCTATTGTACTCGTTTTAGTTGGTTGTAACAAAAACACAAGAATATATAAAATTCTCTCATTTCTTCTCTCTCATTCTTCTCCTTTCTTCAAGCTTTGAACCCTAGCTTTCATGGTATCAGTCGCCCAGGTTACGACCTCGGGTTTGCTCATGCTTGCTTCTGCTTCTCAAGCCAACTAATCTTGCTTACGTCTGTGCTCGGTTTTCATCTCCTGCACACACTACTAGAATTTTGGCCTTAGACATCACGACAATTACATCGGTGAGAAATTCACGCGATGTAAAAAAATGTCATTAACATCGATTCCTCAAATACCGATTTCTATGCATATTACTGACATCGATTTTTACTGTTGACCGATATCTATATTTTCATTTTAAAATTTTCAAAAACGCGGAAAGACTAAGTTAAAAAAACGCGGAAAGACTAAGTTAAAACTTTTCAGGAACGCGGGGAACAAAATTTTCATTCCCCGCACTTAATATTTTTCCAACTCACTTTCTCTCCTCTTATTCCCTGAACCCTAGCCTTCTCCTCGTTCCTCTCCCACTCTCTTTTCACAGCCACCACCGCCTCCCTCTCCTCCGCTCACTCCCTTACTGTCTCTCTCCCCCTCATTAACTGCTAGCAAGCTCTCCTAAAACGCCTAAAACGCGATCTGACCTAAAAGTTTTCGACTAAAGCTCGCCTCTCTCTCTCTCTCTCGCAGCCCCGCTCCTCTCTCTCTCTCTCTCTCTGTGTCTCTCTCCGGCACGGCCACACGACGCCTTTTCTTTCTTCGACGGTGACGCCGTGATGGACTGACGGTGCGCGGTGAGTCTGGGTTTCTGTAATTCTCTTAATTTCTGCTTCTAGGTCTTCACTCTTCAATCGATTTATGGCTTCCTCTTAATTTCTGCTTCTGGGTATTCAATTTTCAGTCTTCAAGTCTGGGTTTGACTCGAACTCTACTAGGTGAAGCAGCTTCGATTTCAGTTTTTGACTCGATTTCGGAAACTTCAAGCTTGGTAAGTTGCTGCCATCTTTCTTGCTTCGATTTCTGGGTTCGAATTGCATCTGTTACTTTTGCTATACGCTATACATACGACTGATATGAGATGAAAATTGGATATGTGATCTGTTTTGTCCTTCTGGATTTCTGGGTTCGAATTGCATTTGTCCCTTTTTGCCTTTCTGTTTTGACTTTTGACTTGAAAATGTGGATATATGTGGGTTCGAATTTCTGGTTTTATGACTGATATATGTGGATGCTTACTGGACATTCTGATTAAATGATTTTCTCTTTTCATAGTTGCTATTTGCTGGGTCTTCCTATTCTGGGTTATTCTCTAGATATTGGGAAAGAGCATGTAAATCTCATTGATCAAAGGCTGGAAAAGCTGATATACAGTGGGCAGCTTGATGCAAAGGAACTAGACAGGTACTTATATCATAGTTACAGCTACTACAATTTAGCATTTTGCTTTAGTAGTTTCACTTCTTTGTGTTTGTCTGAGATTGCTTTTATACAAACATTTTAAATAAGAGTAATGTGTTACTTCTGAAACTGTAACAAATGCAGTCTTTACAATAGTGCATCTTTTCTCTGTACCCCCATTAGTCTGAATCAGTGTTTCCATAATCTGATTTGGTAGAGGAGAAAAATCAGTCTATTGTATCATGTTCATTTGTGTTCCAATCCTTTTTTTGCTTGTACATAGTGCACTCCATTGAGGCATTATAAACTATACATTTGAATTCATGACTGGTGGGGACAAATTGAACTAATATACCCTTTTAATTAGGTTGGCTGCGGTAGCAATGGCTGGACTCGCAGCAGAAGGTCTGAAGTATGACAAAGTGATTGGTCAATCTGCTGATCTCTTCACTCTTCAGGTTTATAGTCACCATTTTCCTAGTGTTCATTCTTGTCTAGATATTATTTAATCTCAATATGAGAGACTTAATTTTATATCCCAGAGATTTATCAACAGAAGCAAGCCACAGCTTAGCAAATAACAACAACAAAATCTTACTAGATGGGCTGTAAATGACTAAGTTCCTCTTTTTACAACCTGCATGCTCTACTGAGTTAGAAGTTTCTCGACAAGATTAGTATTTCTTGACAACCTGCATGACAGTCGAAAAGATTAGTATTTCTCTCTGTCTTGATTGAAATGGAAAATGAGGAAGTGAGGTACTAATTTGCCGTTTTCTGCAATAATATGTGAAAGTGGGGAAGAGGCTAGAATGATCTTTTGAGGTTGGGATTGGGATATGTTTTTCTTGGGTCATAGATTAGAGGTCATTACTAGTTAATGTGCAATTTATTAAACATCTAATGTCTCCTTCGACAGATAAAATAGGAACATAAAAGGGTTATGTCAATAAATATATACATGAACATGTAGGAAAACTTTTCAGATAATTGGCAACTTGAACAAAAACTTTAAGGACTGTTTTTCATTTTTTGGTAATTATACTGCAAGGAGTTTACAGAGACATGAGGTTCCAAGAGGCCCTAGATAGTTGGAATGGGTTGCTTCCATTTTCTACAAGAAATCCCTATAGTTGGAATGGCCAATGAAGGTAATCATTATTTGAAGATACATTAATTCATTCTCAATTACTTCAAGTATTTTTGTTCACGAAATAATTATGCTTTGGATAGATGTATACGTATAACCACAATTGATGAAAAAAGTTCTTTCAGCCTAAAAATTTTCTTTTGTTTTTCTTGCATTTCTTTCTTTGCACTTTGTTTCAGTTCTATCTGCTAGATTTTCATTTTGTCATCGTATCATAGCTTTAATCTTTGAGGGATTTGATCTGCTTAATTGGTCATGTGGAAGGAATAGATGGATCAATTTCCACCAATGTTCTTAAAGTATCTGAGAAAAGATTTTTCAATGGCACAGACAGTAAACAAATTAGTATGTTAGTTGAGCTATGCATTATAAACGAGTAGGACTTAATTTATCATCTTTGTAATGTAGAGGATGTTTAAGTAGTAACTTGGTTGAAATTTGTTTTCTTGTTGTATTTCACGAGTACTGGAGTGCACATGATGATAATGAGTTGAACCACTAGCATTTATTCCAACTTGATTTGCTATTATGCTCATATATATCCTTGAGTACACATGTTTCAGATGTCTGTTACTTATTAAAATTAGAAAACATCATTTAACTTTGAGATGCTACCGGTCAGGTTAATCAAGTATATACAGAGAGCAGACTGTTTCTATGTATCTTAAGAGATGTAGATCCATGTTGATTAACCTGAATTGGTTGTCTTGCGTTTTGTAAGTTTTTTTTACCATTCAATGCTATATAGTTTCATAAGGTACAGAAGCTATAAAGTTGCATTATAAGAAATTTTGATAATTCATTTTAGGCTAGAATATTGTCTGATATCCAGTCTTGGACCAGAATCTACTGCATGATAATATGCTCTTTATGACAGGTTACTACTAAGGCAATTTGTTTTAGACTAGAATATTGTCTGATATCCAGGCTCGAATTACAGTAATTCGTCTTTCATTTCTCACTTTTCTTCAAAACTATATATGAGTTTGGGTGTACTTATCAAATTGGACTATCACTTATATAAATTATTTCAGAAACTACAGTTAAGACATAGGAGAGGAAAATCAGAAACTATAGTTAAAGGAAGACATGATTAAAGGTTTGGTCAATGCTCTTTAAATAGTCAATAATCGTTTGTTTTTCTTGTGGAGTTTAAATTCATTAAGTATACCTTCTTTGAAAACGACAAAAGAATCTGCTCAGTAAAATGGTTTTAGGTTCTCTGTGTTTGTTTTGTTTTTTTTGGATGCTATTAGGAACCCTAAAAATCTGATTTGTTGTTTTTTGTGTAGTTGGGACTTGAAAGTTGCATATATTGAAGAAGTTGGGAAGACCAGGTTTGGGAGTTTAAGGATTTTGCTAACCAACTCCAGCAAGGTTGATATTTCAAGAAAGGTTGATGTTTTACTCAATTTATGATGTACTTAAGGAAATAAGATGAATTGATTCGATTTTGGCGTGGTTTGTATGTCCAAAATCTGTTCACTGGCTGATGCTTTAAGATTGTGTTTAATCAGATTGCTTGAATTAATGCAATGCCCCATATTTAAGAAGCGATGTTAAAAAAACTAATGGACGTCGATGTAAACTACAGGGAACGATGTCTAGTATCAATATGGACATCGATTTACAATTTGGAAAACAATGTATATCATCAATATGGACATCGATTTACAATTTGGAAAACGATGTATAGCATCAATATAGACATCGATTTACAATTTGGGAAACGATGTCTAGAATCAAAATAGACATCGATTTACAATTTGGGAAACGATGTCTAATATTATTATGGACATCGTTGTTAACCTAAAACCTGATGTAATATAGTAAAATAGACATCAATTTATAAAAGGAAACGATGTTTATTGTAATATTACACATCGTTCATACAATACTAAGGAATGTAGATTGAATCTTAAATAGTAGGGTATATGGAAATTATGCGTGAACCTCACAAACGGCAAGCAAAACGAAAAGAATCTGATGTCTGATACCATATAAAACATCGTTTCTAATATGAGTAACGATGTTAAAATGAATACTTCTGCTATTGGACCTATACTTCATTAAGCATTAAATGCCAAAATATGAAGATTTAACAATATCTAAACACACTAATATGTCATCGTAATAACGGTTTTACATCGGTTCCATAAGCTTATTCGATGTCTATTGTTGAACTGGACATCGGTTTTTGACCGATGTCTTTTTGTTCGTGATCTTTAACATCACCCACTAAGACATCGGATGGTTTTTTTTTTAACATTGGTTTCTGGCCGATGTCTAAGGCAAAAATCCTAGTAGTGACATTTCAGATAAGTCTTCGAGTTCTTGAAGAAGGAAAATCTAGATCTACAATTTTTCAGAGTGATTTCTTGACTGTGAAGCTTCTAGTTTTGTATATTCAGAGTTTGATTGTGAATCTATGCAAGTTCCTAGCTACTTGATTGAATAGTTGTGAGAAATTTCATACTTTCTGAGGTTCGATACCCTAGTTCTTGAAATATTGTTAGTTTGAACTCATTTGCAAGCCATAATTGTGAAATTGAAGTTGTTGAAGTTGTTATAATTTGATATAATCCTATGCGGTTTCAAAACCCTTGACTTTCTTGACAAATTTGTGAAGATTGTTGATTCTTTGATACTTTGTTAGGTTTCAAAGCCTGAGATATACTAGTATTACATAGATATATACTCGATTTTAGTCTATACTTCTTCTCTTACCAAGATGACTGCTTCTACAACTCAAGCCTCTACTGTTACTACTCAGACTACTGTGTATCTTCCAAATATCTTACTTGATGAGTCTAATTACCTACATGGCTGTTTCATATAGAATCCTTCCTTAAAGGTCCAAATCTATATGGATATGTTGATGGCTCCAATTCATGCCCCACTCAGTTTGTGTCTGCATTTGATGGCTCCAGAAATGTGGTATCAGCTGAGTATACTGACTAGAAAAATACAAGATCAAAGCGTTGTTAATATGATTGGTCAAACTCTTAGTCTTGTGGCCATGTCATGTGCTGTTGGAAGCAAGTCTGCGCAAGACATGCGGAATAGGCTGAAACTCAAGTTTGCAGCACCTAATAGACAAAATATTCTGCAACTCAAGTCTAATATGCAGAATCTAAAGAAAGGAAGTGATGATATTGAAACTTACATGGACAAGATTAAGGCTACTAGAGATGCACTTGAAACTGTTGGAGTGTTTGTTGATGATGAAGATATTATTGTTACAGTGTTGAGAGGCCTACCCTATGAGTATGCTACCATTAAGACTGTAATCAGGGCTCAGTTTGTTGCTTGTTCTGTTGGTGAGTTCAAGACTTTACTTAAAGCTGCAGAGATTGATATTGAGAGTGAGACTCAAGCCTCATCAACCTCAACCCTTATTGCTATGATGGCCAAAAATACCATTTCTTCTGGTTATATCTCTAGCAACACACTTGGTGCTTCTACCTGAAGTGCACAATCTCAAGTTCCTCCTGGCTTTGGTCCATTACTCACTACACCAGCCAACAATAACATCCACCTGTCTTCACAAGCTCCTTATGTCTCCTTTCCTGCAATGCCATATGGAAATGTTACTAAACTGAATCCAATTACTATAACTGATCCAAGTCCATCCATGACTGGTTTCTATGTTGCAAGACCAAATGGACAGTTTGGAAACAACAGTGCTAGACTCAACAATAACACTGGAGGCTACAGAGGACACAACAACTTTAATAATGGTATGAGTAGAGGAAATAATATACCATTCAATAATCAGTTCAATGGAGGAAATGCAAGATTCAAGAACTTCAGACAAAATGGAGGAGGCTCTAACTTCACATGTCAGCTTTGTGGAAAAACAGGTCATGGAGCCAAAACATGTAGGACATTGTCTAGTTTTCAAAATTTACAAGGCAACTCAAGCACTACTGGTTGTCAATACTGTGGCAAACCAAATCATACTACAGATAGATGCTATTACATCTTTGGTTTTCCTAGCCAGCACCACAACTTCAACCTACTCCAAACATACAGTCCCAGCCAGCTCAACTTTTTCAGAATAATCAGGCAGCCCAGCAATTTCAGAATACTCCACAGAACACTCAACAGCAGGGAGTGGCAATGTTTGCTTCCTCCAGCAACACACCTCAGTATTGGTTGGCTGATTCTGGTGCCACCAATAACATGACTAGTAAAATGCAGCTACTCAACAGTCTTACTCCATATACTGAAACAGATTCAGTGCAAGTTGGTGATGGAAAATTCTTAAATATTACTCACATTGGTAATACAAAATTGGAAAGACTGAAAATCAACAATGTTGTTCTTATACCTGAACTTGCTGCTCATTTACTTTCTATCTATCAATTGTGCAAACAGAACAATTGTTCTGTTTGGTTTGATGAGTTTATGTGTGTGATACAGGACAAAGTGCTGGGAAAGGTGCTATACAAGGGACTGAGTAATCAAGGGCTCTATGCAATACCATTTGATCTGCCACCGCATCTTCAGAAATCTCATGGTTCAAGTAGTAAATCAACTAGTTCTCAGAATAATTCAGCTTATGTTGGAAGAGTGACTAATCATTTCTTGTGGCATAAAAGGCTAGGACATCCTTCAAGTGAAATAGTTACTAGTATGTTGAATAAATGCAACATCTCAAGTGTGTCAAAGGAGAATTCTGCAGTTTGTGAAGCTTGCCTACTTGGAAAATTTCATAAGCTGCCTTTTCCAACCTCTTAATCCAGGAGTCAAGTTCCATTTGAGATTGTTCATTCAGATGTGTGGGGTCCTTCTCCTCATCTCTCTTTAGATGGTTTCAAATTCTTTGTATTGTTCATAGATGATTGTACTAGATATACTTGGATTTTTCCAATGAAGAATAAATATGAAGTACTTAGCTATTTTCAAGCTTTGTTTGCATTTGTTGAGACTCAATTCTCTACTCATGTTAAGTGTCTTCGTAGTGATGGAGGAGGAGAATATACAGGAAATAAATTTAAAGAATTCTTGTGTAAACAAGGCATCTCACATCAGGTTTCATGTCCCTACACACCACAACAGAATGGCATTTTAGAAAGGAAGAATAGGCACATTAGAGAGACAGCTGTTACTCTCTTAAAAGATTCTCATCTTCCATCAATCTTCTGGTACCATGCTTGTGTTATTTCTGTATACTTGATTAACAGAATGCCAACAACAACACTGGATATGAAGTCACCATTTGAGAAACTTTATTGTAAAGTTCCATCACTAGAGCTAGTCAGAGTATTTGGTTGTGCTTGTTTTCCACTTATGACTCCATACAACAGTAATAAATTGCAACCAAAAACTGCAAAGTGTGTATTCGTTGGGTTTGCAGCAGATACAAAGGTTACATATGCTATAATTTGACAAGTAAAAAGTGCATTATCTCCAGACATGTGTTTTTTGAGGAGGATCAGTTTCCCTTTGCCAATATGAACAATACTTCTACTGCATCCTCAAGACACAGTTCCTGTTCAACAATTACTCAGTCTCAGTCCTCACAGCACCTTGCAGCACCTGTTCTTGTCAGTACCACTACTCATCAGGTACCAATCTCTCCCACAATACATAATCAATCTCATAATACTTCATTGTTTCAAGATACTGATATTCAGGTTCCTAGTCCTTTATTTGCCTCTAATCACACTGAAATTGCTGTTCCTTCTATGCTTTCTGATGAGCACAATTCATCATCTATTCACTCTGATCATCATATGCTTCCTGCATTTCATTCTGAGTCCAACACTACTATCAATTTTGGAGAGGATACTGGTACAGTTACTATTGATACTCAGCCAGGGAATGACTCTATTTCAGTTGTTTTAAATCGTGCTCCTCGTAGTTCTCTTTCACAACTCTCTAGTTCCAATATTTTACATCCAGTTCAAGGTCTTTCTGAGCCCACATTGAGTAATCATACCATGCTTACCAGAAGTAAGAGAGGGATATTGACAAAGAAATGCTTCTTGTCCATATTGAATAATACATCAAGTGATGATACTTCTGCATTTGAACCTTAGAATTACAAACTTGCTATGCAATGTCCAGTTTGGAAAAATGCAATGCAGGAGGAGTATGATGCCCTTGTTAAGCAGCAGACCTGGTCTCTTGTTCCATTAACTCCAGACAAAAATCCTGTTTCATGCAAATGGATCTTCAAAATAAAGAAAAATGCTGATGGTTCAATAGCAAGACACAAAGCTCGATTGGTTGCCAGAGGTTTTAGTCAGGAGTATGGAGTGGACTATGATGAAACTTTCTCTCCTGTAGTGAGGCATACTACTATTAGGTTGATTTTGAGCTTGGCAGCACAATCTGGTTGGACTCTGCACCAAATGGATGTCAAAAATGCTTTTCTTCTTGGCATTCTTAATGAGGAGGTTTATATGACTCAACCTGGAGGTTTTAAAGATGCTTCTCAACCTCATCTTGTGTGCAAACTACATAAATCCTTATATGGATTAAAGCAGGCACTTAGGGCCTAGAATGAAAGGTTCACCAATTTCCTCCCAAGTTTAGGCTTTAAGTGTTCTTATGCTGATCCATTTTTATTTGTTAAAACATCTGGTAGTTCCACAGCTTATCTGCTCCTCTATTTAGATGATATTATTCTAAATGTGTTGGCAAACGTGAAGACTAACAACAGAGTTCTTTAGCTTTTGTGGTTCAATTCCCATTTCAATGACAGTACTAAGAATTATGTGTTGTTTGTATTGGTTCTCAACTACAGTTTATTGTTGTTGTAAACAAATTTCAACTACAATCATCTGTCGTTTCAACTCATAACAGAAAACAGTTATTTGTGGTTAAACTTGCGTTTAAGATACAATTTTTTGTTGTCTGAATGTATATAGAACAATAGATTTGTTTTTCTATTCTTTTGTTTTTCTGTTGCTCAAACAACATATTGTTTTTCAAGTTAGTTGTTGCCTTGTATTTCAGATGACACAAATAAGTCTGTTCCTGCCATTCATTGATGTTCACATTCATTCTGAAATCCCCAAAAGTCATTTCACTCATTAAGAATACATATATTCTGTTATTACAGCCACCAAAATACATTTACAATAGTCATTAATTGTTCTATGAAATCTAACTATTGAAGCTGGATAGCAAATAATTTCAATGTACTCTAGCACTTGGACATTTGTTTTTCCTCTTGTGGCTTGGCCTCCTTAGTCTGCTAGAATGCTAAACTTTTGCTGCTTACCAGTTCTCTCTCTTTATGTATATTTCTGCCTTTTGCCCAATATAGAACATAACACTTCTGCTGCATTACTAGTTCTCTTATATTCAGCAGGTCTCAAGTGAGGAATCTGCAGATACCAGAAAGAATAAGACAAAAGGCAGGTATGCCAAATCATAGGGAATACAACTTTGTGTAGAGTTTCTTATGACATGATATTGCTAGACCAAGACATAAATGGTACAACAGCCACAAAATGAAGATCTACAGTTGCAGAATTATACACAAAGAGATCTTATAATTAGTAAGTGCTGCATATACTCTTAAATAAGCACAAAGCGAAGAAAATGGAACACAAACTTATAATGCAGGATTAAAATGCAACTACAAGAACAAATACATTGTAACCGAAAAGAAAACTACTTTCTACAAAGTGAGTGCATTTCAATCTAATGCACTCAAGCAGTTAACTGCAACCAATTAACGACATTTGTCCTATTAATGGTAGCAAGTAGAATAAATTGGTAGAGAAGAGTTTGAAAGGATGGGTTCGTACCAATTTCAGACTCAACACCAATTGCCCGCTCGAGAGTTTGAAGAACCTGCAAGCCAACCCATCAAAGAACAGGTTCCCAAGTAGACTAGTTGTTTGTTAGCCTATAGCGAGGTTCAAAATGCATAACCAAAGCTAACACTAGAGAAAGTGTAACAGCAACGTACAATAACCTTAGAAAGACACTTGGTAAAAAAGAAAACAAAAACAAGCGTTAATAACAAGACCATTGAAGTTTTATGACAAACTTATTGAAGACATAAAAGAAAGGGAGTATAAAGTCATAAACCTGGTTGAGTCGCAAAAGTCCATATTTCCTATACAGAACTCAGAGTATGCTCCTGAGGCACATGGGTTACAATAACCACTGATCCCACAATGCATGTAACAGATTCCACAATGCCCATTTTTGCAGCCTTTCCTTCAATAAGAAGTGAGCCAAAATAACACTAGATTACAGGAGAGGGAATCCACCTTCTCCTATCTGATCTAGATGGGACAAGCATTTCTCACTCGATTTGAGATAATAATGTAATGAGTTCAATACAAAAAAATAAGCACGTAACGTCGCTTATAACATATCGACCTAGCTTTAATATAAACTTTGGCCATAAGAGGCTGCGACAAAATGCATCTTAATTTATCAGTGAAGCCCAAGAGCAGGCACTTTAAGAAGACAACTAGAAGCCAAGAGTCCAGTCAAGATAGAAAGATAAAACTACTGGAGCTAAGAATAGAAAGCTACCACTTACTAGGATCATTTGTCAATTGGCTGAGCCCTCCAAATTCCAAACTCAAAGTCCTACCACAACCAGCTTTTTACAATCACTTCAATTACTACTTTGCCTTGTGATTACAAAAAGGTTCTTCAAAAATGGATCAGAGTGTTGGCAATATTACCAGAGATGGGAAGTGCCAACAAAGCAGAGGCCTGCAAGATTTAAATTACTACTTGGTTAGGTAGTAAAATTTCAAATAAAAAGAACGGGAGGAAAGAAAAAAAAAACTGCAAAAAGAAACAAATTTCATAGCACATACCGCAAACCACTCCAACTCTTTCGTAGCAAGAGGTCTTGTCAGTTCATGCTTTTTCAGTGTATCTCGTACGGTAGTTTGAACCTTGAAGAAATTATATTAATACTATAAATTATGGGCTTAAGACAAGGACCGTCCATAATACATGAACTCCCTCCTCCTAGATGTATCTGAGTGTCTAATTTGTTGGTATGCCAGATTCTAACATGTAAGCAAAAGATTTAAACAACACAAGGGCTGCATCTGATTGACAACAAAATATAGCTTCACATATACCCCTGCCATGGCACAAACCAGCCTGCAAGAAACGAAAGCACTGAGTATTAAGTAAAGCAACATCGAAATTTATATCACATTATCAAAATGGGAGCAATTTGCATTGTCCTCATTGACAAGAAGGGGATGGCACAATCTGTTTCAAAAAGTATACCGTAACAATTCCCAGAAACGAGTTGTGTGAACAAACTAGCAGCAATCTACTTGTCTGGATGACCCCTTTTGGCCTTGCGACGTGAATGGTGGGTACTCCGTACAAGTTTTGTTGATTTTGTACTGCGTAAAAATTTGTGATCAGCAAGTTACAAAGGTTGGGATAGCTTTTTGTATATGAAAACGGAATCTTAGAACCTTAATTGCCATTTCAGCGGTTTTCTATCGAAACCGCAAAGACCCAATTTTGAACTTTGAATTTGAGCAAGAAGGGAGAAATTCGATAAACCCAGCACAAATTTGAGCTCGATGGGTCGAATACAGAACTGAAAATGGAAAGAAGGAAAATCAGAAAACGAAGTTGAAGAAGTGATTGTTACCTGGATATGGGATTGAAGAAGACGAGAGCCAAGTAAACCCAAATCGGATGGAGGTTTGGGTTTAATAGTGTGAAGGCCGTTCAAGGGGGAAGTAATCCAAAAACACAACAAAAGCAAGAGATTTACGTACACCAGAAATTTAAAATAGATCAAAACATGTTACCTTGCTGGGAAAACTAGCTCTAGAAGTCTTAAAGATCAACATTATACGTCAGTAACATTTAACTGTGCCCTGAGTATGCATGTGTTCCTAATTTCTGATTGTATGTTTACATTAGATCATAATATATACACATAAAGGGAATAAGGAAAAAAAGAGAAAAAAAATGGGCGAACCTATGATGACCTTTATTCCAATTTTGGAGAGGCTGAAGTATCTAGCTAGTAACAGATGTTGTTGAGTCAAGTTGACAACGATTTAATTCTTTACAGATTATGAAAGAGATTTTTGTTTCTCTACAGCTTGTCTTTCTCTTCATCCTGTAGTGCCGGCAGGTTTGAAAGATGCAGCATTAAAACTGAATGAACAATAGATGTAAAAATCCACACAATGAGTGGTGACCTAAACCAAACTCTTGCATATAATCATGCATCATGTATCATGTATTTGTTATTTTAAAAATTAAGGGGGATAGTTAGAACTTCAGCTTGTACAAGAAACCTCTTTTACTTCTCCTGAAAGTGGAAAAAGTTCTCATTCGACAAGGTACCATATTAAGACCAGAAAACTACTTGGTTGCATTACATATCGGGGAGATGACATTGAAATCTCACTTACTAACTACATGACATCAGAGGCACAACACACAGTTCTTGAGTAAATAAAAGAACAAAAGCCCAAAAGAAGGAAAAAGAGAGCTTACCGATCCATCCACTAATTTGTCAAAAGCATCATCAAAGTCCCCGCCATCATTCCTTCCTGCACCATTTCCGTTAGTCTATGACCAGTAAAACCCCAAATCAATATCCCAAGAGCTCCCCATTGCAAACCCCATTTGAAATTGAAAACGAATTTGAAATTGAAAATCAATTTGAGCACAATACCTCTTCATAAGGAGGGTGAGTGAGAGCAGTTATAGCTTTCTTCGCAAAAAGTTTCACCGTCAAAAAGCGAACTTGGTGAGTACCCAGTACTCAATCCTCTTCGCACTGCCACCCGTTTTTCAAGGTGCTTCTATTGAGATTACGGGTGGCGGGATTTGGACTTTGAGGAGTGGAGATGGCAAGTGTTGGACCTTAATCTTTCTGTATCTAACCCTAATTTTCTACACTTTGGTTTGGAACCATGGGTGGTGTATCCTTGGCGAATCTGAAGAGAAATTTGGGGGAGAGAAGCCTTCCGAAGAGTGGATCTGAACGGAGGGTTGAATGGAAAGAGGAAGAGGCACTGTATAGATGAGGCCGTCGAGAGAGAGAGTGGTAAGGTTGTTTGGTGGAGTTCATAGATGAAGGAGAGACAGGAAGGACTATGTTTGGGTGAAGGAGTAAATGAGAGACTGCAGGAAAGACAACAAATCTTTCGTAGTTATGCCAAAAAAAGAAAAATTTACACTAGGCCAAAAAAGCTAACAGACAACGGACCAAATTCGTTGTGTGATTTGGACGATCTCCGTTGTGTATCGGAGCGTTGTGTGATGAAAAATGGCACAACGGTGGAAACCCGTTGTGTGAATCACAAACAGTCAACACTTATTTGGTTAAAACTGTTGTGCCTTCTCTCGGCAGATGGCAGCCATAGTTGCCTCGCAGTCATGCTGCACATGTCATTGGCATCATTCACACAACGAAAGTTGTTTCCTAGCCGTTGTATAAAAGGCTAATCAGACAACAGCATTTTATTTTCTCTGTTGTATGAGTTATCCTCACACTTCACTTTTGAAAATTTTATTGTTGTGTGTTAATTTTGGATAACGTATTCTAGATTACAGTGTGTGTGATATAAATCAGAAACGTGTTTGTTAGACGTTTGTTAGAACCGTTGCATGTTATATAAGGATTCATTGTGTGAACATCAAAATTGTTACTTCAGACAACATTATTAACATTAAAAATTCTGTTGTGTGATAATCGTCTTTTCTGGATTTTGTGCATTGATAATAATGCTCCATTTTACCTAATGAACAGTGACTAATTGTGTGAAGTTTACTATATTAGTGATTGAAATCATTATCCAATGAACAATGAATATTTACGCCAAAAGCAATGTGAACATCAATAAAATTCCCAATATATCCACCAAATATTGAATCCAAGTAACATGTCATTGCTAAAGTTTCCTAGCTAGCTGAATTTACATGATGAAAGAAAATAGATTTTGCTTCATTGCTTGGTATTCTATGCTTGATCACTTAGTGACTCTTTAGGCAACATTTCACTAGATATTCCCAAACCTGCAAACAGAACAAGCAAAATTCAAGGTTATGAAGGAATGATTCAAACTAATTAAAGCTAAAATAGAAGAAAACATTGCAAGGTAACATTACTAAGCCTTGTACACTAAGAGAAGCAGAGCTATAATATATGTGTAAGCATAACAAACAAATAATACAATCTGATCAAACAAATGATTAATTAAAGCATCACCATATGATAAGATAACTGTAAGACTGCTAAATCCACAAATAGCCCAAGCACGCAGGATAAGAAGATTTCAGTGTTTGCCAATTTAAAATTTAGTTCGAGGAATGAACCTGGATTTTCTTCAGCTTTATTGCTTAGTATTCCGGTAAATAGCAACTGTTTTTCCATAAATTTTGATGATCCCCGCCTTGTTGTTTTGCGGTAAACACAATTTCTAATGGTGTTACACCATCCTCCCCCCTACACAAGATATTTATTCAAGTCAAGTTCTATAAAGTCAGAATTTTAAAATACCATCTTAAAGATATTTCTTATCACAAGTTCATTAAGCATAAATGTAAATGTTAAATGATATGATCAGGAATTGCTATGTAGCAGTCAACAACTATACGTAAGTGCATAACTAAATGATGTCACTGTTTCAGATTTATCTCACACCTCCAATTGAATAAGCCAGCTATTTGCCCCTGACCCGTACCCACGATGCAAATGATACCTGGGTAAGGTTCCATCGAGGCAGACTGCAAGGGTCAAAAGCAAAGTAGGTAAATTAGGACAAAAAAAAATGAAACAGATCTCAAAATACAAAAGCATCAAGCGTGTCAAGTCAATTCAATGATCAACTGAACAGTGATTAAGACAGGATTTACCAAATGAACTAAAAAACAATAGATTGACAATTACAATGAAAACAACATCACAAGATAGGTCAGGCCACACATAGATTAACACATCTAACAACAAGTTATGAAAGCGTCTGAAAGTAGTATGCTACCAATTCCAGCAGGCAAGAGAGAATCTTACTCACAGTCTCACACAGTGAACTACAAATTAAGGAAAACTTGAATTGGAAGGAAAAGCAAAGGAAACAGAATTTCAGGTAACAAGCAGGACTGCAATTAATGTTTTCAGGACAACTATTATCATGTAAATGCAATTTACAGTAAACAATAAATAGATGGAGGGACAAAGCAATCCAGATTTAGATTACCACAAACCACATGCAATCCTATTAACTCAAATAAACCCAGAAATGATACTAGACACAGAAAAGATACAATCTTTATCTACCAAGACCAAGCAAAAAGTCCAAAATTTGGATAAAAAAAATAGAAAAACACAGTAATGGTTAGCTAATTATAGGAGTGAATGTACCTGCTCCTTTGGCACCAGCTCCTGGAATAAGGGTTAGTCCTACCATCACCCCAGTTACAGCAGCCTTGGATTCTCCATAGCCCTCCAACCAGGACAGCTCTGTTTCATTAAAACTATGCTCCTCAAACCCATTAGCCCATTTGGTGAAAACTAGCACTACAACAATGCCAACCCACAAAAACTTCATCTTTGAAAGCTTGCTCATATTTCCTTCCAGATCTCAGCAAGAACCTCACCTAAATGTCAGTCAAAGTTATTATTATCTAGTTTATAAGATTTAGCAGTTGTTGCAGCAACTAAAGACATAAATGAAAAACTGATTTGCTATCTTTTTCTAGTGAAATTAATCTTATTTCATAAGCTCAACTTCAAACTCAAAACCAATTCAAATCAAGCAAAAACTAACTCTAACAGGTTCTTGCATTGTCTTCAGAGATAAAGACTTGAAAACTAATCACCCACAAACAACTTGCACAAACTGAAAAGAGAATGATCAAACTAAACTAATAAATAAAGAAGTTGAGATCTTTATCACTATGAGAAAGAACAAATAGATGCAAAAGGAAACAGAAAGAACATGACAGTGATACTGTTTTCAGAAATTCCTGCAACAGACCTGTAACTTTGAAAAATCATAACTAATTATAGAAAAATCATTTTTAGGAGATTCCAAGTCTCAAATATTCTGTAACAAGTCCACTACAAATTCTCAGGAGAAAATAACTTCAAATTATTAACAGAAAATTACAGTTTTACAGAAACAGTTTATATAACTGTAGTTTCTGATTTTCCTCTCATATGTCTTAACTGTAGCTTCTGAAATAATTATATAGTGATAGTCCAAATTTGATAAGTACAACCAAAACTCATATATAGTTTTAAAGAAAAGTGAGAACCGAAAGACAAACTATCAAAGATCATGTTCAGTTCAGTTTGTCAAAACTCAAGCTATTTGGAAATATAAAAATGATAAGAACAAGCATAAAGAGACTGAGGAGAAGGAAAAGATTGAAGAAGGGAAAAACTTGGTTAAGCCCATTCAATGAGTAACGATGAGAAAGAAAAGATTGAAGAAGGGAAAAAAAATATTACCTGAATTGGATTGAAACCATGCCAAAGATATTGATGGAACTACTACACAACATCATTGGACCAACACACAGCATAGAAAACCCTGCAAATATATAATCGTGTGACCTGGGGAATAAGTGCCTTCATTTTCTTCTTTTTTCAAATTGGTTGCAGGTCAGTGTAAGCAGGCTTCTTAAACCTATATTCTCCCACAACTCTGCATTGCTTGCTTTCACACAAATTGCGAAGAGGAGCGGGACTATAATACGTTTATATACAAAATGACCAAGAGAGTTCAGAACACACACAACCAAACCACTAGAAACTATATATAATGTCAATGCAAGACATGAAATTGAGTAGGGATTTAACACTTCCCTTACATCTGAATCTGGCTCACTGACCTTATTGTCCTTGTTCCTTTACTGCAATTTATGTGCTTGAAAAAGATAATTTCGTTGCTTTTGAAGCTTCCAGCCAAAATAATGAAGACAGTTCTAGGAGTAATGCTTGCCCTGCAGAATATAAAAGGAAGCAGAAGAATCACTCAACCATTCTGATTCCACACAAAATTGCAATGAAGAACATCATTTCTAATCACAAATGAAAAACCCTAAACTAAATTGAAAAACCCATTAAGATCCAGAAACGCACCAAATGATGACGAACAACTGCTGGAGCTGTTGAGCCTCAGTGACGAGCCGATCAAACTGGGCTTCGCTGCAGAAGGGCGCCAGCTCCACTGAAACCGGTGAATCATCGAGCTCTTGTAACGACCCTTCTGGGCTCAAAGCCCTGACTGCCGTAATCGGCCCCCAGCTCAAAGTCCTCATGCCACAGCTTGGAGATACTACTGTTCTTCAGGCCGACTCAGAATTGTTCCCCAACTCGAGGCTTCATAGCCCAAGAAGATGCTTCTCTTCACTGCTAGGAGAACGAGAATTGAAAACTGAGAAAACCATAAACGAAATCGAAGTCAATTAATTAGTGAATTTGCGGTAATACCTTCGGCTTCAGCGATAGAGATAGTGGAGAGTTTGAATCGATCTCTGAGAAGCTCACTCACTGAGTCGGAGCGAACAGAGGCGAAGACGAGGCCGGAGAGGTGGGCTGTCCCGATGCCAAGTCAGAGACGAGCTTCAGAGTATGGTGGAGTACGAGGGGGTCGTGAATGAGTTAGAGAGAGCGAGTTAGGGTTTTGATGATTGAAGAAATTGTAGGGGGCGGGAGTTGAGAGTTTGATGATTAGGGATGTGAGGGATGCAGGTTTCAGTGGAGAGAAGGTGAAATCCACTGGACGCTCAGGCTAGGAGCTGGGTGCTTCGGTTGGATGCTGAATTAGCTTTTGAGTCAGACGCGAAGATTGGCTGTGGACGAAGAGGTAATCAGTGACTTGTGTTTCGGGGAGAGAAGACTGGGAGAGACATGGTCTTACAAAATGGCAAGGTGTATTGAGTTTTCCCTGATGCGAGATATGGTTTGTCTTCTATTTTTTATCATAAAATCAGACAACAAAAATGATGGTGTGTTGTGTGATTGTCTTCTCTTTAAACTTTCAGCTGAGGGACACAAAATGAAAACTCCCGCCTACTATGTGTAAGCACAAGCTCATTTTTGGCGCTCGGATGGCTTTCCCATTCACACAACAGAAAAAATGTCACTCCGTTGTAGGAGCTTGCAAATCATTTGCCAAAATTTGGTCATTTTGGGGGGAATGAAACTCATTTTGGGGCACATTAATCTTTTCAATGTTATCTCCCTCAATTGGACAACACAATGAATATACATGTTGTGTGACAATTTCCAAGTTTCGATCCTACAACACATATAATTATTCTGTTGTGCAAAGTAGTACTTTGGTAGTGCATTTGAGTCAGAAATTGGAGCCAAATATGAGTAAAGGTAGGGGGAAAATGTCCCGCTATTTTTTTTTCATTCAGACAACATAACATTCTTTATAACTGTTGTGCAATATTGCTCTATCTGAAAAATTTTGAACTGTAGCATCTTTGTACAACGAAAGTTTCTTAAATGTGTTGTAAGAAGCAATTTCCATCAACACACAACGGAAATTTTTTTTTTCGTTGTGTAAAAAGTGTTGTATATTGAGGTTATTGGCCTAGTGTTAACTTCCCATGTAATATATTCAGACAACATAATTTTCTTAAATGTGTTGTATGATGCTACTACTCTTTTGAGTAAGCTAGGGTTTGACCATTTTAGGAGGGAAATGGTCAAAAGTGGATGGAGGGACAACTTCAAAATTTTAACAATCTATATTCAGACAACAGATTTTTCTTATCAGTGTTGTCTGAATAAGACTACCTTTTAGGCTTCAAATGAATGAAAATTATAGGTATATTTCTATCTTGAGTTAACAACGTTAATATGTTGTCTGAATGTCACCCTTTTATTCAAATTGAAAAAAGTGTGTTTCAGGGGGTATTCAGACAACAGAGTTTGATTTTTCTGTCGTCTAAAAAACTTAGACGACAGAAAATTAGGCTTCTGTCGTCTGATGCGTGTCGTTTGATTAACTTTTTGGCATAGTGGCTGTCTCCCACAGAGGATTAAGTTAAACTAAAGGCTTCAACAAAAGTCACAAAACGTGACTGCAGCTCCTACTGAACTGCAGTTGAAAAACAAACTAAAAACCTAACTAAAATAACCCAGAAAAATACGAAAATTTACAGAGACGTACTAGACACACAAGTATCCAGCATACAAAATTTGGTGTGTGAATTTTGGAGTTGATTTTCTATGGAAATAAAATACAGAAAAACAGAGAACAGAAAGAAAACAAAACTGAAGCGATTTAAAGTTGATTGATATCAAGATAATGAAACTAGCTAGGAAGGAAGTATCCACCCCTAACAATCACACACAACACACTTTGTCTAATTTATCAGCAATTAACTTAGTTGAAGATGCTCAGATTGGCTCGGTACGCTTGAACACAACCTATTACTCTTTCTTACTTTGTACACTAGGCAGGAAGTGCTCTACACCTAGACTATTCCCAAGCAATGCAACCTAAAGGTACGTTTATTAGATTAAACATGCGATCATTAAGTTTGAAAAGAGTTTGGGCAATCACTAGGCATCGCAAATAACTTAGAGTCTTGCTAAACCTAGGGTTTTGTTTACTTGCTAGTGAAAAACTACCAATTACTTCTCTAGATAATTTGAGGAATCCAACTATTGATCCAGGCATCAAACAATCAAAGTATTAGAACCCTAGCATGCATACTAAGTAGTCCTCCAAAGTATACCAAACAAGAATTCATCAATGAGAAATCAGTAAACAAAACCTCAACTTTATTAATTGAAAACAAACCAAAAATCAAGCATGTTATGGATCAGTCTAGGGGCTTCAACAGGTCCCTAGCTACTGGAAATTTAGTTACACATAATTGGAATAAAAAACACAAGGAGTTCATGAAAAAGGAAGACAACAAAAATCAGAAATTGGGGAAAATACGATCAACGATCGATCTTTGAGAAGCAGTGATCGATCGTCTCTGGTGAGATTTTGCAGTCTTGCTTCTTCTTCTTTGGTGTGTCTCTGGTTCTTTTTATGTGATATCTTCTGTATGTGGTTGGTCACTCTCTAAAATGTGGAAGGAGGCCCTTTTATATAGGAGTTGCAAGTTCAAGGGCACTCTTGCAATTAGACCAAGTTTGTTTACTTGTTCCATTTGAATTTCTCTTCTTAGGCTGAATTCTTTGACTTGTAGATCCTTTACAGCTGATATAAAGCATGATAACAGCTCATATAAAACGTATACAACTCAGCAAAGGATCCCCAAGAAGCCTCAAAACAATCTGCCAAGAGATAAGGAAGGTGACTCACTTATTTGCCTCACTTAGGATTGCCTTTTTTGCTCTTCTTTTAACTAGGTTTCATTTCAGCTTTGAATGTGATTTTCAAGATAACAGCCTTGATGTTGACCTTTAAGAGTGTGCAAAATTCTTCTAAAAATCCCCTTCACTTGTTGCCCAAAAGCAGCCTTGAAAAGCCTTCAAGATGAGGTCTGTCAGAAATTTCCAGATTTTCCTTATCTTCTAGTTAAATTTATGGGCTTGTACACCGACCTTGTAGCTATCTTTCTGAACTTTTCTTAGGGCTATAATTCCCTATGGCATCATTTATTAAAGTCCAAACAATAACCTTCCAAAAGACTTTCCAAGAAAGTCTCCAAAAGACAGCTCCAATATGCTTCATAGATAAGACTGAAGGTGGAAAGCTGATCAGGATGCCTACTTTGTGCAACGTTTCTGACTTCATCCTTGACTATTATGATCACTTAATTAGGCTTTATTGTAGTGAAAGATCTGGTTTTCAAACATAATCAAGAATTTCTGCCATGGTACACTCAAAATATCTTCAAAATGGGGTCCAAATACAGAAGAAAATAAGGCAGATTCCAGTTTTCATATTTTGCTTCTCAGTAACTGTTTTGCACGAATTTTTCCACAAGCTTCCCTTATTGTTTCTGACCACATAAATGGTTGTCCTTCATCTTTTGCATCACTATTATATATCTGATCCTTAACTTGCCACAATTGAGCTCCTATTTTTCCATGGTTGATCCACAAACCTCCTAAGAAAATAACAAAGTTAGTTTGATCTTTTTAACGAAATAACTAAGCAAAAGTGTAAAGGATTAAACTATGAATTTGTCGCATTTTATGCTCCTATCAATCACAATAGATGAGAATTCCACTATAAATAGCAGTCATTCTCTACTCCAAAATCATCACTTCTTCGTACAAAATTCAGTTAATTAGCTTAGCTCTCTTCTCTCCAAAACCCTCTCCAAATATTTAGAAAAAGCCTCTTGTCGTGAAGAGCTTTAGAGACTTCCAAGGATGTTCGTGATCTTGAAGGCCAAGCCTTGTTTCTCTTGACGTTCTCCCAAGCTTCCTTGAAGATCAAAAAGTGTAATTCATGGCCCTTATTTATGTTTTCATACTCTTTAGTATTGAATTTCAGATTTCGTTTATGAACTTTATCATTGGAATTGGATTTTTGTTAAGAATGAGTTTATGATAGTAATTTTCAGATTCATTTCTTTATGTTCTTGAGTTGTTTATGATATCTTTATAATCTGATTTTGTTCCATCCTTTTATATCTTTAAGCATATGATTTTGGTTGAATAATTATGTTAATCTGCATGTTAATAAAGCCAAATTTGTGTTCTGATTCACCTAATCGTTTTAGGGCAGAAATTAAAATGGTAAAGGCTATGTACAATGGTCGAAATTATATGCTACATGTTTCTGTGTTTGTAACTTCTTATGGATGCATACATGTTTGGATTCTGAATTCTAATTGCACTTAATGATTCATATTTAATGTTGACGGATGCTCTTCAGTATTAACGTGATGTTTTATATGAAGTATTTTAAGTTATGGACTTTTCCTAACTTAGGAGATTCAAAAGAAGAATTAAAGTGGTACTCAATCTCTTCAGACTTGTACTTCGAATTCATTTATGATATTTAGTGTTGGCACGATTTTAGGTTGTTTAGATTGAGATAATTCATTGCATGTTGATATGGTTTGGAAATTCTGATTTGAGTGTGAAGAAGTCGATCACATGTATATATTTATCTTTTTGATTTATTTCGTAGGAACTTAGAAACCAAAAGTTGAATCCCCCCGGGTTGTTTCTTGTGTAAATTTGTAGATAAATACTTGTTAATACTTGTTTTATTAATTACTAATTTAACTTGACCTTTTTGTTTAGGTGTATCCTACAATCTCCGGACTGAACGATCCATGCTTATTCTATACTAACAACTACATTTTGCAAGGTTAAATTGTGAGGCTATTTTAGCCGCATCAATAAGTCACTTAATACGGCATGCTTCATTTTGAACAGTCAGTGAAAGCAATAATGGTGGCCTCTGAATCGTCTACTTTTGGAATGATTGAAAGATATTTCACCGGAAGTGCTGGGAAATTGAGCTAGCTTTCTACTTCTAACTAATTCCTGGAAAATGTATGCATAGTTTCTTATTTAGTGTTCTTTCATTCTGGGGAAAAATAGAAATTTATTCAAAATAGGTGAACTAAGTTGCTGAGGGCAGAAAGAGATAGTGGCGGAACTAGGATTTAAAACTTGGGGGGGTGGGGGGGGAGGGGGGGGTTGAGAAATAAAATTTAAATATACAAAATTTTAAGGTAAAATAAAAAAAATTTCATTTTAAAAACTCGTTAATTAAAGAACAAAACTATCGTAAATATGAAAAATTTAATACCTTGCCAACAATTTCATAAAAGGAATTGAGTAATTCACATTACATTACTATTAAATTATCAAACTTCATTAGAAAACCAAAACTAATGCTTTCTTTCTTAAAATATATTTCTTTGTTTGGACGAATGTGTGGTGGTGAGGGGTCCAATTGCCTGCATTAAGCTATATGCCTATTGTTTGAAAGACATGTTGATTATCTCTCTTAATTGTAGAAAACCTTGGGGGGTCCGGACCCGTCATACCGTATAGTAGGTTCGCCCTTGGAAAGAGAGCTGAAAAAACTGATTTTGAAGTGTCTATTGATATATATACTCATCCAAGCTAACCAGGTTCGTAAAACTGCTAAGAACACTAGTCTTGCTACGCAATTACTTATCTGTTTTGCATTCTGAATCTTTATATTCATCGGAAAGGTTTGCTTCTTTTGACTTGTTAATACTTGATCTTCAGGCTACAATATGGCTGCTGCTTCTTCTTGCTCTGATATCACCCCTCAGGAGAAGCATGATGTTTTTCTTAGTTTCAGAGGCGAGGACACCCGGTATACTTTCACCAGCCATCTTTATGAGGCTTTATGTAAGAAGAAAATCCGAACTTACATAGATAACAAACTACAGAGAGGAGATGAAATCGCACCTGCACTTCTCAAAGAAATCAGTGAATCGAAGCTTTCGGTTATCATTTTCTCCAAAAACTATGCTTCTTCTACATGGTGCTTGGATGAACTTGCGCACATACTCGAATCCAGAGATAAGCAGTTTGTTATACCCATCTTCTACGGCGTAGATCCATCAGATGTACTCAAACAATCGGGGAGTTATGCAGATGCATTTGTTGAACATGAGAAAAGTTTCGAGGACATGAGGGACAAGGTGCTCAGGTGGAGAAATGCTTTGACAACAGCAGCCAGTATATCTGGGCTTCATTCCCAAACAGATAGGTAACTGATGGGTCCGTTTGTGACTTTTATTATGGCTATGATTGTTACTGAATCACTTACTACCTACTTTGTCTTTCATTTGTATATGGCAGGCCCGAGTCTGAATTAGTTAAGACTGTGGTCAATGACATTTTGAGGAAATTGAACAAATTGGAAATCGCAAGCGCTTTAGATGGCCTGGTTGGAATGGAAAAACACATTCAACAAGTTGAATTTTTATTATGCTTGGGGTCCCGGGATGTCCAGATTGTAGGTATTTGGGGTATGGGTGGTATCGGTAAGACCACCATTGCTGATGTTGTATTTCACCGTGTCTCTTCTCAATTCGAAGCTTGCTGCTTTGTTGCAAATGTTAGGGAAGCATCAGAGAACCGTGGACTATATGATTTGCGAAATGAACTTTTTCGTACTTTACTGGAGGACGAAAACATTTGCATAACCACCCCCTCTATCGGATCAACTTCTATGACAAAGAGGCTTCGCTGTACAAAGGCTCTCATTGTTCTTGATGATGTGAGTGAGCTTTCCCAATTAGAATTTTTAGCTGGAGGTGATTGCAATCTGTTTGGCCTTGGAAGTAGAATCATTGTAACAATGAGAAATAAACGCGTACTTGGGCACGGTGTTGATGATGATAAGATATATGAGGTTAAGAAATTAGACGTTGATGAAGCTCTTGAGCTCTTTTATTCGAGAGCTTTTAGAAATATCTCTTCCCCAGATGATTGTACAACTTTTGCAAAAGCGGTGGTAGATTATGCTGGAGGCAATCCATTGGCTCTTAAAATCTTGGGCGGAGTATTCTATCATTGCAAGAGCAAAGGAGACTGGGAAGGTGAATTAGATAAATTGAAAAAATTTCCTGACAAAAATATCCAGAATACATTGAGGTTAAGTTATGATAGATTAGGAGAAAATGAGAAGGAGATATTTCTCGATATCTCCTGCTGTCACAAAGGAAAGCATATTAATGAGGCAAAAAGAATTTTAAATGCCTGTGGTTTTTCTGCCAATGCGGGAGTAAGTCTTCTCATTGATATGTCTCTCATATCTGTGAATGGAGGTTCCGTTGAGATGCATGATTTGATACAAGAAATGGGTCGGGAAATTGTTCGTTATGAATGTGTTAAAGATCCTGGAAAACGCAGTAGATTGTGGCTTGCTAATGATGTTCATCGTGTACTGAAAAATAATATGGTAAGAGCCGAATACACTATTGAAAAAGAAAAACCAAGCAAAATCTCATTTTCCATAAAAGTTGGATGGATGGCAATGTAGTTTTCAGTAAAGTAATTTTTGTTCTCTATTGTATGCTCATTTATATTTTGCCATTGATTTTCAGGGTACTGAAGCCATTGAGTGCATAGTCATGAACACAGATCTCATTACAGATTTATACGTGAATGCTGCATCCTTCGAAAAGATGCATAATCTAAGATTACTAGATTTATATTCTGATGACTACTACTCGTACACCAGGGGTGTCCCCAAAGTGCACCTTCCTCCAGGTTTCGAGTTTCTACCTGAGGCCCTTAAATATCTGAGGTGGCATTCCTATCCTTTGACATCTATGCCGTCGAGGTTTTCTTCAGAAAATCTTGTCGAGCTTCATATGCCCAACAACCGACTTGAGCAACTTTGGAATAAAGGCGTGCAGGTTTGCTTAATCTAATTCTTGTACGTGTACGAATGATGGTGTGGAAAATATATATAACTCTTGCCACTAATTGTCTTTGATTTGTTACAGAACAATCTTCGGAGCTTAAAACGCATCGATCTTCGTCTGTCCAAGCACCTGGCTGAGGTTCCAGATCTTTCTCAGAGTCCAAAACTCGAGAGCATTAATCTTGAAGGTTGTACAAGTTTGGTTCAACTTCTTTCATCTTTTCAGCATCTTGCCAAGCTTACTTGGCTCAGTCTGGATGACTGCTCCAATCTCAAAAATCTCCCAGAGATGCCAGGCAATCTGGAAGTTTTAAGTTTGGAACGTACTGCAATAGAAGAATTGCCTTCATCAATTTGGTGTCTCGAGAAGCTCTGTTATTTGGGTCTTGATTCATGTAAAGAGCTTAAGAATATTCCAAGCAGCATTTGTAGGCTGAATTCACTCCGATGTCTTCGTCTAAGTGGCTGCCTCTCTCTTGAGGAGCTACCTTCTGTGCTGATAACACTGAAATTGTACAACTGCAAGAGTCTTGGGTTTTTGCCTGTCAAGCTACCTTCTGGGCTGACGGGGCTGGACTTGAGCAATTGCAAGAGTCTTGGGTGTTTGCCTGTCGAGCTCCCTTCTGGGCTGACGGGGTTGGACTTGAGCGATTGTGAGAGTCTTGGGTCTTTGCCTGTCGAGTTCCCTTCTGGGCTGAGGAAACTAGACTTAAGAAATTGCAAGAGCCTTCGGTTTTTACCGAAGCTGCCATGGCGTTTAATAGACTTGGATGCACATGGCTGCACGTCACTAGAGACAGTCTCAAGTTCGATGAGGACTACACCCATACAAGGTGAGGATGAGGATGTCAACAATTCAGAAGACCTCTGGCCTAAGGGTAAAGAGCGACTTGAATTTATAAATTGCGTGAAATTGGATCAGAGTGCACGGAGCAACATAATGGCTGATGCACAGCTTAGAGTTATGCGATATGCATCACGTTGCCTCAGTAAATGGAGTACGATTAAAATAGTTTGTCCGGGAAATGAAATTCCAAAGTGGATGAGGTATCAAAGTGAGGGATGTTCAATAAATATCAACCTTCCTCCTCATTCGTTTTGTCAAGCCTTCCTCGGTTACGCTCTATGCATTGTGGTTGCATTCAACAACTATACGCCGCCACCCATTAATATTGGCCCTACCTACTTTAGTTGTGGAACTCATCACAAAACTAACAATGGTCACAAAGATCGGTGTGACCTCGATATACGCCTACCAGATGATATAATTCTCAATTCAGATCATGTGTTCCTGTGGTATTTCTGCCCTAATTTTGTTCGATTTGGAAGTACAATCAATCGCAAGGATTGGGTAAAAGCATCCGAGGCCTCTTTTAACTTCATGTTGTACCAAGATACCGGTCCGAAAGAAATTCCCTTTGACCTCTCCACTGTGAGGGTGGAAAGGTGTGGAGTCTCCTTGCTGTATGCCCAAGATTTTGAAAAATTACTTGGAGGCATTGATGAAGATGCAGTCATGGAACCAAAACAAGTAGTTGAAGAAGAAGATATCATCATCAAAACCAAGAGACGACGAGACGAGTCTGAACTCAGTGGAAGTGGAACTGCAAGCTTCAAAGAAGAAGATAACGACCAACTACCTCCCCAGAGTAGTAAAAGGAAAATCAACATCATGTGAAATATTCACGTTCATATGCCACTTTATGAGGTATGTTCTCTCACACTCACATTCATAGCTTTCTTTTACATCTGCTAGGGTTTCTCTATTCTAGCAAAAAGCTTTGTAACTAATAATTTCTTAGTTAATCACGAGAAAAGAAATGCATATAGCAACAGTACTAGAAGAATCTGACAGTGGCTGTTGCTCTTCCTATAACTTTTAAGGATAATGGTTTATGCTGTAGATTTACTACAGGTTCATAAAGAACATGTATGGTTTGATTGCATAATTTTAAGAATGACAAATACTTTTACTACAGTCACAAGCTAAATTATGCAAGCTAATTTAAAGAAAATGACAGGGTGCAAACTTAATGCCATTGAAGTACACTAATTCTTGATTCATTGGTTTACAGTGGTTACATGTCCCCAGAATACACAATTGATGGTTTCTACTCGATAAAATCCGATGTCTACAACTATGGAGTTATGGTGCTAGAGATAGTGAGTGGGAAGAGAAACTGAGGATTCTCACATCCATGCTACAATCTCAACCTTTTTGGACATGTGAGGTACAACTGTCAACTTAAAAGAAATTTATTGCTGCTTGCTTCTTCTTCTTCTATATATACAGTAAAACAGAATGTTTTGATCTTCCATGCATGGAAGCCGTTCATATAAGGCAGGTCGATTGAACTTCTAGATCCATTGGTAGAGGACTCCAGCACTCTACATGAAGTTGTGCGATCGATTCATGTAGGTCTTTTATGTGTGCAACAAAAACCACAAGGTAGGCCAAGTATGCCAGCTGCTGTTCTAATATTGAGCGGTGAAGGTGCACCGCCTCAACCTCAGAAGCCTGGTTTTTTCAGTGAAAGGAGTCTGACAGAACCTGAATATTCTACAGATGAGGCTACAGAATGTTCAGCTAATGAACTCACTGTTACACAAGTGGGGGCTCGATGAATGTTGATATCATGTTGTGTTGAAGGAAATCAGCTATTAGTGTGCCTAATCAAACTAGGAGTAGTAATAGGAGAGAAGATTTTAGAATCCATAATCCTACGCGGATTAGTATTCCTTGTAACATTAGAACATGTACTTGTAATCCCTATATATAGGGCTCCTATTCTCAATAATATTACACATAATTCTCTCTACATTCTCTCTCGAATCTCTTTACCTTAAACACGTTATCAGCACGAGCCCTAACCTTGAGATCAAAATTTCAAAACCAGAAAATTCTTCAACATCACCTTTTCCACCATTGAACCTAGCCCGTGCTAGACTAGCCTTGCCAGACCACGGCAGCCCCTGCTGCCCTGTGCGCTGCCCCTGTAGCCGCACACCCCTGCGTCGCTGCTTGTTGTTCCGCAGCTCCCGCGCACTCCTGCTGCCTCCTGTGCGCCCGTGCGCCTGCAGTTTTGCGTTAAGCTGCTGCTACTCCTGCAGCTTTACTGCATCTCTCGGTCAGCTGCACTTGCAGTCTTCTCGTCCCAACCTCCTACTGCGCCTCTACTGCCCCTGCAGCCCTGCCGCAAGTCTGCTACTCCTTCTCGTCCCAACCTCCTACTGCGCCTCTACTGCCCCTGCAGCCCTGCCGCAAGCCTGCTGCCCCTGCAGCCCCACGTTCCAACCATCTGCTTGCAATCCTAAATTAGGATTGCAAATTAGTTGCAATCCTAACTTAGGATTGAACAGCTACTGCAATCCTAACTCCGGATTGAAGCAATTTTTGGCCTGCATCCTTGCAACCTTCGGTAGCAACTCAAACCTACTACCACCATCACCACCGAACCATTAAGCCACGACCAGGATTGTAAATAACTTGCAATCCCAGCTTAGGATTGAACAAACACTGCAATCCTAGCTTAGGATCGAACGACATCTACAATCCTGACTTAGTATCAATCAACAATCGTCCAAGCTTCATAAGTTCAAGATTTCAAGCTTCAAACAAACAAGTAAGTATTTACATTAAAGTTCCCGCTTTCCAAATTTAATTTCTCCTTCTTTTCTTCGGGGACTTACAACCTCCCTTCTTCTACATCCCACCTTTCTTATAACGTGGGTTCGATTCTTGAGAAAGCGGAATCGTGGGGATTCACGCAATTAATGAACTAAGTGCGTTCGAAAGACTTCTGACTAAGAGCGTCCGTAAGCATCGATTTAACGAACTAAGAGCGTTCGTAAGCTACGGACTAAGAGAGTTTGTGAGCATCGATTTTGACCATTCAAATATCATTGTTCCGGTCTAATCCAAATATTCTTGGAAATCAATTTCTTGGTAGCATTAAGGCTCAGAAATCTTATATTAGTTTTCGTGGAAGCATTGACTCTGAAAACTGATACGTTCTTGCTTTCCTTTTTAGGATGTAAGACTTGAACGAGCTCAATTTTACTCCATTGGATTCTACGGGCACGAAATTTTCATGTGGGCTCAAAATGTTGAGCTCCACCTAATTGCCCTTGATTTATTGCCTACAATCCAGGAGTCTTGTTCTAAAACAACCACTCAAGGCCCTCAAACTGAGATAGATAATACCAGGGCATTTATCTTGAAGTGCCATATGAAGATGGCCCTCCAGTTTGAGTACATGAATGAGGATAACACTAACAACCTTTAGGTTGGGCCTCGTGAATGTTTAGTAATATTCACAATTTTCCGAACTTAGAAGCATGATGGAATAATATCCGCTTCTCTAAACTTTGAAAGAGTTATGAAATATTGTTCGGAGGCTCGCTCTCTATATCATATTAATGATGCATGATTGTGAAAAACGAAAAAGAACATATTGATTGAGACAACCCTAACATGACCATACGAGTCATGATGTCGAGGGTATTGGTACGCTAAAAACAAGCGAGCAATTTAACTCTGCAATGATGTAGTCGTCAGTAGTAAAGGATAAGCAAGGATCGTTCGATGCCAGATATTGAGGGTAACTATATTAATCACACAAAAGAAAACAAAACAAAACAAAACTACACTAAAAGAAACGTCACACAACAAAAAGAAAAGAGAGAAAGATGGAAGGACAGATAGGGGATAGAAGGGTGCGTTGCAATCCTAAAAACAAAACTGATTTGGGGTTTTTGGGTTTTTAACAAAAATGAACAGAAAACAAAGAAAAGAAAAATGATTTTGAGTTAAAGGTTTGAAAGATATGGATGAAGATGTTAGGAACTTGGAAATCCACCACCAAAATATGCTTGAGACAAATTTATCATCCTAGTTTCAATTACTAAGTCGTGAAAAAGGTTTCAATCAAGAACAAACCATGAAGCATGCGTGAGTTCTTATTACTTCCCTAGATTACTTAAGCAAGATGAACGAACCATTACTAAGCCTTTAGAATAAACAATCAAGGTATAGAACACTATCCTATCAACAATTCATTCTAAGCATTAATCACGTGTGGAAGTTTGATCGAAACAAGTATGCAAAACTAGTGTGGAACGCCTACCTAGCATGCAATCTTCACCTATTGTCCTATAGGTTTTACTACCGTTGAAACAAGCATTATTAACCGTTTAGGAGATTAAAATAACTATTTCTAGCCCCACTCACATGATCATAATACTTTATGTGCGCATTCATAAAACATAAACATGCAAGAGTTATCTGTAAACCAAAACCAAATAAACAATTTCACCACAAAGCAATCACGACACTAGGAATCAAAATATTTTCAAAAACATATCTTAGGGGCTTCAAACCTCTCCCCTAACAAAAGTAGATTAGCCACACATTGTCTCAAAATTCACAACTAGAAACATATAAGTTTGAATTACAAGAAAATAAAAACCGTAAAGGGAAGAAGATGAGAGCCACGAATTCACTTTTAGGCAGCCTTGAACACAAGAACCCCCCTCAAGATGCAAGGCTTGATGAAGATGGATGATGGCGTGCACGGTTTTTGCTCTTGGAGGACTTGGGAATTTCAAGACTTTGTGTGCTAGGGTTTAGTGCAGAAGATAGCGCTGTAGGGTGGTGTAGTTTGCAATGTGTTCTGCTGCTCTATATATATGTGGAGCACCCCCAAGTTTCCTTTTCCAATTCTGCTTTGAAAGCCTCCCCTAGTTGCTTGAGGATTACTCAAATTGGTGCACAATTAAATGATTTTCAAGCCTTAATAATCTTCCCAAAATCTTGAGGAATCATTCTAGGACTCTCCTTCATATTTTCAGAAGCAATAGTCTTCCAAAAATGCCCTGGAAGTCCGTCCAAAGAAGAATTCTGCCAAACTGTCCTGTTTTGACTAGGATTCAATTTCTGACTCTGAAGCTTCATTCTTGGACAAGGGAAGACTTCGTCTTGACAAGTTTCTGGATGGTTCTTGACTCCCACGTGCCCTATGACACCATATATTCTAGATTAACCAACAACCTGCTGGAAAAACTCCAGGAAAATCCCCGGAAAAGATCTCCCAAAAAGCTTCGTGAAAAGCTGACAGTTTCTGCCTTATCGGGAAGCCTACTTTGACTTTGATTTCCTGCTGCCTCGTTGATGGTTCTGACCAGTTATCTGGCTCTAGTTTAAGTATAACATCATTCCTTAAAGTATAGCTGGCCCTTTCATCAAAGGTACAGCTGGAATGATGTAAGAATTGCTTCTCAATACGGTTCCCAGAAAGCTGATTCTGAAACTGCAGTTTTCTGCTTTGCAGCAACTGTTTTGCACAACGATTTCCGTGGACTTCCCTTGTAATTTCTGGCCAAATGGTTGATCAATGTTGATCCTCTGCATCCTTAATTCATGATACATGGCTTAGTTTCTCCCTTTAAGCTCCTATTTCTCTTGAATCACTTCACGAATAACCTAAAAAGAAAACAAAGTTAAAACTGACTTTTACAAGGAATTAACTAAGAAAAGTGCAAGGGACTTCACACTATATTTGTCACAATATGGAGAAGCTTCGAACTCATTGAAAGATCCTTGTTGCACGTTTGGATCGTCATTCCACGAAAAGTAAGGAGGATTATCCCATGCCGGATTGTATGGAGGAGAATAGTAATTATTCCAATGCCTTTGGTTGTCTTGAAATCCTCCAAGCATGGTATTTTGATTGTAGTATCCTTGATATTGGATGCTTGGACATGTCTCTTTAGAATGACCAACTATGGAGCATATGGAACACACCTCGTAAGATTGATGCCACGTTGAAAAACAAAATAGAAATTTAAGTTAGTAATATATACAAAAAAGAAGTGTAAAATCCTAAAAATCAAAATATAAACAAAAATAATTCAAACAATGTGAATGTGAAAAATAAGTATTTTTCAATCCCCGGCGACGCGGCGCCAAAAATTGATAAGCCCAAAATAGACGCTCAATTTAACCCTGCAATGATGTAGTCATCAGTAGTAAAGGATAAGCAAGGATCGTTCGATGCCAGAGATTGAGGGTAACTATATTAATCACACAAAAGAAAACAAAACAAAACAAAACTACACTAAAAGAAACAACACACAACAAAAAGGAAAGAGAGAAAGATGGAAGGACAGATAGGGGATAGAAGGGTGCTTGAGACAAATTTGGGGTTTTTGGGTTTTTAACAAAAATGAACAGAAAACAAAGAAATTAAAAACATTTTGAGTTTAAGGTTTGAAAGATATGGATGAAGATGTTAGGAACTCGGAAATCCACCACCAAAATATGCTTGAGACAAATTTATCATCCTAGTTTCAATTACTAAGTCGTGAAAAAGGTTTCAATCAAGAACAAACCATGAAGCATGCGTGAGTTCTTATTACTTCCCTAGATTACTTAAGCAAGATGAACGAACCATTACTAAGCCTTTAGAATAAACAATCAAGGTACAGAACGCTATCCTATCAACAATTCATTCTAAGCATTAATCACGTGTGGAAGTTTGATCGAAACAAGTATGCAAAACTAGTGTGGAACGCCTACCTAGCATGCAATCCTTTTTATTTGGTTTCACCTATTGTCCTATAGGTTTTACTACTGTTGAAACAAGCATTATTAACCGTTTAGGAGATTAAAATACCTATTTCTAGCCCCACTCACATGATCATAATATTTTATGTGCGCATTCATAAAACATAAACATGCAAGAGTTATCTGTAAACCAAAACCAAATAAACAATTTCACCACAAAGCAATCACGAAACTAGGAATCAAAATATTGTCAAAAACATATCTTAAGGGCTTCAAACCTCGCCCCTAACAAAAGTAGATTAGCCACACATTGTCTCAAAATTCACAACTAGAAACATATAAGTTTGAATTACAAGAAAATAAAAACCGTAAAGGGAAGAAGATGAGAGCCATGAAATTCACTTTTAGGCAGCCTTGAACACAGGAAGCCCCCTCAAGATGGTACACGGCAAGGCTTGATGAAGATGGATGATGGCGTGCACGATTTTTGCTCTTGGAGGACTTGGGAATTTCAAGACTTTGTGGCCAGAAGATGGCGCTGTAGGGTGGTGTAGTTTGCAATGTGTTATGCTGCTCTATATTGTTGAAATAAATAAAAAAAGCACAAGTTCATCTTGAATGAGGACTCTTCAACAATATGAGTGTTTTCGGCAAAACCAAAACAGGAAAAGAATAATAAGAAAAAGGCATGGTACTTCTAGGATTCTAGAGTTTTTCTGCCGAGTTACTTCAACCTTTACTAAAACTCTACAACAAAGTAATAAAAAAAGAGTTCAAGGCAGATGTAATTTGAGAAGAGGACGAGTCCAAGTACAATTAAAAAGGTGAGAACAGTTCAACCTCAACAACTCTTGGGTCTCATATAAAACGAGCCTAGGAGGTCAAAAGGGGGGGGGGAGGACCCAACGCCGCAACATGAAGAGGACAACAGGAGGATCCAAGCACATCAGCGTGGAAAAAAAGAAGGAGAATAGCAGCTTGGAAAAGCAGTGAAGGCAAGAAGCAGCTTGGAGGACGACATTCTGAGAGATATCCAAGACACCACAAAGGTTGAGATTCCCTCCTTCCATGCTCCACCTTCTCTTTGAATGTTCACAAGCTCCACCTCCTCTTTGAAACATGCCAGAGCAGCGCCTCCGATGAACCATGCCGGGCAGCGTCCCGATGAACCATGCCGGGCAGCGTCTTTGATGAACATACCGGAGCAGTGTCTCCGATGAACATGCCGGGCAGTGTCCCGATGAACATATCGCAATGGCGCCTCCGTTGTAGGCCTTGCGCCTTCAAATCCCAGCAGCATGCCTTCTCATATTGTAGCAGCTATCAAGTCCCAACTGCTATTTCTTGTTAGCCCTCCTAATACCAGCGATGGCCGTTGGTCTTTAAAATCCCAGCAGCGGTTCCTTGTTCTTTAAAGTCCCAGCAGCACCACAAAACTGCTCCGCTCAAAATTGCCTTGACCGAAGCCTGCAACAAATCTGCAAGGAATGTCAGCCAAACAGAGTTTAAAAGCACCCATCTCTTCCAATCCTCACCAACAGCAAGGAGAAAAAAAGAAAAGCATAAAGCTTTCCTGTCAAAACAGCTTACTGTCATCATATTGAGTCCTAAAAAAAAATCTGAGCAAAAGAGTCCCTGAAACTTTGACTCTGCTGTCTTGATCTCAAAAACAAGCTTGGTGGGTTTTCTCTCAAAATAAAAGGGAAAGCATATGACCAAAAAGCTACAACAATGCAGTTCAACCTGCCTATTGAAAGATGACGACAAAAATCAGCTCTTGGGGAAGATAGTCCAAGAAAAGGGGGAAGCTAATTTAAACATGTCTTTGTTGCTGCCATGAGTGAAATTAAAAGCAATTGATAAAGTAAGAGCCATGTGGTGGTGGCGTTATCAGACAGATGATGGTGCAAATGCAATGCCTTCATGTTCACAAAGACCAAAGGCATTGTTTGTACATATCAAAACAATTATAGAAGCCGTTACTTCCGGAGGCAAAACTTTTGTCCCAAATATAAGGAAAACTTGAAATATATTCTTTCTCAGTGGTCACTACCGAAGCCCTACCTGCACACCAACATAACAAAATGAGCTAAACAAAAGTACTGCAAGACCTGTTACAAGTTGCTCCATCAAATCAATAATATAATGAAGTTGCAGCAAAGCTTTGCATTTATATAATCCAGAGCTTTTATGTCAAAGTGGTGACCAAGTTATTGGAAGAAAACAAGTTTTGGCATTTGCATATTAACAAAACATGAACAATATTATCCCTTGCAAAGCCACGTATTGGCTAAGGGAATTGTTTTGTTTAAACTCCTCCAAAAGGTATTGGCACACAAAGAAAAACAAATATAAAATATGAAGGCAATTGCTGGAAACGTATTCTAGCCAAGGAAAACAAAGTCAGATGGAGACAAAGAACATGTTCCTTTATTGATCACAATTGAAAAACAAAAGAAGAACCATTATCATTCTATGTCAGCAAGAACTGTCCTACAAGCAAAACCAAAGAGAGTTAATTGAAGGAGAGTTGTCGGTGAAAGCATGGAGTCCAGTTTAATATCTCTTCTTAAAATCAAGCTCCGAATACATGTTATTGGGTTAATCCATTACAGGAAAAATGGAGCTTTACATATATACCTGAGTTGTGATCAAAGGCGGGAATTTCGCTACTAATTTGACGGCGATTCGAAACACACCATTTGTTCAATAAAATGCAGAAGCCAAATCGAACATCAAAAGGTGAAGAAGCAAACCCTTAAGTGGTGGATACCCTGTCAAAATGTCAGCACTTGAGTCTTTGAATTACAAAGCTAGAAGCAAAAAACAAAATGGAGAGGGTCCTCACCCAATTTTTCTCACTAAGAAGCGATAAAGCCAATTGCAAGCTTCCATGGTTGAGAAGTTCTGTTTTGACAAAGACCCAGGCTCGTCTCCATCTCCAAGTCATGTTGCGTCTCCAAATCCATCTCAAAGTCCTTCATCGATTGGCAAAGGTATGCCTTGTTTGAGGTCGTCTGGGTTTGGCTAAGAGAAGAAAGAAAGAAAGGGAGCAAAAAATGGAACAACATCTTCCTTGTTGGCGTGAAGTCCTAGCAGCTAGGCCTCTGTTTCACTTTGGGCCTCCAAGAAGCTTCCAGTAGCTGCCCATAATAAATCTGGGTGTCCAAAAGAGAAAAAGAAAAGCTTGATGGGTGTCTCCGGGATTCAGATGAAAATTTAAAAGTGCGACTCAGAGTTTACTCGACGCTACGGGTGTCCAAAGTAAATACCCGAGCATTGGTTTTGTGAAAAAATGCTTCGAAACCCAAAATGAAAATCCTTTTGGTACAAAACCAAGAAAGCTCAAAGCCACAAAAAAGTATGAACTACGGTCGGTTTGATCCCACAATGGGTACGTAGGCAATCTAGCAACACCCACTAGATGTAACCACAAGTCCAAACAGAATCCCTGACTCCACCAGTCAAAATTCAGCCAGTCCTAAATTGAATCATTGACTCCAGTCAAGTTCTGCCAACAACAGAAATACAAATTCTTTGTGAACTACAACGGTTTGATCCCTTTACAGGGTATGTAGGCAATCTAGCGACCTACTAGATGCAACCGCAAGTCCAAACAAAATCCCTGACTCCCTGGTTCATCCAATCCGAATCCCTGACCTCATCAGTCAAATTCCGCCAAACACCAGGAAACGTCACAGCCTTTCCAAACAAATCCAAAACAAATCGAATCCCTGGTTTACTTACACCAAATTCGTCCAAACACTATTCCTATTCCAAAAAGCCATACCCTCCAATAGGTTATTCACCCATTGGAACTCTTGAACTACGAGTGGCTTGATCCCTTCCCGGGTACGTAGGCAACCCATTCCAAAATTCGGGTGCAGCCGCAAAAACAAACAAACACACACTGGTTTCTTTATAAATGGAATCAAAGGGGGTTCCCTTGTAACAAGGGATTGTAATTAAGAGACACATTCTGTCTTGAATGGGCCGAACCCGAAATAATTAAAACTCTATTCTGTTAATGAATATGAGTGAAATTACGTTGGGTGACATTTTCACTTTGTGCAATTTTTAACCCAACATATATATATGTGGAGCACCCCTAAGTTTCCTTTTCCAATTCTGCTTTGAAAGCCTCCCCTAGTTGCTTGAGGATTACTCAAATTGGTGCACAATTAAATGATTTTCTAGCCTTAATAATCTTCCCAAAATCTTGAGGAATCATTCTAGGACTCTCCTTCATATTTGCAGCAGCAATAGTCTTCCAAAAATGCCCTGGAAGTCCGTCCAAAGAAGAATTCTGCCAAACTGTCCTGTTTTGACTAGGATTCAATTTCTGACTCTGAAGCTTCCTTCTTGGACAAGGGACGACTTCGTCTTGACAAGTTTCTGGATGGTTCTTGACTCCCACGTGCTCTATGACACCATATCTTCTTCTAGATTGATCAACAACCTTCTGGAAAAACTCCAAGAAAATCGCCGGAAAAGATCTCCCAAAAAGCTTCGTGAAGAGCTGACAGTTTCTGCCTTATCGGGAAGCCTACTTTGACTTTGATTTCCTGCTGCCTCGTTGATGCTTTTGACCAGTTATTTGGCTCTAGTTGAAGTATAACATCATGTCTTCAAGGATCGCTGGCCCTTTCATCAAAGTTACAGCTGGAATGTTGCAAGAATTGCTCCTCAATACGGTTCCCAGAAAGCTGATTCTAAAACTGCAGTTTTCTGCTTTGCAGCAACTGTTTTGCACAACGATTTTCGTGGACTTCCCTTGTAATTTCTGGCCAAATGGTTAATCAATGTTGATCCTCTGCATCAGTAATTCATGATACATGGCTTAGTTTCTCCCTTTAAGCTTCTATTTCTCTTGAATCACTTGACGAATAACCTAAAAAGAAAACAAAGTTAAAACTGACTTTTACAAGGAATTAACTAAGAAAAGTGTAAGGGATTTCACACTATATTCGTCGCATTTATGCTCCTATCAGGTATAGGGCTGGACAGCATGGCGCCACTTTTGGCCATGGTTGCACTATTCCAACACCATTGGTCCTAGGGACCATATGTATTGTGTCAATACATCTCAATCGAGAGAGCATCCTCTTCATGGTATTTTATGGAGTACCTGATCAACGGTAATCAAGATATCGAGCTATAAAAGACTTTAAATCTGGCGATGAATACAACATGCCGCAGATCTTTATTTAGAATAGTCTTTATTATTTCCAAGAATTATGTAATGGCAATATGCCTTAGTCAATAAATGACATTTTGTATTAATTCTATCTTATGTGGCGCATCAAATTAAGTATGACGTCTCGGAAAGTAATTGAGATTAGTGGTACTTAAGAGAGCTTCGCTCCACCGACATCTCTCTACTTCCCTGGTCATATTTGATTGGAGTTACCAAACGGATAGAGTGACTACAATTTGTCTAAATTTGATTTTTATGTTGGATTAGATTTTGGTCACGAAACTTTGATGTAATCATTGGCTATTATTAATAAAGTATCGATTTATATTATTCAATGTCGTGGACATATTTTCGAACTTTATTACTACAAAGATATAAGAGCCAATGATTTTCATGCGGAAACGCATTGTGAGAATTCACAAGAGTTCCTTTGCATTACCTCTAACGACTACGGACATAAATAAAGTCTTAGAGAAACTTATGTGTCGATCTAGTGGGTAGTATGCAACCACTATTCGAATAATTGAATCCAATCATGTCATGAGAGATGATTTATGGGATTCTGACACATATAGGCTTTGGCATGACCATTTGGGACACGCAAGTAGTGATATTATGATCCGTATATTAAAGACTTCACACGAACATCCCTTTTTCAGAACGAAAAGTAGTAAAACTTGAATTTCTGATCAAGGAGGAGCACCTGCGCCTCACGGCGCCTTTCCCCTTCAAGTCCGGCTACCACAGGCTGGCGCCGCCATCCCCCTGAGGCTTAAGGGTGGCTTTGACGCCACCTCCGCTCCCCTGACTCCAATCTCTACTTCTAAAGTCAATTATGGCTTTGTGGCTCAACCAAAATCTTCATTGGTTGTTTCTAAAGCCCATCATTCGTTCTGTAAAGCCTGCTCTTTAGCAAAATTAGGATCGAGACCATCCTATGGAAAGGACACTAAAGAAAATATACCATTATTGCAATGAATCCAAGGTGATATTTGTGGACCTATTCAACCACCATGCGGACCATTTAGATATTTTATGGTGTTGGTTGATGCATCGACACGCTGGTCACATGTCATGCTATTGTCTACTAGGAATGCTGCATTTGCTAAACTCCTAGCCCAAATTATTAAGCTAAGGGCTCACCACCCTGATCATCCTATTAAGTCTATAAGGTTAGACAATGCTAGGGAGTTTACATCAAAAACTTTTGATGATTATTGCATGTCCATTGGGATTGAAGTTGAACATCCAGTTCCTCATGTTCACACCCAAAATGGTCTCGCAGAAGCCGCCATTAAACGACTACAAATGGTCGCTAGGGCATTGGTAATGCGCACCAATCTCCCTATTTCTGCTTGGGGCTATGCAATATTGCATGTAGCTGTGCTTATTCGTCTGAGGCCAACTGCCACTCAACCCTTCTCTGCGTCCCAGATGGTGACTGGGTATGAGCCTAATGTCTCACACTTACGCATCTTTGGGTGTGCAGTTTAAGTGCCTATTGCGCCGTCACAGCGTACCAAAATGGGTCCTCAACGACGATTAGGGATTTACGTTGGATATGATTCTCCAATGATTGTCCGCTATTTAGAACCCTTGACAGGCGATCTCTTTATCGCTAGATTTGCGGATTGTCACTTCAATGAGACAGTCTTCCGGTCATTAGGGGGAGATAAGAACAATAATGTTCAACAGGAACGACATGAATTGTCATGGTCTGTCCCCACTCTGTCTCATCTTGATCCCCGAACCGCACAGTTCGAAATTGAAGTGCGGAGAATTCTCTATCTTCAGAACGTAGCAGAATCGATGCCTGATGCATTCTCTGATATCGCAAAAGTGACGAAATCACATATACCTGCTGCAATCGTGCCTGCAAGGATTGATGTCCCTAAAATTAGAGGACATGACGCCACCTCAAGTGTACATGAGTATGGCGCCAACGTCCCCACCCTTGGTGACATTGTGGCTAGGCCTACGGCTCCTGCCAGGAAGCGCGGGAGGCCTATAGGTTCGATGGATTCTCGCCCAAGAAAGAAAGCGAGTTTGGCACAAAATAATCCATTAATCATCGATGTAAATAATCTATCTCATGAGAATATTCCGGATTATGGTTATGTCCGAGAGACATCATTGGGGGACGCTCCAATGTCAGAACTAACTCCAGAGAATAGAGAGATCTCCATAAATTACACTAGTGTACATGAGATGATGGATAGAAATTGTATGGCAATTGATGATGCAGTTGCATATCATGTTGCAAAAGGAATCATAGAATATGATGATATCGAACCTCTCTCTGTCGAAGAATTTCAACGAAGAGCGGATTGGCCTAAATGGAAAGATGCGATCCAGGCTGAATTGGATTCACTAACAAAGAGACAGGTATTTGGGCCTATAACGCAGACACCCCCAGATGTAAAACTTGTTGGCCATAAATGGGTCTTTGTTAGAAAGCGTAATGAGAAAAATGAGGTGGCCGGTAAGATATAAAGCCCGCCTTGTGGCGCAAGGTTTCTCACAACGCCCTGGAATTGACTACGAGGAGACGTATTCTCCAGTAATGGACGTTATAACGTTCCGTTACCTTGTCAGTTTGGTAGTTTCCGAAAAACTTGACATACAGCTTATGGATGTGGTTACAGCATATCTCTATGGGGATCTAGATTTAGAGATATATATGAAGGTTCCAGATGGACTTCAATTACCCAAATCAAGTGGCTCTAAACCACGGAGCGCGTTTTCAATAAGATTAAAACTCTCATTATATGGATTAAAACAATCCGGATGGATGTGGTATAACCGTCTAAGTGACTACTTGATTGGGAAAGGATATATTAATAATGAATTATGCCTATGCGTGTTCATTAAAAGAACAAGTTCCGGATTTGCAATCGTAGCAGTTTATGTCGATGACATGAACCTAATTGGAACTCTAGATGAGTTAAAGGACACTGCTAAATATTTGAAATCCGAATTTGAGATGAAAGATCTTGGGAAAACACGGTTTTGTCTCGGTTTAGAACTTGAGCACCATAGTGATGGAATTTTGATCCATCAGTCTGCATACACTCAGAAAATCCTAAGGCACTTTAATGAAGATAAAGCAAAGTTTGTGTGTACTCCCATGATTGGTCGTAGTCTTGAGCCCGGAAAAGATCTGTTTCGTCCAAAGGATGAGGACGAAGAACCATTAGAGGCCGAAGTGTCCTATTTAAGTGCAATAGGCGCATTATTGTACTTTGCTCAATACATAAGACCAGATATCTCATTCGCAGTGAACTTGTTAGTTAGACATAGCTCTGGGCCAACAGGCCGCCATTGGATTGGTGTAAAGACAATCTTTCGATACCAAAGAGGTACGATTGATATAGGCCTATTTTATCCCTACAGAGAGAAGAGGAATGACGAAATAATGGGATCGGACCCCATTAGGCATGGAGCCACCGTCCACCATGACAAAGTGGCCGGCCATATTGCTGCCAACGCCGCCACCACCACCATGGGTGGCCGGTCTCATCCTACTCCCCTTTATCAAAACGACAATGATGTTTTGATTGGTTTTGCTGATGCAGGGTACCTCTCTGACCCTCACAAAGATCGCTCCCAAACAAGTTATGTCTTTACCATGGGAAGCACTGCGATATCTTGGAGGTCTATGAAACAGACCCTTGTTGCTACTTCCTCGAATCATGTAGAGATTATTCTCTACATGAAGCCGTTCGTGAATGCATATGGCTAAGGTCTGTAATTAGACGTATTCAAGGAAGTTGTGGTTTGAAGTCTACCACGGATGAACCTACATGCATTTATGAGGATAATGCAGCTAATATTGAACAAATAAAGTTAGATTTCATCAAGGGTGACAACACCAAGCATATATCGCCTAAGTTCTTTTATAATCAGCAACAACAATCACTTCTAAAGATTGAAGTGAATCAAATCCGATCAGAGGATAATGTAGCGGACTTATTCACTAAGTCGTTACCTAAATCCACCTTTGAAAAACATGTAAAGAGCATCGGATTGAGAAAGTTATCCGAACTCCCATGATTGTAGCAATCAGGGGGAGATATCGACATCAGGGGGAGTTATGATGTCTACATGTTTAAACTCGAAGAGTAGATGACGTGTTGTACTCTTTTTCTCCTCCTCGAGCGTGTTTTTGTCCCACAGGGTTTTTCACTCGAGCAAGGTTTTTAACGAGGCAACGGATGAAGCGTCACAACCAAGTTTGAGCGGCACAAGGGGGAGTGTTGAAGGAAATCAGTTATTAGTGTGCCTAATCAAACTAGAAGTAGTAATAGGAGAGAAGATTCTAGAATTCCTAATCCTACGCGGATTAGTATTCCTTGTAACATTAGAACATGTACTTGTAATTCCTATATATAGGGCTCCTATTCTCAATAATATTACACACAATTCTCTCTACATTCTCTCTCGAATCTCTTTTCCTTAAACATGTTGTGTATTCTCTGCCCTTTATCCCCTTGCTTTCCTCTGATATGAGTTGGGATTCATTTGAATGATGAGTCTGAACTTTTGATATCGCTTTAGGCCTACTTAATTATCTTCTCATTGGTACCAATTTGAGTCTGAACTAACCACTGGGTGAACCAGCCAACGTACTCTTAGTAAATGACTTGGTGTAAAACTGTAATTGGATGCCTAACCAGCCATTTCAATTGAAACTTCCACTGCTACTCTTATTTCCCAAACGCTACACTTACTACAACACATTTTCTACAACTTATTTATGTGGATAGTTGAACGCCGAACCACATTTAACATTGGCAAGAGATATGTCACGAGCAATAGGTAATTGACAAGCAAAGTAACATAAAACATACAATTGAAGTGAAAATTTTTGGTAATATAATAGTAGTGGTATTCAAGTACTTTTATCCTATTCCCACTTTAGTCTTTCAATTCGGTATTGTAATCCTTCATCTTTTACTAATGTGTTTTCCGTCTTACTCCATTAGACTTTTGTTATATTTAGATATTAAATGGTACTTCCAAGTCACCTCCCCATTTTATGTCATTAAAGCTTTCTTGTTAAACAATTGCTCATATAGTCATTTTGACATATTCTTCCAAGCTTGCAAATGGGAATGCTGCAACCCTCCCACGCTTCTGTTTACTTTATCTTTGAACACTCTCAATATGGAAACAGGAACCCCCTCATCCTCGTCATCTTCAGTGTCAATAAAACCATTATATTTTCGTTTAGATGTCTTTAGGAGTTTAGGTTGATAACATCTAAAAGAAAGTTTTGTCGGGTGCCTTCTTCTTTACATGCATATATAAAGATAGATGCTTTGATATTTAAAAGAAGAAACGAGTTGTGTTTTAGGTTCATACAATACCAACTGAACTCAATTATGATTCTTTAAATGGTCGTATCTTTTGATATTCCTAGTGTGTGGGAATTCCTCTCATTAAGAAAAGGGGAATTTGATTCTACACCCAATTTGACACACCTCTTTTAGAATAAACTCATCCATAAGGGTGTTTTAATATACACCCAAACCAATTAATTAGATTTATGCAAAATAAAAAAACCTATTAAATAGACTAAATAATAAAACCCAATGTTGTTAAGAATTACTGAATCTGTCACTTTCAAATTCCCATTCAGCTATTAAATAGGATTGATAATAGACTCCAGTAATATTGCTGATGGAAGTCGATAATGAAACGGCTGCCCATAGACGTCGCCCAGAATTACTCAACCCTTGATTTCAGCAATTGATAATTCTCCTCTGGGTTGTATGTTACATAACTTCACATTGAAAAGTGTAATCTGCACATTCAAAGCTGGTGTCAATATCTCTACAAGCTTGTGATATAAATGGATTGCTCAATTAGAGGTTGGTGGGTTGCCTGTGTTCGACAGCATATCCGATTGGTACAGTTGATGAGTATTGTGATTGCTATCTATTCAAAAGGTGTGTGTGCTCCTGACGAAGAGGTATTTGTTTTGTGATGGTTCTTGGTTTTTGATATTGAGTAGGTATGATAGGCTATACAAGTTCTTGATTGCAGGTTTTTGTTTCATCTTCTTGTTTCTCTATAGATACTACAAGTTAATTTTGATGGCTAAAGAGTACACCCACCTGGAATTTAGGTGCTACCTTCTCAAGTTTGGACGTGTTATGACCGACGAGTTAAGGGCTGAAATTACTGAAGTGAAGCTTGATCTGATAGAGTCCACACCGTTCAGGGATTTGTTTAGAGCTTTTTATGAGCGACAAATAATAGACTCTGCTTGTAGGAAGTCTGATAGTGACATCGTATCTCTTTTAAAATGCTTTGACAAGGAAAAAAACTCGTTTCAGTTTGGGGAAATTACTGGTACAATATCTGTAGGTGACATTGCAGAACTGTTTGGTTTGAATATTGAAGGCCGTGATATCAACCTTAACCAGAAGAAGAGAAAAGGGGATTCTGATTTCATTAAAAGACGATTCCCTGGAGTGAAAAGGTTGTCCAAGGTGATCCTCGAGCAACAGATCAAAGATGTATCTAAACTGAGGGGGCTTGAGAATGAATTGTTAGGTTGGTTTGTCTCTATTTTTGTGTAACACTATTTTTCTGCAATAGTGGCAATGACCTTAGCTGGTTTATAGTACTGTACATAGAGGACCTAGATTCAATGTCTCTCTATGCCTGGGCACCCGCAGTGAAGAATTACTTGGACAGTTGGTGAGGTTTATTTCCTTTAATTTTGTGTCTGATCTTGATCAAGTATATTGTTGCAAATATGGTTTAGTGGATTCCAATGCTGTTTTGGTTTTTTGTCTTTATTGATTTCCTTGCAGTTTTGGTTTTGTGAACGTACCCGGTTCATTGAACCAATTAAAGGATGGGATGAACTGAAGCCAAAATTCTTGAAATGGAATTTACTAGAGTTGTATGCAAGGATGAAGGTTGAGGATATACATGAAATCAAGGTACATGTGCATTATTTATGTTGCTATAGGGTTCTTTTTGTCTCGGATATGTTACCTATATGTATATATATTTTAGGGTCCTTGACCCAAAGCACCAAAATAAGCAAAAGTTGTTCCATTTACCCCAGCAACAAATTTTTGTTCCCACATACACAATTTATCAGCAAATGGCCATTCTGCCCCCAATCTAATTAAAAAATTACAGTCCTACTCTCTCTCTCCAGACGACTCTCTCTCTCTCTCTCCCCGTCGCTCCACTCCTCGTCGACGACGCTCTCACCGGCGACGGCCCAAAGACATGCACCTGGCCTCTCAGGCCGGAGTCCAATACATCATGGAGAACCACAACAACATCGCCAACCTCCTTACTCTTCTCGAGGCATGTAAATCGGCCAATCCTCCGCCGTCGATTGTGTGGGCCTCGCCGGCTTTGTTTGTCACTGCGTAGAGGCTTGCCGGCTGGTCCGTCCGGTCGGATCCCGAGAACAAGACCTTGTCGTTTAAGCCGTAAACGGAGCACCCAGCGCAGACAATGGCGTGGCGTGGCAGATCTGGATCTTCGTGGCCGGAGACAGCGCCGACGCGAACTTGGCCTACCACTCGGCCTTGTTTCGATGGGAATCGGTCTCTCCGATAATGATGACGACGGGGATCCCTCAGCTACATGCCTGCACCCAAGATCCGACCTGATTTCTGGTGGCCGGAATTCGGCCTGATTTCTATGGGTTTCCTCCAGGTTTGGTGCCCAGATCATTTCTGGGTGCCCAAATCAGCTCTTTTTTTTTTTTTTTTTTTTTTTTTTTTGAAGTAATGGGACAGAAAGAAAGCAAAATTTTTTTTGAATGTCTATTGGGGGGCAATACATGGCTGATAAACGTCTATTGGGGGGCAATACATGGCTGATAGTCGTCTATTGAGAGGGCAATACATGGTTAATATAAGTCTATTGAGAGGCAATACATGGTTGATAGTCGTCTAATGCCCCTTTATTGGGGGGCAATAGACGTCTATTGGGGGGCAATACATGGCTGATAGTCGTCTATTGGGGGGCAATAGACGTCTATTAGGGGGCAATAGACGTCTATTGGGGGCAAAAAAACTTTCCGGTGGGTGGTAGCCGGTGATCGGAATCCGGCGGCCGGTGACCGGAATCCGGCGGCCGGTGACCGGAATCCGGCTGCCGGTGATCGGACTCCGGCGAAGTCCCCTATGGTTTCTCTCTCTTCCATTCTCTCTCTCTCTCTCTAAGTAACAAAGGTGAGGGTAAAATGGTATTAAAAAAATAATAAAAACATAAAAAAAATCTTAATGGGGTATTAGGGAAGACCTCCTTAGAGTGTTTGGGGTAAGAGGGAATTAAAAAAACTTAGTGGGGTAAGTGGGAAAAAAATCTCTAAAAATGGTGTAAATGGACAAAAACCCTATATTTTAACACATTTGGTGGGAATGTGTTTTAGGAAAGTGATCAACAACAATCCCTTGCTGAACTTAAAACACCTAGCATTGAGAAGAGTGTGCTAGCTATTACCTGTACTAAAGAAGGGGGCTCTAAAGAGAAGTGTGTGGATGATTTTGAACCTGGTAAGATGTTTCAGTTGTTGCCAACTCAATTTTACATAGACGATGGTCAGCCAGGGCCTTCAAGCATAGAGGTGCGTAGTAAAGATATGGAGACAAGGGTTCAAGAGTTGGCTGATTTGCTTGAAATTGAACAAGCTCATAATAAGCGCCTTCATAGTGAAAATGAGAGACTGCAGACAGAGATTAATATGCTCCGTCCGAGTAACAAAGTGGTTGAGAATGAGAATCAGATTTCAATGAACCTGAGGTCGAGGTCTAAATGCAAAAAACCCCTTATTTTAGCCGACTTCATCACTGAGAGGACCAAGAAAGGAAAAGCAAAAGCTGAAATTATTAAGAAGGATGATGATGATTTTGTCGTACAATCGCCTTTCAAGAAAAAGAAGACACCAACAGTAGATCAAAATATAGGTGTGAGGAGACTACGGGTTGGTATGTGCATGACGATTCCTGATGCAGAGAGGCTTAAGGTTTATTTGGCGAAAAGAGAGAACAAGTAAGTGGTACAATTATGGATAAAAATGGGATATGTTTAAGTATAATGTATTTGAGAGAGATTGATGAGAGAGGGGATTACAAAGTGCTAGTTCTAATGTTACAAGGAATACCAATCCGTGTAGGATTGGGAAATCTAGAACCTTCTCTCCTATTCCTATTCCTAGTTTGATAAGGCACACTAAACTTGATTTTCCTTCAACACTCCCCCTTGTGCCGCTCAAACTTGGTGGTGACGCTTCATTCGTTGCCTCGTTAAAAACCTTGCCAGGTAACAAAAACCCTGTGGACAAAAATAATCCTGGTCGAAGGACAAAAGAGCACAACACGTCCTTCACTCTTCGAGATCGAACATGTAGACATCATAACTCCCCCTGATGTCGATATCTCCCCCTGATTGCTACAATCGTGGGAGTTCGGATAACTTTCTCAATCCGATGCTCTTCACATGTTTCTCGAAGGTGGATTTAGGTAACGACTTAGTGAATAAGTCCGCTACATTATCCTCTGATCGGATTTGTTTCACTTCAATCTTTAGAAGTGATTGTTGTTGCTGATTATAAAAGAACTTAGGCGATATATGCTTGGTGTTGTCGCCCTTGATGAAACCTAACTTCATTTGTTCAATACAAGCTGCATTATCCTCATAAATGCATGTAGGTTCATCTGTGGTAGACTTCAAACCACAACTTCCTTGAATGTGTCGAATTACAGACCTTAGCCATACACATTCACGTACAGCTTCATGTAGAGCAATAATCTCTGCATGATTTGAGGAAGTAGCAACAAGGGTCTGTTTCGTAGACCTCCAAGATATCGCAGTGCTTCCCATGGTAAAGACATAACCTGTTTGGGAGCGACCTTTGTGAGGGTCAGAGAGGTACCCTGCATCAGCAAAACCCATCAAGACATCATTGTCGTTTTGATGGAGGGAGATAGGAGGACGCCGGCCACCATGAGCGGCGGCGCGCGGCGCGCGGCAACATGGCCGGCGGCCATTCCATGGATGGGGGCGTTTGCCTTTTGGGGTCCGATCCCAATTTTCCGTTCCGTCATTCCTTTTCTCTGTAGGGATAGAATAGGCCCATATCAATCGTACCTCTTAGGTATCGAAAGATGGTCTTTACACCAATCCAATGGCGGCGTGTTGGCGCAGAGCTGTGTCGAGCTAACAAGTTCACTGCGAATGAGATATCCGGTCTTGTGCATTGAGCTAAGTACAATAATGCGCCTATTGCACTTAAATAGGGCACTTCGGCCTCTAGGGTTCTTCGTCCTCATCCCTTGGACGAAACGGATCTTTTCCGGGCTCAAGACTACGGCCGATCATGGGAGTACTCGCAGGCTTTGCTTTATCTTCATTAAAGCGCCTTAGAAATTTCTGAGTATATGCAGACTGATGGATCAAAATCCCATCACTACGGTGCTCGAGTTCTAAACCGAGACAAAACCGTGTTTTCCCAAGATCTTTCATCTCAAATTCGGATTTCAAGTAATTAGGAGTTTCCTTTAACTCATCTAGAGTTCCAATTAGGTTCATGTCATCGACATAAACTGCTACGATTGCAAATCCGGAACTTGTTCTTTTAATGAACACGCATGGGCATATTTCATTGTTAATATATCCCTTCACAATCAAGTAGTCACTTAGACGGTTATACCACATCCGTCCAGATTGTTTTAATCCATATAGTGAGCGTTTTAATCTTTTTGAAAACGCTCTCCGTGGTTTAGAGCCACTTGATTTGGGTAATTGAAGTCCATCTGGAACCTTCATATATATCTCTGAATCTAGATCCCCATAGAGATATGCTGTAACCACATCCATAAGCTGCATGTCAAGTTTTTCGGAAACTACCAAACTGACAAGGTAGCGGAACGTTATAACGTCAATTACGGGAGAATATGTCTCCTCGTAGTCGATTCCAGGGCGTTGTGAGAAACCTTGCGCCACAAGGCGGGCTTTATATCTTACCACCTCATTTTTCTCATTACGCTTTCTAACAAAGACCCATTTATGGCCAACAGGCTTTACACTTGGGGGTGTCTGCGTTACAGGCCCAAATACCTGTCTCTTTGTTAGTGAATCCAATTCAACCTGGATCGCATCTTTCCATTTAGGCCAATCTGCTCTTCGTTGACATTCTTCAACAGAGCGAGGTTCGATATCATCATATTCTATAATCCCTTTCGCAATATGATATGCAAATGCATCATCAATTGCCATAGATTTCTATCCATCATCTCATGTACACTAGTGTAATTTATGGAGATCTCTCTATTCTCTGGAGTTGGTTCTGACATTGGAGCGTCCCCCAATGATGTCTCTTGGACATAACCATAATCCGGAATATTCTCATGAGATGGATTATTTATCGATGATTAATGGATTATTCTGTGCCAAACTCGCTTTCTTTCTTGGGCGAGAATCCATCGAACCTATAGGCCTCCCGCGCTTCCTGGCAGGAGCCATGGGCCTAGCCACAACGTCACCATCATGTGAGAGGGGACGTTGGCGCTATGCTCAAATCCTCTTGAGTTGCGTCATGTCCTCTCTATTTTAGGGACATCAATCCTTGCAGGCACGTTTGCAGCAGGTATGTGTGATCTCGTCACTTTAGCGATATCAGAAAACGCATCAGGCATCGATTCTGCTACGTTCTGAAGATCGAGAATTCTCCGCACTTCAATTTCGGACTGTGCGGTTCGGGGATCAAGATGAGACAGAGTGGGGACAGACCACGACAATTCCGGTCGTTCCTGTTGAACATTGATGTTCTTATCTCCCCCTAACGATGGGAAGATGTCTCATCGAAGTGACAATCCGCAAATCTTGCGGTAAAGAGATCGCCTGTCAAGGGTTCTATGTAGCGGATAATCGTTGGAGAATCATAACCAACGTAAACGCCTAATCGTCGTTGAGGACCCATTTTGGTGCGCTGTGGTGGCGCAATTGGCACATAAACTGCGCACCCAAATATGCGTAAGTGTGAGACATTGGCTCATACCCAGTCACCATCTGGGACGCAGAAAAGGGTTGAGTGGCAGTGGCCTCAGACGAATAAGCACAGCTGCATGCAATATTGCATAGCCCCAAGCAGAAATAGGGAGATTGGTGCGCATCACCAATGCTCGAGCACCATTTGTAGTCGTTTAATGGTGGCTTCTACGAGACCATTTTGGGTATGAACATGAGGAACAGGATGTTCAACATCAATCCCAATGGACATGCAATAATCATCAAAAACTTTTGATGTAAACTCTCCAGCATTGTCTAATCTTATAGACTTAATAGGATGATCAGGGTGGTGAGCCCTTAACTTAATTATTTGTGCTAGGAGTTTAGCAAATGCAGCGTTCCTTGTGGACAATAACATGACATGTGACCAGCGTGTCGATGCATCAACCAATACCATAAAATATCGAAATGGTCCGCATGATGGTTGAATAGGTCCACAAATATCACCTTGGATTCCTTGGATTCTTTGCAAGAATGATATATTTTCTTTGGTGTCCTTTGCATAGGATGGTCTCGATCCTAACTTTGCTAAAGAGCAGGCTTTGCAGAACGAATGATGGGCTTGATAAACAACCAATGAGGATTTTGGTTGAGCCACAAAGGCACAAGTGACTTTAGAAGTAAAAGTTGGAGACAAAGGAGCCTTGGTGGCGTCAATGCCACCCTGAGGCCGCAGGGGAAGGCGGCGCCGGCCAAGGATGGCCGGATTGGGGGTGAACGGCGCCTGAGGCGCAGGGGCTCCTTCGGTGTCCAAAAACTGAGTTTTACTTCTTTTCGTTCTGAAAAAGGGATGTCCGTGTGAAGTCTTTAATATACGGATCATCATGTCACGACCTGGGTGTCCCAAACGGTCGTGCCAAAGCCTATATGTGTCGGAATCCCATAAATCATCTCTCATGACATGGTTGGATTCAATGACTCGAATAGTGGTTGCATACAACCCACTAGAGCGACACATAAGTTTCTCTAAGACTCGTTATTTCCGTAGTCATTAGAGGTGATGCAAAGGAACTCTTGTCATTCTCACAATGCGTTTCCATGAAAACCATTGGCTCTTACATCTTGTAAGTAATAAAGTTCGAGAAGTATGTCCATGACATGAGATAAAATAAATCGATACTTTATTAATAATAGCCAATGATTACATCAAAGTTTCTTGACCAAAATCTAATCCAATATAAAAATCAAACCGTAGACAAATCGTAGTCACTCAATCCTTCGGTAATTTCAATTTAGTTGTGACCAGGTAAGGTAAGGTGAGATTTTGGTGGAGCGTTGCTCACTTTTAAAACCGTTCTCTCAGATCAAACCTTGCCTAGACATCACAAGTACTCTTGAGTACGCCTAGAGGGAAAAGTGAATACAATAAGTCATTTTATTGATTTAAGGCATAATTGCCATTACATTTCTTGGAAATAATAAAAGACTATAAAAATCTGCGGCATTTTGTCTTCATCGCCAGATTTAAATCTTTGTGAATTCGATGTCTTGATCACCATGATGCGACTACCTTCGTAGGTACATTGCAAATTCAGGTCCATTGATCAGACGTTCCATATCAGAAATAGACACCATAAAGAGGATTCTCCCTTGATTGAGGCGCATTGGCGCAATATGCATAGTCCCTAGGACTGGTGGCGTTGGAAAGTGGTGCCCATGGCCAACGTTGGCTCCATGGTTTCCAACCCTATTTCCCTCAAAATCACGCCTCCTACGGTCGTGGGATTGTCGCCTTGAGCGATTACCTTCTTGAGCATTTCGATCGTATGGATCATGACGTCGATGGCGACTTTCTCTAGCCATAGGACGATGCTCTTGATAGCTATCTTGAAGCCTATCAAATCTTCTTTTGCACAAGTTCATTGCCATGTCTTTCAGCAGTGGCCATAGCTTCAATAAGCTGTTGGAAACTTGTGATCCGTCTTGCATTTACATGAGTCCGGAATAAGTCAGAGGACCTCATAGCATAGACGGGGAAGGTATTGAGGGTTTTCTCAATCAATTGGTCTTCTGTGATTGTTTTTCCACAGAGACGCATCATTGCTCTGATGCTGAGAGCTTCCGAATAAAATTGCATGACAGTGTCAAATTTAGAGAAGCGAAGATCTTTCCATTCTGCTTCTGTATTCGGAAGTATGGAGTCACGAACATTGCCATATCGTTCGCGAAGCACATGCCAAAGCTTTATGGCGCTTTCCTCATTTATGAACTCAAACTGTAGGTCACTATCCATGTGACGTTTCATGAAGGCAAGTGCCTTGGAATTATCTTTCTCAGTTTGAGGGTCTGGAGCTGTTTCTATAGGACAAAGCTCTTGGATAATATGCAATAAATCACGGGCAATAAGGTGGATCTCGATATCAATGACCCAAATTAAGTACCTTTTGCCTGCATAATCCAATGGAACAAAATCGAGTTTGTTCATGTTTGACATCCTGAAAGATGAAACAAGAACAAGTTAGTTTCGGAGTCAATGCTTCCACGAAAACTAATATAAATAAGATTTCCGAGCTATGCTACCAAAAATCTATTTCCAAGAATAATTGGATTAGACCGAAACAATGATGTTTGTATGGTCAAAATAGATGCTCACGAACGCTCTTAGTCCGTAGCATACGAACGCTCTTAGTTCGTTAAATCGATGCTTACGGACGCTCTTAGTCCGAAGTCTTACGAACGCTCTTAGTTCGTTAATTGCGTGAATCCCCACGATTCCGCTTTTCAAGAATCGAACCCACGTTATAAGAAAGGTGGGATGTAGAAGAAGGGAGGTTTTCAAGTCCCCGAGAAAAGAAGAAATATTTGAATTAGGAACTTCAAAACTTACTCTTTTGAATACTTACTTGGTGAAAATTCGGAGCAGATTCTGTTCTGAACAGCTTGTACCTCGATTGGTGTACAGATCTCAATATGACTCCGATAAGGCTGAAATTCGGAGGTTAGATGGAAGAGACAGAGACGAACAACTTTGATGAAGAAAGTTTTTCGATCTGAGCTTCCGAACTAGACGTTTCGAGGCTTGCAAGAAGACGGATGTGCACAGGAACGGGAAAAAGATGCAGTGGGTGTGCGTTGGCTTGTTTGCGCAGCAGGGATGCTTCGGTGGCAGCAGGCTGGAACGCAGGGCTGCAGGAAGGGGGCAGCAGGGGCTGCTGTGCAAGGTTGCAAGCACACGGGTGCTCGGGCTGCAGCGAAGGCTCGGCTAGCTCGGGCAGGGGCTGCTTTGTGAATGAGTTTTGGTTTTCTGTTTTGTGGTTAGAGTCGTGCTGATAACGTGTTTAAGTAAATGTATTTGAGAGAGATTGATGAGAGAGATGTGTTCTTATTTTGAGAATAGGAGCCCTATATATAGGGATACAAAGTGCTAGTTCTAATGTTACAAGGAATACCAATCCGTGTAGGATTGGGAAATCTAGAACCTTCTCTCCTATTCCTATTCCTAGTTTGATAAGGCACACTAAACTTGATTTTCCTTCAACAGGATACCCTTTTTATGAGTTCTTATTCAAATTGGTGTGTCCGTATCACATAGGGTTTGTATCTCTTCATGAGAAGGTTGCTGTATATGTTTGCATTATGTTGTGCTGTAACCGGTGAAAGTTGGTATGTATCCATGTAGGTCGCCCCTGTGGCATGGAGTGAAGTCAGGAGTATTTGTCAAGGATGTACTAGCCATCTTGAATGAGGAAGCTGTCGGTGTGCAGGTTGTTGTGTGCATAGTTTTCGACTACTGCTACGATTGATTTATTTGCCTGTGTTATAGAAGCATGTTACCATATTTATGATTTTCTTTCTGTTTTTTGCCATGCAGGCTATGGATGCATATCTTGAAATCTTAAGTTACAAGACTCCAGAGCAGGGACACCCTGAATCTCTGTTTATGTCCACGTTTGATTGGGTATATGGTATATTGTGAATTCTTTGGTGCATACCAAGTTGGGCATCTTTATTTGAGATGCTGATAGGGTATCTTGGGAAGTTGTGACCTTATCTATTCGTTAGGTAGGTTGTTTGTATTTTCTCTGAAATGAATTCTTGTGTCTTAGGATGATATAAAAGGAGAAGACACAACAGCAGGAGTTGAAGCTTACTGTGAACCTTTGTTCAATAATGTCTGCAATATGGACTTCGTTTTTCTCCCAATTATACATAAGAAACAGCAGCAATTCACCTTCTTAGTCCTAAACAAAGAATTGCAACGCTGGGAACACTACAATACTCAAAGACCAAAGCAAACTACATTAATGGACCCCTGCTTTGAAGATGCATCCAGATTGGTAAGTCATTGTTATTTTGTTGATATATATGACGTATACCAGAATTAATGCTCTACCTATATGACAACATAATGTGCAGCATGGTGAAATCTCAAAACGCTTGGCATTTTTGAAAGATAAGGGTAAATCAATTATTAAGAGCAAGATGATATGGAAACATGTGAAAAGAGAAGGGCAAGTGTGTCTATTTACTTTCACTGTATCAAACAAAGACAGGGACTTGCTTACCTGGTTGGGAAAGAATAATGTTGATCAATTCCCTATTATTTCAAGCAAGGAATGTCCTAAACAAGATCCTTCCAGGTAATTATCTTGTTCCTTACTATCAGCACTGCTAATATGTGTGTATCAGCACTGCTAATATGTGTGTGTATGAGCTTATTCATTTGTTTTCAAATGTACAGTGTGGACAGCTGGATTGCTGTGACGTACATTATCAAGCGATTATCGGAAGGTCTTGAATTAGAGTCTACCTTTAAAAAAGGTGCCATGACTCAGCAGAGAGCACATGTTTTGGGAAGGTTTTTAAATGACAACAATGACAGTTAGGCTTATCTTTATCAAAGGAGTTCGGGAGGGACAAGACTGTATTTTTTGCAATGTTTGAGAATTTGTATGATTATAAAACACGATGGATCGGGTGGAAATCATTTTATTTCTGAATAAAAAATTTTTTTATGCACAATTAAACATTGTTAATGGGGTGTATAGGGTCGACTTTACGTTGGAGGCAATATTATGGGAAGGTCTGGTAGTTTGTGATTTTCCCTAGGCATAAGGGGGGAGGGTCGTGAGGTAGTTTCATATAGTATAGGTAGCAGAATGCATTTCCTGAAACCGGAGTTATAGGTGCATAAGGCATTCGTTGGACAATTTCGTATTTTATGAAATTTACAAAACTACAGAGAAAATCCCTGAAGGATATGGATTGTTGAGGACAAATCTGGTCCCTTGCTCTAAATGAGAAGCCTTGGACACTGATGTATCTTAACTCGATCTCATTTTGATTGTAGTGACCGTGAATTCATGAAATTTATCTTTGTTTTAGTTTGGAGTTCACTTTCTTTTTCTCTCCTTTAGTCCCGTACGTGCTATGAGGAAGTTCCTTCCACTTTGTTTACCATTTAGTCATATAATGAGTATTGAAACTGGAAATGGAGTTTATGAACTAGCCAAGTCAGAAAACATGGTTTTATATATGTAAATGGGGGATTTCTTTATTATTGAGTTGTTTTGTTTTTAACTGTTGAATTTACATCTAAAGGTGATTAAACATAGTTTTCCTACTCAGTAATTGACCAGGAGAACAGTAGTGTAAAACACATAAATTCCATAGAAATAGTTGAAATTTCATACGAGACAAAAGACAAAAAAAAAAAAAATGAAAAGTCACCAAACTGTGTATTCCACTTTGAAGTTGTCATACATTAGTATAAGAGAACGGCACATAAAAAGGAAAAGGAAAAAACTAAATACATGTATCATATCTTGGCAGTGCAAGTTTTCCTATTGTGACGTCCACTGCTTCCACATCAGCCGCATTTTATTGTCCTTGGGTTCTCACCCTTTGACGGGATCCTTTTTTTTTGGTCTGCCGGGAGGTTTCTTTGTCAATGGAGGTTTCAAGACAAGGTCAGTAGCTGAATCGTCAACCCTCTCAACGTCCGGTATAGGTACCAGAGGATGACTGTAACTTTCTTTGTAGTCTGAAACTGAAAAGTAGTCCTCAATGTAGTCATAAGGATTATCATCATTTTTTTAAATTGCTGCAAGAGCGTGTGGGCAAGGGAAGCTTAAGATTTGCCATTGATGACAAGAACATATGTAACTTCTCAAATCAACATGTAAGAATAATTTTCCCGCACTTCAAACACATAATTGCTTGATCGAAACACGTCCCAATGTCTTCCCACTTCGATAAAAGTGTCAACAATTTTTTCCTTCTTTGGGCATAGGTAGGTGTTCCATGTATCAGCCTCTAAACGCCTTTCCGAATTCATCTGCATCACCTTCAAGCGGATGCCATCGACTAACTCATAAATAGGGAGCTCACGCTCTTCTCTGACCCAGCTATTAAATGACTCTGCTATATTTGAACACATCTCACCGTACCTTTTACCTGGGAAGTAGGCATTTGACCAATTTTCATCAGGGAGTGATTTCAAAAACTGCCTTGCTATTTTTCCACCTTCTTTTTTGAACTTTTTCAATTCCTCAGCAAATTGTTCCTTTGTGGAAGCATATGCGCAGTTATTTAACAATGATACCATTCGATCACGGTATCAAGATCCACCCACTGAATTGGGATACTTTGATAGAACATTTTGTTGCAAGTGGTGCAAACAATAACCATGAGGAGAGTCTGGAAACACTTTGGAAACAGCCTCCAGCAACCCCTTGCAGCGATCTGAAATGAACGTAACTGTCCGGCCTTGGTCCTTTAATATATGGTGTAAATTTTGCATGAACCAGGTCCAATTGTTTTCATCCTCAGATGCGACAATGGAATATGCCAAGGGATATATTCCTATTCACCAGAGGTAAACATAGACGTTAGGTACAACAATTATTCAAAAAAAAAAAAAAGGAAAAAAAAGAGAAGGGAAAAAGAGGGCCAAGTGTTTCATACCATTATTTCCATTTTTCCCTGTGGCAGAGAGTAGATGACCTTTGTACTTGTTTTTAATAAACGTACCATCAAGAGCAAGAATAGGTATGCAGTGTTGGAACCCCTGGATGCACCTTCGAAATGAGATGAACATCCGTACAAAACGGTGGTCTGCATCACATTCCAGGTTAGCATAAGATCCGGGATTTGTCTTAACCAACTCATTAACATACCACTCCATACGTTTATATGACAGTGCCTCATCACCGTGGACACCCTTTTTCGCCATCTCTTTACCTTTCCACGCATTGTAGTATGAAATCTCCAGCCCATAATTCCTCTTGAAATCCCTAACAATGTCCACTGGTCTTATGAGGGGACTACTTCGAACCTGATTCGCCAAAACTGATGACACAATTTTTGATCCCATTAAAGGGCTTCTACTATCACGGATGTGACCATTGCACGTGTGCTCATTGTTCAATTGTCGAAAGTAAAAAAAATCATTTGTACGATTGAGAGTCGCATGAACATTCCACAAGCATCCTTCACTATTCCTCTTATGACAAACAACAGTGACACGTGATGGTTCATTTTTCACGCATTTATAACGAAAACCCTTTTCAATTGCATACTTCGCTAGCTTTTCTCTAAAGTCATTGACACCACCCTCAAATTTTTGCCCAACACACATAATATAGTTCTTCCAATCACTAGACAAATACTTCTTTCCAGTAGGTGTGGCAAACTTCCCAAAATGGTGGTTCACATCATCAGGGGTGTCTGGTTCAAGGCTTAAATATGGTGACTTGTGAGCAATGTTACCACAATTTTCCCCAGGAGATACCATAGACAAGTTAACATTTATATCCACAGATGATATGTTTGCACTTGAAAGTGATAGATACATCATTTGGACATCCATGTCTGTTTGCAGCAAGCATGCTGAGTAACCTTCAAATGCATACGACAATTCAGCATCTCCACCACCAAATCCCTTAAATCTAGAACATATTTCCTCACATAAATCCTTATATGTAGTGTGACTATAAATTGGAAATGCTACTGTTTTTGAATCAAAGCTGGTCCTTGCAATGATTGCACCCTCCATCATCTACAATAACATGGACCCTATTATGGAAAATTAATGAACATGGAATATTGATTCTATACCCACGCCTATTGGAATGGGGAGTCAAATTTCATTCAAAAAAATGGAAAAAAAGAAAAGCAAAATGACATACCTTGATGAGAGGATGTTTAATCACTACATGATAGGAATACCTCCACAAAAGGATGTTTAATCAGATTGAGAAATCTACGAAATCTAATAGGAATATCTACACAACCACATCTACTTAAAAATAGCAAATATAAAGATCAAATCTGAAAGGAAGAGATATACAATAATTAAGACAATTATCCTTTTTAAATAAGGAATATCTACACAAACAAATCTCCTAAAATATGGCATCAGTTACATATAATAATTAAGGCAATTAATCACGTTGACATATTTAATAATAGGATTATCTACACAAACATATCTACTAAAAAATGACAAATATATAGGTCAAATAAAAAAGGAAGAGATATGGAATAATTAAGGCAAGTAATCGTTTTTAAATCAGGAAAAATAAATTGATGGTATTAAATTCTAATTTGTGTTTATAACTGATACTGTATTTAAATTTAAAAAAAAAAAACACCTATATTTGAGGAATTTTTTCCTTCTTTTTTAAATCAGGAAAAATAAATTGATGGTATTAAATTCTAATTTGTGTTTATAACTGATACCATATTTAAATTTTAAAAAAAAACACCTATATTTGAGGAATTTTTTCCTTCTTCTACGAGAAGGGTAAAATAGTCAAACTAAAAAAAGAGAAAAAAAATTTAATTATAGACTTAAAACCTATACGGTAGGTTTAATTATGTGAATGGGTGTTTCGACCTCAAGGAACTCCTTTGCCTTCTCTGCTAAGCATCAGGGAGACCTTCTCTCCCCTTCCCCGACTGTCCCAAGGAAGAAGCGGCCTGGTTTTCATCGAGTGGAGCGCCCAACCTCCTTTTCTCCCAGTGAGTCGGCTCCAAAAATAGTCAATACTGGTGAGGTTCCCGAACTGGCTATTCCTAGCGACACTATTACTACTCCAGGTACACAGAAGCACCAGCCTGTTTTGCTATCCAAAAAACGGGAGCGTGGTGGTGCTGGCCATCCTAGTCCCAAGAAGTTTAAAACAATCTTGGGTGGCAAGATTCCAACACTGCACGCTGAGGCTCTTGGTCTCATTGAGGAGGATGACGACCTCACTTTGGTCTCGTTGAAAAGAAATCTGGTAGGCCTCTTGGAAGCAGAATAAGGCTCATCGTGCAAACAAGAAGCTGGATGGTATTCCCCTGAAGATTACCTATCCTACTAGTACTGAAACTGGTCCTAGCCCTAGGGACAAGGGCAAAGGAAAGAGTTAATCTTTCCAGCTTCCTTTGCCTTTCACTAGAAGTTGAATTTCTACTACTTGCATCTTAGTATCTCTAGTTGTACACCAATTGCGGTCTCTAGGCGACTAGGCTACTACTTCACGGGAGGTTAGTAGGGTGGTTTTATTTCTTGTGTTTTAGGCTCAATAATTGAGCGAATGTGTTAACAGTGAAGGTAGCTGTCCTTATCTGGTAGCTTATACCATTTATGAGTTTGGTGTAAGACAGTCTTGGATGTATGAGCCTTCTGGCCCTTGATATATGAATGAAGTTATCTCTTTTTCTCAAAAAAAAAAATTATGTGAATGGGTGTAGATTAAAAGAAAACATATGATTGGGTTTCCCTTTAAAGGAGCTTCATTTTTTGGGTTTTTTTCTAATTTTCTCTTAAGAAAAACGAAAGAAAGATAGATTGATGATTGATGATGCTTCTTTTTGTTGTTTCTTTTGTGTTTGTTTTTGTGATATGACGTATGTCAGTTTGTAATATATGCAGTTGATTGGATAATACCTCTGTTCAAGATGGGGTAGGCAGTATTCCAAAGGAATTTATGGCAGGTAGTGGCCTGCCATCTCTCGGTCGTGTGAAGCTAGCTGATCTCGTACCTTCTGAAGGCCTTCCATCAGATTCTTACAAACTATCTGTTTCAACTTTACATTGGCGCAGTGAGTGATGGAGCTCTTTTAAGGTCCTGTTTAAGTTCTGCTCGCCTCTACTTCCATCAAAGAGCATCATACCCAGCTCCCGACATTGTTCATACCAATGACCCAGCTCGCCATTTTCTGAAATACTTACCAATGTTCCATTAAGAAATCGGGAAATATCTTCCTCAGTATTGTCCGTCAGCTGTCATGCAACACCATCATTTCAAGGAGCACAACATCGCTACAAGTACATTTCTGTCCAATTGTGAGGGTGAAAAGGTTGTACTCTACCGAGCAAGATATTTACATGAGGATGGCAGCATCCGTACAAGGTATGGACTCATCTTTAACATAAAAGTTGGTTATTAAACAACAATCTTTTACAATAATTAGCATATTTATCCTTAAGTTTGTCTCAAAAATCAAGTAATATTGCTCATTGGATGATAGACAGAAGACATTAGTTGTTACATTGTCTTTTTCTAATCTCCTCAATTTTCTACTTTCAGATCCTGAAGACTATACAAAGATCAATGTTAAACCGGCTGGATGCAATGTGTAGAAAAGGAGAATCATAAGCTGTATTGTGCTACTCCTGGCCCTCTGGCTATATATTTGAGAGAAGCAAACGTCGAAAACATGGTAAGTTGTTCCTAATACTCTGCTGATACTCTGTTTTCCTAGTTGGATCAGCGCTTTATAGGTCGTAGATCCATTATACCTTCACTTCACTTTATGGTAAAATATTAGCTCACCTGAGATGTCTAATCATTTCACTCCTTTGCAGGAAAAGTGGGGAACATCAAGAAGGAAGATCTGGAATTACCATTGTCTGACTTGGCTACTATTGTCTACAGAAACAGCTGTTCAAACCACAACAAGCTTGTAGGAGGAGGTTTCGGATGGGTCCTTAAGGTGCCTTCCGGTCTACATGGTGCACATATAATTTTAGTCATAACATGGACTGTTGAATAAAATTGGCGATTTAAGGATATTCATCCTTTTATATGGCAGGAGCTTATTTAGCCATGGTGGAATCCTAATGCTTTTTGTGCTTGAAGCATCCTTTTGTACAACAGTTCCGAGATGTATCCCAGAGAATGAGATCGAGAATTCTCGATAAGTCTTCTGGTAGGGGATTGAGTGTAACGCAAGTACATTAAAAATTTGCACTTCTCTTTATAGCCAATTAATTGAAGACATGTGTCATAAGGCTTAAGTTTGGGCAACTTTTTTTTTATTTTTTGACGTTTTAGGGCCCGGGACTGGCACAATCTATATTTGTTTTGGGCTGGGTTTTGCAAAAACTTACAAATTTTTTTAAAAAGCCTAGACCGTTCGGTTTGGGTTGGGCCAATTTGTCGGGCTTTTGGGCTAAATGCCCATTCTCGATTTATCACTTGGTGCATTGGGGTGGACCTTCTTGGGAATTTGGTTTGATATATGTTTTAGAACCAATCACTTTCGGATCATGACCGTTACAAGAGTTGATAATTATCTGGAATAAGGTTGATGTTTTTCAAGCGGCTTATTGATAAAGAGTTGCTTCTATTTGTTTGCTAGGAAATGACATTCTGTTGGCACCACAATTGCGTGATTGATTAATGAAAGGTTGGTTAATGATTTTTCAATAGAAGACACAAAGTTGTTTCTTACTTATAAACTTGCCAAAAATAGCAAGCTTAAAGCAACTTTTTAATGAGTTGCATTTACTTAATACAGTTTCGGAATTCTTGTCATTTTCTTATTCTAAATACAAGGTACACTGTAGTTTGTTCAAACGGCTATTGAATTTAATGAAATCAATATCCTAACAAAAAAAAATTAGACTATTAAAAATAGTGAAAGGATGCAATTGTGCCGGCTACATCTAAGTTGTACATAGAAATTGGACTTGAATAAATTTGTTTTTTTTTTAATTTTACGACCTTGTATTGCTATTCCTAAATATGTATATATTCACCAAATCAACATGGAATAGTTATTTCTTTCCTAGTCTGGTCTATGATTTCCTAATCCCACTATAACCTCTCTATTCATGTCGAGATTGACCAATGTATGAAAAGAACTGCTGCATATCATCACATACCTGATCATATTTAGCGTCTTCTCCCTCTTTTTATTAGGACTTTAGGTGAGTTCAATCTACAACCCTGTAGCCTCGAGTCTCAACATTCACGTCACTCCAGTGGCGTATCCAGGATCTGAATATGGGTTGGTGACTTGGATACACATTTACGCAAGCGTACGTATCATTGTCAAGATAGAGAAATATTATGCCCAAAGTTATCGTACCACGGGGATTAGTGGCTAACCCACAATCCTTGGGTAATCGGAAATAAAGACACTTAGCAAACAAAAGAAAAAGAAAAAGAAAAAAAATAAAAATGCTACTCTAAGGCACCAAGCCTTAGCAATGCTCGGCTTTGGTTTGCACCGAAGCCTAATCAAAACTAAGACCTAGTGATGACTATTTACAATGAAGTAGGAAATGTCACCGAAAATGTAATTTGTATTTCTAACAACTAAAGTGCAAGAATTTAAATGGAGACTTTAATTAACAACTAAATTAAATAAAACAAAGAAAAGTAAGAAATGATATGGATATGAGATTGGTAGTTAGGGATGAATCCTAACCCTAATTCAATGCTCTAGATGCTAATTTGATTTAGTTGCAATTTATTAAAGATGGTAGAGGCCGTACCCAAGGCTTTTCAAGGCTCAAGGGCCGAAATTCCATTTCATGGTATTCCTACTCCGGTTCAAGGGCTATAGGAACTCACTTGACATGAATTAGAACCGGTTCAAGGGTCACTAATTCACATCAAGAGGCCTAGAATTCCAGGAATTAGGCAACTAAGCTCACCAAAATTGCGATCAAGCTAATCATGTTGTGAACCATGCTTGTACTTCCCACGAATATTAAATTGGGGTTCTAGCTCTAAAATCTAAGGTTGTCATCCCCTAAATTTTAATCTAGGCTTATTAAAACACATACCCAAGAGTTGACAATTCCTAAGCATGCATTCTAATCAATTATCACAAAACATAAGCATCTAATAATTAACAAATTTCATATATAAATTAAAGGGCAAAATACTGTTTAGTCCCTGAAGTATGCCTTCGTCCTCGTTTCAGTCCCTGCCTTTCTAATTTAATCCCAAAAGTCCCTGAACTCAAAATTTTTAGTCCAACTGGTCCATTCCCTCCATTTTCTCCGGTTGCTCGATGACGTGTCAGTTATTACTTGCCAGCTCAGCGCCACGTAAGACACATATTTGTAAAGTGACGAGAATACCCCTGCTTCTGTTTCTTCCAAAATTTCATCTCGCTTCTTTCTTATCTATCGTTCCTCCCTCTTTCCAGAGCATTGATGGTCACAAGTGGTGAGCAGCAGCGTAGAGAGAGAAACCACCACCACCTAGCGCCACAGCAACAAAATTGAAACCATCTTGAACCCAGAACTAACAAACCCGATGGACCTACAACCACCACCATCAGCAACAAAGAGCAAATAACACAACCAACCATAAACCATCAATTACAAGACACCCACCGGAGCAAGACTACTACGATCAGCAGGGGATCAAATCCTCCAAATCCTACTTCACCTCTCCTAGCAACCTCAAGCTCTTCACCCGCCAAGGTTTCCCCTCGTCTCTCCTCCCGTGGCCTCATCTTCATGGTCCATGGCTACGGCAACAACATCAGCTTGACTTTAAGCCACAACCATCTTCCTCTCCCAGAACGGCTTCGCCTGCTTCCCTCTCGACATCGAATCCCACAGCCAGTCCCACCGCCTCAGAGCCTTCGTCCCAAACGTCGATGTGGTCGTCCCACAGTCGGTCCCACAGCCACAGCCGGTTCTTCTTCAATTTCGTCAAGCAAAAACCCCAATAGGAAACCTTACCGTCCTTCCTCTACGGCGAGTCGATGGGCTGCGCGATCTGTCTTCTGATCCACTTCGCGGATCCCGAAGCCTTTGACGGTGGGCTTGGAGGGAGACAGCGAGGGAGAGGGACTGGCAAAGCTGCTCGAGCTAGTCGATGAGGGCGAAGACGGCGAGCTCGGAGTGGATGACCTCTTTTTGCTCCAGAACATCAGAAATTGGCGGCGAAGAAGATGGGTTTGTTGCATCTTCAAGGTGGGTTTATGGGTCAGATGATGAAGAAGAGGAAGAGGGCAGGTTTTGGATTCGACCCGTGATTAGAGCTGGGAGCTCATAGTCGCCCATCGAATGAAAAGACGATGGAGGTTTGGGATCTGTAAATTGGATGGAGAGCTCGGTGTAAAGAGAAAGAAGGAAGAACAGGGGTATTCTCGTCACTTTACAAAATATGTGTCTTACGTGGCGCTGAGCTGGCAAGTAATAACTGACACGTCATCGAGCAACCGGAGAAAATGGAGGGAATGGACCAGTTGGACTAAAAATTTTGAGTTCAGGGACTTTTGGGATTAAATTAGAAAGGCAGGGACTGAAACGAGGACGAAGGCATACTTCAGGGACTAAACAGTATTTTGCCCTAAATTAAATTAAGCATCCATTACATCAAATTTGGGCTAGGGTACACAACTCTAACCCCCAACAAAATTTCTACTCACTACCCATAAATATATACATCATCAATTCCATCAATTTTATATAAATAAAAGAGGAAAAGGTATAGAAGAGGGAGAACAACCAAGACAAGTTACAAATGCTAAGCAAACATAACAAGCCTTGGAATTATAATTTCTCCCTTTTACGCAAGTCCAAGTGGTGATTAAACCTCTTATGCTTGAAGTGCTTCCCCTTTGAATATTGTGAAATTGATGAGAAGATGGATTTTGGTGAGGTGGATCTTAGTAAGAAAGTGTAGATCTTGGTGAGGAGAAGAAAATATGAGAAGAAGGAATTTTGGTGAGGTGGAGTAGATCTTGGTGAGGAGGAAAAAATGGAGAAGGAAGGGAAAGAGAGCAGCCCAAAGGGCTAGGGCTGGCAAATTCTCCCGAACCAAACCGTACCAACCGCATCTGAGTCGAGCCAACTAAATTGGTAGCCGAAAACTTGGTAACCGAAGTTTTGGTACGGTACAACCGTACCGGCTCTACATACAGGGTACAGTAATGGTTTCAATTTTCACATATACATGGTATACCGTACTGTACCGAATACATGTATCATACTCATATTTGGTCTTCTTCTTTTGGACTCTTCTTCTCTCTTCTGAGTCTTCTCTCTTCTCTTTCTTCTTTTTCTTTCTTTTCCCCGTCTCTTCTGTCTCTCTTCTTATCTTCTTCTTTTTAGTTTTTTATTCTTTTCTCTTCTCTCTTCTCTTTCTTCTTTCTTCTTTTTCTTTCTTTTCCCGTCTCTTCTTCTTCTTCTTCTTCTTCTTTCCCATCCCTTCTGATTCTTATCTTTTTCTTCTTTCAAGGTCATTTCTTCTCTTTCTTCTTTCACCTCAGTCTCTCTCTCGAATCCAAGCTCATCAGCCCTCAAACTTTGTTGCTGTCACTCCCGCTGTCGTCGGACGTGCTGTGGCCGTAGGCGACAATGGTAGATGGGAGGAGGAAGGAGAGTTCAGGGGCGCTGAGGGGTGGGGTTTCAGATCTTGCAGACCTAGAGGGGTTGGGATTTGGAACTTGGTTGCTGGTTTGGGGTCAGAGGAGATTGAAACGGATCTCGACCTTCAGTTTGGGGGAGTCGGTGCGATCTGGGTGATGGTGGAGGGATGGCAGTGGTGGTGGTGTCGGGTGGTTGGGGTTGACTTTGCAAGATCTGGGCTTGCCTTGCCTAGCAGGCTCAATTCTTGGGCTCTGGCCAGATCGTGGCCCAATCTTAAACTCGGTTGGAGGCCCAACCAACCGATACAAACCGATACCGAGAAGTTGGTAACCGAAGTCTTGGTACCGGTAATGGTACTTCATTTTGTGTACCAATAAGCTTTGGTACGGTAGGTGGTTTTAGACTTGAAGGCCCGGTACCGTACCGAACCCAACCCTACAAAGGCTGCCTCTGTTTTTGGTGGTGCGGGCTGCTGTTCGGTGATAGGGAGAAGAGAGTAATTGTGTCGTGTACGGTTTATAGTGTGAAGAGAAAAGGATCATTACCAAATGATGTGTGGCTGTGCGAAAGATGAGAAAGAATGGGATTATGGGCTGCCACGTGTTAGCCATTAATTGGCTCAAGCTAATCAAACAAAATGGGGCCTGCACGTGATGGATGATCAGATCATAATTAATTAATCAAATGGTTTGATTAATTAGCCAAACCAATGATTAATTAGTCAAACTTTTTTCTTTTGTTGATTTCTTTATTATTTTTTTTCTTTTCTTCGTCTTCCAATCATAAAACAGATCCAAATGCATCACCATTGAATCATCGAACTCAACTTCCTCGCTCATGTTGACCATAGTTGACCAATGTTTACTTTTCGTCCTTTTGTCGGAAACTTCAAATTGCTTTAATTTTGCACCATTTTTCTCTCGTTTCCGCAATTCTGCTTATTTTCTACAAAATAAATAAAAATGGATTAATTACATATTAATTGACATGGAGATTTGCTTAGTTCTAGTATTTTAGGTATAATTATATGTATAAAAATGCGTGTAATCAGTTGGGCTGGATTTAAGTGCATAAAAATTTTGCAAGCTCGTAATTTTTTTTTTCTTTTGAGGTTTAGAACCTAGTGGGAGTCATCATCACGCCTTTAATATTATCATTCAAAACATAAAATTGGGGGGGGGGGGGGGGGCAATCACAAAAATCATTGTCAATACTATCAGCAAATTCTTTTTCAATGTTGAGAACCATCAAATCATCAAGAAAGTCATCTTCCATCATATTTCTAAGTTTATTTTTGATGATGCTCATAGCCAAAATGCTCTCTCTGTTGTTGCTGTAGAAACTGGCAGAGTCAACACAATACAAATCAATCTATAAATCATAGGAAAGAATGCTGACTCTCTTGATTCAACTAACCACCGACACAAATCAGACACAGAAGTTGTCTTGGCAAATCTTGGATCCCTCTGAATAACTGTTAGAAAATATCCACACTCCATATCTAGAGCAAGCATATCAGATGATGAAAAATCCATAGGATAAAATTTTCAAAGCAAGATTGCAAACATCTTTAGATCTGAATGTATCATTATTAAAATTATACATATATACAAAAACCAAAAACCAACATCAAGGTTATAACTTATAACCAAAACAAAAACAACAAAAAACAAAAACTACGCAACTGAAGCAAGTGAACAATATTTATATAAACAGCCTACTATTCTAATGACCAAAAGAATGGACACCAGGACATGGCATATTGGCATATATAAAGACCTCCCTAAGTTGGCAGAAATCTCCCAAAGCAACCACATATAATATTGCATATTTCAAACATCCATATTTAATATTGCAAGCTTCTAATAGCCACCGCAAAGCAACTAATATACCGATTATCATTTATTAGTAGCCCATGCCATCTGCCATCCCTATCACATATTTCAAACATCCACTAATCCACAGATATACTGGAAGATCCACCGGCCACCTCATGACCTCAAAGCAATTAAGAAAAGAATTAGAAAGAGAGAACTCACAGGAATGACAGGATTTGGAAAGATTTCAGACTTCTGCCATTCAATGATCTCTTACGAAGTTCCAGTCTTCCGAATACTTCAATTGAAGCTTCTAAAATTCAAAGCTCACAGTCAATTGCAAGCAAAACCCATCAATGGGGATTGGAAGAGATGAAATTAGAACTTAGAAGTACCTTTATGTGGGTGATCTGGAGCTAATCGGGTTGGAGGAACTGAGGAAGAGGAACTGACAAACTGATGAACTCGGTCGAAAGAGCTGAGGATTAGGAACTGAGGAAGTTAGGAAGAGGAACGATGTTGGCTACTCTCTGGTAAGGAACTAAAGGAAGTCGCGAACTGAGGATTAATAATTTAATGTGATGTGTATATATATATATATAATATTTTTTTTGAAGTACTATGCGTAATACCTATACTTGGGGCTTTTTCTCCTTGATTCTGGATTGGGCTATAGCCCAACCAGCCCTGTGACTGGTTACGCCCCTGCGTCACTCATGCCTCGCTCACCAAGTTCAGCTACTTCACCAACTTCAGTAGTAACAAAACCCTAAACTATAACGTTGCCCTCGATCGAGGATCACTCAGATCGCTCTTCAAAATCCAAGCACGTATTACGACGTCAATTATGATCATTTCGAATCAATAGAATTCACAGCTTATGAAAATGCCAGAGATTCTGTAGGGTGAAGTATATGAACTCATTTTATCAAGGGAGAAAGGTAGACTCAAGTCTTTTGACACTTTTATTTTAAGGGCAACATGAGTTATTCGATGTCAAACCTCCGAAAGCATTAGTAGTGCAACAGAAGGACAACTGTATTTATGATGCTACCGATGTTGAAGATATCGTCGTCAAGATCAATCTTCGAAACAAGTACACGGCCACAGGGAGCTAGGGCTGTCAATTCCGACACGACCTGATAACACGACTCGAAACCCGTACGAAATAAAGCGGGTTGAACCCGCACGATTAAAAAGTGGGTCGGCGGTGGGTCAACCCGCCATGACCCATTTAATAAATGGGTTGGCCACGGGTCAATCCTCCAACACGAAGTGAACCCGTATAACCCAATTGTTCTATGTTTCTTTTTGAAATTTTGGACGTTTGGAGTATTTTATCATATGATTAGACAATTTGAAATATTTCACTTTTTAATTATTGGATTTAATTATTGATGAATTATATATAATTATTTATATTCTTCGTTTTGTGGAGTTTTTAGTGAATTTAATCAATTTATGCATTTTTTTTAGTTAAATGGGTCCCATTGTTAACGCTTAAATGAGTCATTTTGTCTAACAAGACACGACCTATTTATTAAATGGGTTAAGCGGGTTGGAAACGGGTAACCCGTTTAATAAATGGGTTGGGTTTGGGTTTAAATTTTTGACACGATTATTAAATGGGTTGGGTTTGGGTTTATATTTTGCGACACGACAAATACCTTGACCCGACACGAACCCAACCCGACACGATCCATTGACAGCCCTACAGGGAGTAGTGTTGGGTCTAATTTTAATTATATGGGAGTCTGGGTTCGTAAGTGCAATGATGCATGCTCCATTGTTGACCAATTACAACAATATTGCAAAGATTGCTACTAGTAATTTTAAGACTATCAAGTGCAATTTTTGAATCATGTCGAGAGTCTTCATTCCTTAATTTTCTATCCATTTCTTGTTCATATGTTTATCAGATCGTTTGATCTTATTGGATTATATGTTATCAGCTTGATATAGGATATAGGGTACGAGTACGTGTACATTATATTTAAGAATTAAAAACGAGAGACCTGAAACTCTTTTGTGTGTTTGGTTATCGAAAGAAGATTATCATTATAAAATGGAAAATGATTTGCGGCCTCAATCAGGCTTAAACTTTGTGGCCTCAATCTTAGGTGTCATGCCTTGTCATCTACACACATCACCTATTTGTCAAATTATGCCATATAATTCTTGAGAAAAATACCATCTTATCATTCCAAAATCTAATGACTCTAAATTATTTTGGCTTCTTCTAGAAAAAAGAAAAAATTGGTTTTTTTTTTCATTACACTTATGCTTAGATTTAAACAACAATTATTTTTTGTTCAATCAAGAGTAGAAAAAGTTTCATGCAATTCAGTCAATAGATTTGCATGTACATTCGATTAATAGATTTGCAGAACACTTGTATATGAATACAACCTTTGTTGGGTTCCCACAAAGTTTGAAAATATAATGTGAAAAATACATATTCATATGATTGTACATATTTTTTTGTTCGTTGTCTTCTCTTTATGTAGCTAGGGTTTAAATGTTAGATTTGGAAAACCATCATTTTTTTAACTCTCCCATCGAGTAGAGCGGGAGAATAGAATAGAAAATAAAGAGGAATTATAGTCCCGACCTAGCAGAACGCTTTGCTAGGGTTTGTGGTGCGGCGGCCATTCTTGGTTGTTGTATCCTATACCTACTCCATTCATGGAGAAAACCTCAGTCTTTTGCCTCTTCATCTTTGTCTTCCTTGTCTTCGGCGACAGTGCATCTGTTGAGCTGAATTTGGGCACTGATGGGACTATGTCGGTGGGCCAAGTTGATGTTGGTACACAATCGGAGGGATGAGGTGATTACTATGAGGAGTGGGATCCGGGGAGCAGTCTCGGCGATCTCAAGGTTTTGGGGCAAAGTCTCGCTGCAGATATGGTGGCGATGGGGGCTTGGTCGGATCGTTGGTTGAAGGATAAGGGTAGAGGGGATCTGGTTTCTTCTTCTGCTGGTGGCTTTGAATCTTCATCTGCGTGGGACTACGATGCTAGGCTAAAGAATGTCGGATTTTGGTGCTGGGTAAGGGGATGGGGTTCTGGTGGTGATGGCCGAGCGATGAGATCGGTTTGTTGGGACTTCAATGGCGGTGTTATGTTCGTCAACGATGGCTATTTGATAGGGGCATAAAATGCGACGTTATAATGTTTAACTCCCTATATTTTGCTAAGTTATTTCCTTTATCTTGATCAATTTAACTTAGTTAGTGTTTTTCAGGTAAAATGGAGTCTCAAGGTCCAAAAATGACTAAGGAAGCACAAGTGGCGCAGAAATGGAAAGAAATGAAGAAATGGAAGTTCTCCCAGTTTGACTAGGAAAAGGAATCCCAGTTGGAGTAGGAATCAGAAGCTGACTTTGATTCAAACTCTTAAGTCGCGGAAATTAGAAGTTCTACTTGGACAAGGAAACTCAATCCTACTCAGATAAGGAATCCTAGTGTGATAAGGAGTCCCTGTTGGATAAGGATTACTCAAGAAGGTTCCGGAAGAATGTAGAAGAATCGCATAAAAGAAGTTTGTATTCAACTAGGAAACCTACTTGCATATGGAGTTCTACTCATACTAGGAGACCTGTGGAAGCTAGGAGAAGTCTACGGAACGTACAAGAAGCATCTAGAAGTCCCAAGAAGGTCATATGCCGTGCACATGGAAGAGGAAGCAACAAGGGATTCGAATTACAAAGCAATGTGGAATTTGGACTTCTTGTTGAGTAAGGATTGAATTGCCGTGAGGTTCTTGATAGGAGCATTTTAATGCGACGTTTTACTTGTTTTTCCCTACATTTTCTGCGTTATTTCCTTAATAAAACCCTGTTTAGGAAAGTTTCCATTCTTTGATTGGGAAAGTTCCTATTTGTAGAAAGTTTCTATTTTTGTAGTTTCTATTTATCATTTTTAGTAAGTTTCCATTTTTCAGTAGTTTCTATTTTTCATTTTTAGAAAGTTTCCCATTTTCATTTTAGGAAAGTTTCCATTTTTCTTACTAGTTTCTATTTTCAGGACCTCCGAGCTAGAAAGTGGAAATGAACTCATAAATGGAGAGAGGAGCTTGCGAACTCCAAGGGGAGCAAAGATGAAGGACAATGAGCCACAGAAATGAGCAGAAATGAAGAAAAGAAGTTTTCCTGGTTCAACCAGGAAACCCTGCGGAAAGGAGGAAAGCCCACCAATGAAGTTTCCAACGTTACTATGAAAAGGAAATGGAAAAAATAAAGTGTTGTGACATGACATGGCATAGAAGTGACGCATGGAGGCCCAAGAACTCTCAAAGCTTGTTGGATTTTCGGCAAATTGGATAAAGGCCCACAAGCCCATGCAACTAGGGTTTTGACGCAAATAAACCCTAGGGGAGAATTGCCGTCCAAAGCAAGAGAGAAACAAGGAAGTGGCGTCCAAAAATCAGAAATAAAAAATTTTCTAGGGAGATTTTCTAGGGCTATTTTTATGGAAAGAAATATAGGAATAAACCCTAGAGACTTTGCCGTCGCCAAGAGAAACAAGGGAGGCAACGTGAAACCAGCAGATGACGCCAAAAGAATTCCCTAGAGATTTTTAAGGAAAGAGAAAAAGGTGGAGACCAAGAAAAGCTCAAAAGAAGTCTAGATACATTCCTACATTCCCTAAAGAGTTTTGGCCGAATGTGGAAGCATAAAATCAGAAATTATCTCTTTATTTCGGCAAGAATTATTTAGGGAATTAATATTGGAATTTTGTGATTGGTTGCACCACCTCATAGGGCTTATGTGGCAAGAAATCATTGGAGAAAATTATGTGGAGGAAGCAAGAGATTGCCGTGAGTTTTTCTAGGGTTGTGGACGGATTGGAGACCTAGGGGCCGTCCCCTATATATTCTCACACATCTCAACGTCAAGGGTTCCCACTTTTGCGTTTACACTTTGAGAAAAAAATCAGAAAACTCTCTCTAGCCTAGCCGTGCTCTTCTCCATCCTCTAGGGCAACCACGAAGTGCAAGCAAAGCCAAGGAAGAAGAGGACAAGCCGTGCACATCATCCATCACCATCCTTGAAGATTGCTTTCGAAATTCAAGAGACCATTCATCACTTCATTCATCTCATCTTCATCACGGTGTAATCCGATTCTCCTTGTAACCTTTGCTTTGTAATTTTCGTTGGTTTTGCCCTAGTTGACACACATGTTTGAACAAGTATTGTTTTCTGAAATTTTATGATTAATTGTTAATTTTCAGATTCATATATTGCGATTTATGGTTGCTTTTGTGTGAGTGTTTGATTAAATTTGCATGATAGAAACTTTTGTATTTAATCTTATGTGGTTGCAAACACTTAGGGTTTTGATATAATTGGTTCGAATTTAAGAACATGAATCAACTTTTTGGTTTTGTGTTCTTGAATCAATAAGTAGTAAAGGTTTTGTACAAAAACCGAATTTAATCAAAGAAGATTGCAATTAGGTGGACTTTTTCATACTAAGTTGCACATTTGAGTTGATAGCCTTTCTAGGTGCTTAATGCGTTAAACATGACATGATTGACTAGCTTTCTAGGGTTTGATTGCATGTTTGATAGGATTAATCTAGGTGCTTTCGCTTAGGTTAATTAGCATTGAAAGTAAAATATGGGAAATTGTTTGCTTTGAACGTTTCACATGATCAACTCCTCTTGCATGACTATGATGAACAATGATGAACTTGAATTAATTTTAATTATGAGTTTCGACTTTGATCCTTGTTCCACATCCCATTTGTGTTTTTATGTTTTTGCATTTTAATTTTTTGTTAACTTAGTTTTATTTTCGAAAAAGAAAACCAAAAACAAAATCCCCCCTTTTTCGTAAATATGTTATATTGTTATATTTGTAATATTATACTTTGTTTTAATTTTAATTGTTTGTTTGTCCTACAATGACAGGTGTACCCTCAATCCCCGGAATAGAACGATCCCTATTTACTTTTACTACTAACGAATTTCAGGGTTAAATTGTCGCTTCCCAAAGCGACATCAATTTTTGGCGCCGTTGCCGGGGATTGAAAAATCATTTGTCATATTGTGAATATTTGTTTTGTTTATATGTGTGTTCGAAAAAAAAAAAAAAAAATTTACTTGTTAATTATTTTGTAATTGTCGAAAATTAGTAGATTAATTACTTAGGTTGTTATTTTTATTGTTGAACAAGTTTAATTGTAGGTTGTAAATTAAAGAAGGAATAGGTGAAGTCGTGTTTATTAATATTGGCCTAAACCCCTTATTGGTACCTAGTCAGGTCCCTTAAGGTTGAGGGCGGCCTTTATTAACATTCATTGAACTGTCTTCACACTTAGGACCTTTTTCATCCAAGTAAGTATAGCCTATGTGGGATGGTGTCTAGGAAGGGGACAACGCTCATGACAGGTTCTTGAATCCAGAAGTGCATGCAAATGGGCCTAAACCACAATGTGGGAGTAGCTCATGCCAAAATGGATTCTACCTCTTGTGGTCGCCCTCCCCTACCTGGCCATTTCAGTAAGGTTGCCCAAAGGATGTAGGAGGGACTTTGTGTCTAGACGACTATACTTGGGCCGCACGTCCTCTTGATTTACCGCTTGGAATTGAATTTGAAATCAATGATATTTAACAAATGAAAATATTGTGATTCACTAAGGTATATTGGATTAAACATAGTCTTGAAAGGGTAGCTGTTTCAGTCCCATTGCACATCGAGACTCCCTGTTCCCGTACCTAAGTGTTGAAAATAATTGTAAAGAAAAGGAAAATGGAATATTTGTAATAATTTCGTAAAAAAAAAAAAAAAAAAAAAAAAAAAAAAAAAAAAAAAGAAAGAAAAAGAAAAAAAAAAAAATTTGACGTTTGTTTGTTGTGTTTGAAAGTTTTGTAAAATGTGTCTAATCTTGTTAAACAAAAGAAAGTAAAGAATTAATTAAATTGTTAAATTCTTGATTGTTATAAGTGTGTAAAATCGTATGAGTAGATAAGGGCCCTTTTGTTAATATTGGCCTTAACCCTTCATTAGTGCCTTTCTAAGGTCTTATGAGGTTGAGGGCGGCTTTTATTAGCATTTGGAGAACTGTCTAACACATGAGTTTTTTCAAGCTGAGTAAGGGGCATATAGGTGGTGTCTTAGGTTGAGACCCTGGGTGATGGGTTCAAATTGGATCTCAGAGATACTATAGACCGTGCGTAAACCACAATGTGGGAGTAGCCGATAGGGGCCTAAACCTCAATGAGGGAGTAGCCTCCGTAGTGTCACCAAAATGAGTCCTCCCTCTCACTTACCTCTTAATCTGGCCATCTAGCCTTCTGAAACAAAGGAAGTGACTTATGTCTAGGCGACTATCCCTAGATCGTATCTCACCAATAGTAGTGGTTTCTATTGGGCTCGACTTACAACTTGTAATCAATTGAGATATTAACTTTATTTTGTAAAGATAATAAGATACTTGAACATAACCTCACTTGTAAATTGTGTGTTTTGTACATTTTATACTTGTATAAATTCTTATGTTTATTTGTGAAGATTGTGGATATTTGTAATTTATACTTCTCTTTATACTTGTATAAATCATAAATAGTAAAGTCGTGAATAGTAACTTGTGAATAGTGACTCGTGAATAGTAAAGTTGATGTATAAATCACTAATTTGTAATTAACTTATTCTATACTTTACTAATTTCTTGAAATTTTAATGATGTTCAGGATTCCTATGAATGACCGAGCCTTTTGGACCCTCCAAAATAAAGGAAATTGAAGCAAGGCTCGCTCGTTTGAAGGGTCCTTCACTCCTTGAGTTCACAAGTCCTTCTCCTTCAACATACAGAGAGTACACATTTAACGAGCAAGGGAAGAGGACCTACTTTTCTGAGGAGTCTACATCACCTACACCATCTCCATCTCCTCCTTCACGTTCACCTTCACCTGTGGTTTCGTCCAACTCTACACCACCACCTGAAGAAGTCAAGGAAGAAAGAATGGCATCTATTAGGGAACTCTCCACCGCAACTGTTGAAGGAGGACCCCCTACAGGCATAGTATACCCTGCCCCTGCAGCTGGAAGACAAGCAGAGTTTGAGCTTAAGAGTGGATTGTTGCACAAGCTCCCTATTTTTCATGGCCTTAATATGGAGGATGCTAACAAGCATATCAGAGAATTTCAGTCTGTTTGTACAAACATGCAACCACAAGGAGCTGATGAAAACATTCTGAAGATGAAGGCATTTCCATTCTCCTTAGCTGACAGAGCCAAAGATTGGCTATATGAGATTCCTGCTGGACGTATTACATCATGGGAAACAATGAGGAAGGCCTTCTTGGAAAAATACTTCCCAGCTTCAAAGGTCATCACACTCAGGAAGAAGCTCAGTGGAATTGAGCAAGCCCATGATGAGTCCTATTCTGCTTACTATGAGAGGTTCAACTCCCTACTTGCACAATGCCCTCAACATCAGATGAAGGATGAGACCCTACTTACATGCTTCTACGAAGGACTCTTACCCTTGGAAAGGCAAATGCTTGATGCTGCAGCTGGAGGAGCTTTTGTGGATAAGTCACCTGCGGTTGGGAAGGAACTTATAGCAAATCGTGCCCTAAACTCCCAACAGTATGAGGGTGTGAGACAAACCACTCGTAGGGTAAATGAGGTGAGCACTAGTCCTGCCATTGCGGATCAATTGAGCAAACTCACCCTTCTTGTGAACAAGGTGGCGACTACTCAAGGCCATGGAGGACCCTCTGCTTGTGGGGTATGCTCTACCCAAGGACATCCTACGATCAATGTCCTCAACTAAGTGAGAATGGTGGTTGGGAGTCTGTGAATGCCATAGGAGGCTATCAAGGGAACCAAGGGGGTCCCCAACGTCCAAGGTATGATCCATATTCGAATACCTATAACCCTGGATGGAGGGACCACCCCAACTTCAAGTGGACCAACAATGAAAATGGTCAGAACCCTCTTGGTGGCAGTTTCCAACGTCCTCAAGGACCTCCTTATCAAAGACCTTACATGCCTCCTCAACAAAACGTAGGGAATCCCTACTCTCACTATGATAAGACGATAGAGGCATTGACTAATTCCACTCAGGCATTGACTAGTGCCACACAGACTTTGCTTCAAGGACAACAGAACCACACCAAGGACATTGCCGAGCTCAAGAAGCAGATGGGACAGTGGTGGACTTCATGACCAAGTTTCATGAAACTGGTAGCTTCCGAGCAACACAATTCCAAACCCAAAGGGTTTGAAGGTCCAAACTGAGGACAAGAGGAAACCACGTCTAGGCTGAGAAGACGTTAAAACCAAGCGCTACTTGGGAGGCAACCCAAGCAAATCAGATTTGCTTTCTTTATCCTTATCTTTTATTTTTCGTTTTTCATTTGTTTTAGTCGTTATTTTCGTAAATTTCATCCCTATATGCTTAAGTGTTTCATTGCATGCTTATTCTTGATTACATTGAGGACAATGCAATATTTAAGTGTGGGGGAAGGGATTTATATTTGAGTCTTTTATTTTGAGTCATATATATGAAAAATACAAAAAAATTGAAAAATGAAAAATCAAAAATCAAAAATGTCAAAATTTAAAATTTCGTTGCTTTTGTTTTGTTTTGAGTCTTAGGATGCCCTTTCAACTGTCTAGGATGATTCTATATCTCTGAAATCATGATTAAAAGAGGATCACAAGATTGAGATGATTTTTAACATGGTATTCTTTGGTTAATTGAGATATATGAAAAATATGTGCCTTGTAGTGGATATGGATTTCGAAACTTTGGTACAGAATAAAGCATGTTAAGATGAGTTTTGATTCATAAAGCCCATGTGAGATAATTGAGCCATGTCCCTTTTTCTTGGAGTGATAATGAAAATATATTCTTAATTTCTTGGCGATTTTTGATGATCTCATTATTCTTTCATTTGATTGACTACTTGCCATAGATTAAGTTTGATGGACTAGAGAATGCTAGAATTCGCTCTTGTGCTTGTTGAGACGCTATATCAATACATGGCCCTGATTCTGGAAAGGATAGAGGCACCCTAGGAATTACCACCATTGCCATATAAACTTGTGTCCCTATTTGTGCCCTTCGTGGGACTCCCCTAGATAAACCCCTTTGAGCTTACATTGAGCCTTTTTATTCATCACCCTTCAAACCTTTAACCCCTGAACCTTAGTATAGTTGAAACCCTACCCTTTGTTCTAAGAACTTAGTGGAGCTATCTTTTGAGACATACAACGCGGGTTTGATGCTAAGGATGAAGATTGAGAAGAGGTGAAAGTTCAAGTGTGGGGGTAGACTTGTCCATAAAGAAAAAATAATGTGAAAGCCGTGAAAAATGAAAAGAAAAGAAAATTGTGTACGGCTAGAAAAGGAAAGAAATATTTATGGATTTTAGTCCCCCATACTTAGTGATTTTGGAGTTTACTTTGAACTGAAGGCCCACTACAGAAAAATTTGGCCTTTGTCCATTCCACTAGAGTCAAGGGAAGTTTACAGTGAAGATTGGGCCCAACATGAAGACATTAGGCCCCTTTTATGTTACCTCTAGGGAAAGTGACGTTTTTGCAATGCCTTGGTGGATTTCTTGAGGTCTCTACATTTACATGTGCTCTGCTAGGTTTTTAGGACACTTTGATAAATCCTTACCCTTCATTTCTTAAACCTTGAGCCTTGGCCCCATTACAACCCTCATTACACCCTTAAGAAGACCTTCTTGATCCTTAAGATGGGACAGCCCTTGATGTGGAGATGAGTTACAAGAGTTGAACCTATGGCTTGGGTCCATCTGTGCAAGTAGTTATATCCTTCATGAGATCTTTAAAGAAAATTATACATGTGCTTTCGTTTCTTACATATGTGATACTTGTTATCTTTCACATATACTTGAGTGTATAAGCTTTTAAGCATTGCCTTGAATCTGAGAAAGAAAGAGTGGATATACCTTGTGAGGATTTGAATCATACTTGTTGAAACATGCTTAACAGAACCATCACCATTGTTACAACCAAGTCCTACTTGTGTATGTGTAAATTATGTGTTTCAATTAACTCTCGAATGCCTAACATTGAATTTTGGTTAAGTGCTAATCTTGGTGTTATGAAAGTAAGAGATTGCTGAGACAAATAGTTGAAGGGCAATAGAGTCATTGTTTTTGTAGAGTTTTTAATTTCGTTGAGTCTTAGTGTGATTTTGCTAAGGGACTAGCAAAAGCTAAGTGTGGGGGAATTTGATAGGAGCATTTTAATGCGACGTTTTACTTGTTTTTCCCTACATTTCTGCGTTTTTCCTTAATAAAACCCTGTTTAGGAAAGTTTCCATTCTTTGATTGGGAAAGTTCCTATTTGTAGAAAGTTTCTTTTTGTAGTTTCTATTTATCATTTTTAGTAAGTTTCCATTTTCAGTAGTTTCTATTTTTCATTTTTAGAAAGTTTCCATTTTCATTTTAGGAAAGTTTCTATTTTTCTTACTAGTTTCTATTTTCAGGACCTCCGAGCTAGAAAGTGGAAATGAACTCACAAATGGAAAGAGGAGCTTGCGAACACCAAGGGGAGCAAAGATGAAGAACAATGAGCCACAGAAATGAGCAGAAATGAAGAAAAGAAGTTTTCCTGGTCCAACCAGGAAACCCTGCGGAAAGGAGGAAAGCCCACCAATGAAGTTTCCAACGTTACTATGAAAAGAAATGGAAAAATAAAGTGTTGTGACGTTGGAAGATGACATGGCATAGAAGTGACGCATGGAGGCCCAAAACTCTCAAGCTTGTTGGATTTTCGGCAAATTGGATAAAAGGCCCCAAAGCCCATGGAACTAGGGTTTTGACGCAAAACCCTAGGGGAGAAATTGCCGTCCAAAGCAAGAGAGAAACAAGGAGTGGCGTCCAAAAATCAGAAATTAAAAAAGATTTTCTAGGGAGATTTTTATGGAAAGAAATATACTTGGAATAAACCCTAGAGACTTTGCCGTCCAATGCCAAGAGAAAACAAGGAGGCAAGTGAAACCCTAGATGACGGCAAAAGATATTCCCTAGAGATTTTTAAGGAAAGAGAAAAAGGTGGAGACCAAGAAAAGCTCAAAAGAAGTCTAGATACATTCCTACATTCCCTAAAGAGTTTTGGCCGAATTGGAAGCATAAAATCAGAAATTATCTCTTTATTTCGGCAAGATTATTTAGGGAATTAATATTGGAATTTTGTGATTGGTTGCACCACCTCATAGGGCTTATGTGGCAAAAATCATTGGAGGAAATTATGTGGAGGAAGCAAGAGATTGCCGTGATTTTCTAGGGTTTGGACGGATTGGAGACCTAGGGGCCGTCCCCTATATTTCTCACACTTCTCAACGTCAAGGTTCCCACTTTTGCGTTTACACTTTGAGAAAAAAATCAGAAAACTCTCTCTAGCTAGCCGTGCTCTTCTCCATCCTCTAGGGCAACCACGAAGTGCAAGCAAGGCCAAGGAAGAAGAGGACAAGCCGTGCACATCATCCATCACCATCCTTGAAGATTGCTTTCGAAATTCAAGAGACCATTCATCACTTCATTCATCTCATCTTCATCACGGTGTAATCCGATTCTCCTTGTAACCTTTGCTTTGTAATTTTCGTTGGTTTGCCTAGTTGACACATGTTTGAACAAGTATTTTTTCTGAAATTTTATGATTAATTGTTAATTTTCAGATTCATATATTGCGATTTATGGTTGCTTTTGTGTGAGTGTTTGATTAAATTTGCATGATAGATAACTTTTTTTTTAATCTTATGTGGTTGCAAACACTTAGGGTTTTGATATAATTGGTGCTAAATTTAAGAACATGAATCAACTTTTTGGTTTTGTGTTCTTGAATCAATAAGTAGTAAAGGTTTTGTACAAAAACCGAATTTAATCAAAGAAGATTGCAATTAGGTGGACTTTTTCATACTAAGTTGCACATTTGAGTTGATAGCCTTTCTAGGTGCTTAATGCGTTAAACATGACATGATTGACTAGCTTTCTAGGGTTTGATTGCATGTTTGATAGGATTAATCTAGGTGCTTTCGCTTAGGTTAATTAGCATTGAAAGTAAAATATGGGAAATTGTTTGCTTTTGAACGTTTCACATGATCAACTCCTCTTGCATGACTATGATGAACAATGATGAACTTGAATCAATTTTAATTATGAGTTTCGACTTTGATCCTTGTTCCCACATCCCATTTGTGTTTTTATGTTTTTTTTTGCATTTTAATTGTTTTGTTAACTTAGTTTTATTTTCGAAAAAGAAAACCAAAAACAAAATCCCCCCTTTTTCGTAAATATGTTATACTTGTATATTTGTGAATATTATACTTTGTTTTAATTTTAATTGTTTGTTTGTCCTACAATGACAGGTGTACCCTCAATCCCCGGAATAGAACGATCCCTATTTACTTTTTACTACTAACGATATTTCAGGGTTAAATTGTGCGCTTCCCAAAGGCGACATCAGTTCTTGAAGGTTCTATGGAGTTCTTGATGTTTCTACTTCAGAATAGGCGTGGAAGATATGTGAGAGGCATGTGATGCAAAGGAAAACCGAATTGGACTCAACTTGTGCTTTAAAAGTCAAATCCATTACAGATTCGGAAATCTGCCTGAGCAGATCAGTCAACTTCAATGGAGTGTCAGAAATCTCTCAGAGCTCAGAAAATTATGATTTTTATATGGTTGGAAATCTACAGATGTCTAGTTTCCAGAGCTTTTTAAGGTTCATCAATAGATATTTTCTAGAGAAAGTTATGGCCGTTTGAGTGGACTGAGGTCAATCCTGCCGGAAATCTGTTTTGTGTCAAAGAAGTCCTAGATCAACACAAACTAAGAGAAACCAAGTAGAAACGAATTGGGAGTGCCTTGAGAAGTCCTCCTATATATACCTTGTGTATTAGACGTTCAGGGGTGAACACTTTTCTCCACAAATTCGATTCTCACTTGTTTGCTCTCTAGTTTCAGGTTTTCACAATCTTCAAGGAGCAAAGCCGTGCCATCACCCTCCACCACCGTGATCTTCACTTGTTGCTGTGCTAAGGAGCTGCTTTGGACCTTGGGACGTGATTAAGGGTTGTTCATATGCTCCACCATACATTAACTCACGGGTTTTGTGTAATTGTTAGATCTTTGGAATTTCTATGTGTAAACCGAATCTTTTGGGTATGCAAAACTGTTTTCAAGTATAATTTTGATGTTCTATTCAATGATTGATGTGTTTATGTGTGTTTTGTCTTGATTAATTGCCGAATGCATGGATTGATGATCTGATTTTGTGCTTCATTACATGGAACGTTCTTGTGGTTGCAAACATGGGAAGACTTGCATGTAACTTGCTAGTAATTAGGTTTATGCTTGGTAACCCTAATTCGAATAAGTAGTAAATGCTTGCTTTGAGTCGAAATCAGATTATGCATGTGATGATAAGTTTTGACACGCTTGGATTTGCATGTCTATTGATTCTTTCTTGAACTTAATGATTTGAAAAAGGGATTTTTCAACACAGTTGCTTTGAGTGTGTGTTATCGAACTTTTCAAAATAAAATTGATTTGGTGCTTTGCTATTTCGATTTGACTTAAGAAAGAAAGTTAAAAGGGGACAATGGTTGCTTTGATCTTTGTGTTCTTGGTTGATAGCTTTCCATGGTAATTAAAAGAAAGATTAAGGGATGCATGAAAACATTGATTCTTGAATGGTTCTTGATAAGTTGTTCTTCGAAAATTCTTCTTTTCCCACCTTTGTATAGAAACGATTTTTTGTTTCTTTTATTTATTTTCTGAAAATTTATACTTTGATCTTTAAAAACCCCCCTATTTTCTATCTTTTGTGTTTGTGTAAATTTGTAAATAAATAAAATCGGTTTTAGGTTTATAGGTTGCATGAAATTGTAAATTGTATAAAAAATAATCTGAAAATATAATTTAATTCCGTGAATAGTGTTTTCTTGAATAGTAATATGTGTTTGTGTTATACATGGATTTGTGTAGTTAGAGTTTAATTATGATTTGTTGTTTGTATTTGTGTTGTATATAGATTTCTAATTTGACTATAACTTGGATTCATTGTAAATTTTTAATTGTTGTCTATATATACTTGTTAGTTTTGTTTGTTTTGTAAATTCTTTCTCTTATTTTCGTTTCACATGTTAGCACCCTCAATCCCCGACTTGAACGATCCCTGCTTATTCTATACTAACAACTACATTTTTCAGGGTTTAAATTGGCGATTGCTTTTGCACGTATGAATTTTTGGCGGCGTTGCCGGGGATTGAAAAGTCTTCATGTGATGAAAACGCCACTAAGGTATTTATTTGGTAAGGGGCCGTGAACTTTAAATGGAATAGGTGAAGTCCCTTTGTTAATATTAGCCTAAACCCCTTATTAGTACCTGAAACAGGTCTCTTAAGGTTGAGGGCGGCTTTTATTAACAATTGAACAATGTCTTGCACTTAGAATTTTTTTCTTATCTAAGTAAGTATAGCCTATGTGGAATGGTGTCTAGAAAGGGGACAACATTTATGACGGGTTTTGAATCCAGAAGTGCAATCAAATAAGCCTAAACCACTATGTGGGAGTAGCTTGTGCCAAAATGGGTTCTACCTCTCGTGCTCGTCCTCCCCCACCTGGCCATTTCAGTAAGGTTGCCCAAAGGATTTGAAAAAGACTGTGTATAGGCAAGGACTTGGGTTGCACGTCCAAAACAAAGTTCATGACGTCTCATTGAGTCAATATACTTAGACAATTTTCAAGAATAGTTGGGTTTGGTTAGAAGTTGTGAGTCATAATGGACTAGGTGAAATATTCTCTTGTTAATACTTGTCAAAGTTTTCTTTATCAAGTAGGCACACTTTATTAGCACAGGGTGTCTAGGTTGATTGGATACGAAAAGTGCTAGCAAAGGGTCTCGTCCCCTGCTAATCAAGTGAGCTGAGCTCCGCCAAAATCGTTCCTCTACTACCTGGCTCTGTGTGAAAAGAGTAACCAAAAGATAAAGGGAAGGGAGACTTGTATTAAAATTAGAATTTTTGGGCCGTATGTCTAAACCTTGATTCACAATTCCTTATTGGAGTTAACTACTTAAAGATTGTAAAAATTGTAAAACTTGTAAATATATACATAAAATTTTGTTAGTCTTGTATATATCCATACTTTTGACGTTTTGTTATATGTATATATTGGAATAAATGGAGGTACAAGTCTAGGCTGAAAGACTTTAAACATTAAGCGCTGCATGGGAGGCAACCCATTTCCACCGTAGCTGTGGAGGAGCCATCAACGCAGATTTGCTTTCTTGAACTCTTCCCCCTCTATTTTATTTTTCGTTAATTTTTATTTGTTTTAGGATTTCTTGCGTTATCTCTTATTCCATGCTTGATTTATGCTTTGCATACTTTATACTTGTTTATACATTGAGGACAATGCATGATTTAAGTGTGGGGGAAGGGTTTAACGTTTGACTTTGTTTTTAGATAGCTAGTTTTGTGGTCTAAACAAAAAAAAAATTGAAAATATCAGAAAAATAAAAATAAAAATATTTTCGTCACTTTATTAATAATTAAAAAAAAAATTCGTCACTGTTCAAAAAAAAAAAAAAAAAACTTTTTTTTTGTTTTGTTTGTTTTGTGTTTTGAGTCTTAGGATGCCCTTTTAACTGTCTAGGATGAGCTTATATCTCTGAAATTAAGGCTAAAAGAGGATCACGAGATTGAGATAATGTTTGATGATATTCTTTGGTCAATTATGATTTATGAAAAGCATATGAATGTGTAGTAGATATGGTGTATGCGTAACTTTGGTACAGAATATGAACAGGTGGAAGATAAGTTGTGATTCATAATAACCCTTTTGAGAATTTGAGCCATGTGCCCTTTCTTTGTTGAGTGATTAATGAAAAAATGAATTATACTCTTATTTTCTTGGCGATGATTTTGTTGATCTCATTATTCTTTCATCTTGATTGATTACTTGCCATAGCTCTTTGATGGACTAGAGAATGCTAGAATTCACTTTTGTGCTTGTTGAGACTTTTATCAATACATGTCCCTGATTCTGGAAAGGATAAAGGCAACTTAGGATTTTTACCACCACAGCCAAATATAGCCTGTGTCCCTATTTGTACCCGTCGTGGGACTCCCCTAGTTTAACCATTTTGAGCCTACATTGAACCTTTTCTTTCATCACCCTCACAATTCCTTAACCTTAACCCTAGTATAGTTATATCTTTACCCGTTGTTCTAAAGACTTAGTGGAGCATATTTTTTAGACTTTGCTTGGAGTTTTAGCGTCAAGGAAGAATTTTGAAGACATGAAGAAGTTCAAGTGTGGGGGTAGACTTGTCCATATGAAATCTTTGTATGTAATTGCCGAAAAGAAAAGAGAAAAAAAAAAAGAAAAAAAAAAGAAAAAGAAAGGAACTATTTCAGCAATTAAAGAAAAAATATGTGTGTTATTGTTTATGTTTATGGATTTTAGTCCCCTATACTTAGTGGATTTGGAGTATGTTTTGAAATGAAGGCCCATTGATGTAGAAATTTGGTCTTTGTCCTATTCACACTTGTTCAAGAGAAGGTTAGAATGAAATTTGGGCCCAACATGATGACACTTGGCCCTTTATAAAGCCTTGAAGGATACTTGGCGTCTACAACATATGGTGGAGTTCGAAATTGGTCTCTCTACATCAATGAGTGCTCTACTAGGTTTTTAGGATACTTTGTGATTTTCCTATCCCTTCGTTTCTTTTAACCTTAAGCCTTGGCCCCATTACAACCTTAAATTGTAAGACCTCTTTGATCTTTAAGATGAGACAGCCTTTGATCTGTGGAGATGAGTTATGACTGTTGAACTTATGGCTTGGGTTCATCTGTGCAAGTGGTTGATATCTTTCATGAGATCTTTGAAAAATAATATATGTGCTTTCGTTTCTTATACATATGTGATACACTTGTTGTCTTTCACATATACTTGAGTGATAAGCTTTTAAGCATGAGCCTTGAATCTGAGAGAAGAAAGAGTGATATATCCATGTGAGGTTTGAATCATGACTTGTTTGAAATATGTTAAAGAACCCACCACCATTGTTTACCCCCAAGTCTTACATGCTTATATGTGGATTATATTTTGTAATTAGCTCTTGAATATCTTGAAGATGTGATGCTTGGTTAAGTGCTAATCTAGTAATCTTGGTGACTTTAAAGTATGAGATTTCTGAGACAATATGTTAAAGGGCAATAGAAGTCATTTGTGTGTCAATGTTTGTGTTTTTGTTTGTGACGTTTTCCTTGGTTTTTGTCTAAGTGTTTTCAACGTTTTGCTCGTTTCTGAGTCTTTGTGTCCTTGTGTTTTTTGTTTTCTATGCTTAGTATTTTCGTTGGTCTTTATTTTGTGTTGTAGTCTTTTTGGTTTGTTATGTTGATTTTGCTAAGGGACTAGCAAAAGCTAAGTGTGGGGGAATTTGATAGGAGCAAAAAATGCGACGTTATAATGTTTAACTCCCTATATTTTGCTAAGTTATTTCCTTTATCTTGATCAATTTAACTTAGTTAGTGTTTTTCAGGTAAAATGGAGTCTCAAAATCCAAAAATGACTAAGGAAGCACAAGTGGCGCAGAAATGGAAAGAAATGAAGAAATGGAAGTTCTCCCAGTTTGACTAGGAAATGGAATCCCAGTTGGAGTAGGAATCAGAAGCTGACTTGGATTCAAACTCTTAAGTCGCGGAAATTAGAAGTTCTACTTGGACAAGGAAACTCAATCCTACTCAGATAAGGAATCCTAGTGTGATAAGGAGTCCCTGTTGGATAAGGATTACTCAAGAAGGTTCCGGAAGAATGTAGAAGAATCGCATAAAAGAAGTTTGTATTCAACTAGGAAACCTACTTGCATATGGAGTTCTACTCATACTAGGAGACCTGTGGAAGCTAGGAGAAGTCTACGGAACGTACAAGAAGAATCTAGAAGTCTCAAGAAGGTCATATGCCGTGCACATGGAAGAGGAAGCAACAAGGGATTCGAATTACAAAGCAATGTGGAATTTGGACTTCTTGTTGAGTAAGGATTGAATTGCCGTGAGGTTCTTGAAGGTTCTATGGAGTTCTTGATGTTTCTACTTCAGAATAGGCGTGGAAGATATGTGAGAGGCATGTGATGCAAAGGAAAACCGAATTGGACTCAACTTGTGCTTTAAAAGTCAAATCCATTACAGATTCGGAAATCTGCCTGAGCAGATTAGTCAACTTCAATGGAGTGTCAAAAATCACTCAGAGCTCAGAAAATTATGATTTTTATATGGTTAGAAATCTACAGATGTCTAGTTTCCATAACTTTTTACGGTTCATCAATAGCTATTTTCTAGAGAAAGTTATGGCCATTTTAGTGGACTGAGGTCAATCCTGCCGGAAATCTATTTTGTGTCAAAGAAGTCCTAGATCAACACAAACTAAGAGAAACCAAGTAGAAACGAATTGGGAGTGCCTTGAGACGTCCTCCTATATATACCTTGTGTATTAGACATTCAGGGGTGAACACTTTTCTCCACAAATTCGATTCTCACTTGTTTGCTCTCTAGTTTCAGGTTTTCACAATCTTCAAGGAGCAAAGCCGTGCCATCACCCTCCACCACCGTGATCTTCACTTGTTGCTGTGCTAAGGAGCTGCTTGGGACCTTGGGACGTGATTAAGGGTTGTTCATATGCTCTACCATACATTAACTCACGGTTTTGTGTAATTGTTAGATGGATTTTCTGCTTTGGAATTTCTCTGTGTAAACCGAATCTTTTGAGTATGCAAAACTGTTTTCAAGTATAATTTTGATGTTCTATTCAATGATTGATGTGTTTATGTGTGCTTTGTCTTGATTAATTGCCGAATGCATGGATTGATGATCTGATTTTGTGCTTCATTACATGGAACGTTCTTGTGGTTGCAAACATGGGAAGACTTGCATGTAACTTGCTAGTAATTAGGTTTATGCTTGGTAACCCTAATTCGAATAAGTAGTAAAGGCTTGCTTTGAGTCGAAATCAGATTATGCATGTGATGATAAGTTTTGACACGCTTGGATTTGCATGTCTATTGATTCTTTCTTGAACTTAATGATTTGAAAACGGGATTTTTCAAGACAGTTGCTTTGAGTGTGTGATATCGAACTTTTCAAAATATATAAAATTGATTTGGTGCTTTGCTATTTCGATTTGACTTAAGAAAGAAAGTTAAAAGGGGACAATGGTTGCTTTGATCTTTGTGTTCCTGGTTGATAGCTTTCCATGGTAATTAAAAGAAAGATTAAGGGATGCATGAAAACATTGATTCTTGAATGGTTCTTGATAAGTTGTTCTTCGAAAATTCTTCTTTTCCCACCATTGTATAGAAACGATTTTTTTTTTCTTTTATTTATTTTCTGAAAATTATACTTTGATCTTTAAAAACCCCCCTATTTTCTATCTTTTGTGTTTGTGTAAATTTGTAAATAAATAAAATCGGTTTTAGGTTTATAGGTTGCATGAAATTGTAAATTGTATAAAAAATAATCTGAAAATATAATTTAATTCCATGAATAGTGTTTTCTTGAATAGTAATATGTGTTTGTGTTATACATGGATTTGTGTAGTTAGAGTTTAATTATGATTTGTTGTTTGTATTTGTGTTGTATATGGATTTCTAATTTGACTATAACTTGGATTCATTGTAAATTTTGAATTGTTGTCTATATATACTTGTTAGTTTTGTTTGTTTTGTAAATTCTTTCTCGTATTTTCGTTTCACATGTTAGCACCCTCAATCCCCAGCTTGAACGATCCCTGCTTATTCTATACTAACAACTACATTTTTCAGGGTTTAAATTGGCGATTGCTTTTGCACGTATCACTATTGCAGTTTGGAATCCTCCATTGCAGGTTCTCGGGACGCGTCCGCCTGTGCTGCTGTCCAGCTCGTTGGCATCAGGATCCGGATCTGGGATCCGGGTGGAGTTTGGTTTTGGCCTGCAGCCCATAATCTTTTTTTGGATTTTTATGTTTTGCTAGAATGGATTGGGGCTCCTGTGCCTTATTGGTATTGGATCCAGGACCCAATTCTATGGTATTTGTTCGTGAAAGATCGTCTACCAACATGGCCTTGTTCTGACACCCTTGGCCGGCTTCGATCTTTAGGTGGGAGAGTGCCTTCATTCCGACACCAAGTTGATTTTTGTCAATTTGTGCGTTGGAGTTCGATGGGTAGTCAAACCACCGACTACTCAATTCACTACACGGCTGCAATCCGTAATGTAAAATCAGCGCTGCGTCTTGACGTTGCTGCTCCTTGTGTTATTAAGTTTTTATATTTCATATGTATTTTTCTTTTTGGGCTGTTTTATTCCTTTCTTGATGTCGTTTGGCTTCGTATCGTTGTAATCTTTCACTTTCAATAAATGGTTGACCTCCTTCGATTCAAAAAAACGTTAGATCTGAATTTATTATTATTTTTGTTTGTTTTTCCCTTATATTTAGATTGTAGATGTTAATTAATGGCCACTAATTAACGTGAAATTTTTTCTTACCTCTTAATTTAGACATCTGTATTTCTCAAATTTAATTTATTAATGCTATTTTTTTTATGAAATTAATTAATCAATATTTGGAAAGAAAAGTTATGTAGTTGGAACATTTTGGTTCACGAATTGTGATAACCAGACCGGATTTCAGGACAAAAATGTGGATTCAACCCTGGTCACTCTTGAGTATGTTATCACTTGAATCAAGTTGAAGATCTCTTCCTTAATTTTCCACTTGAGCAAGCTTGATGGTCTATTGTCGAATTGAATATGAATTATGCTAAATCTATCGTCCAATTACCTTATCCGGATAAGACTACTAATTAAGCTCTTCTTTGATTTTATTAACTCTAACCGGAGACAAATTCAATTACCAAATAGGTCTCAATATTTTGCCCATAAATGAATAAAGCTTAGAGTTTAGGTAACCAAGCAATCAAACCAATCCTATCTTTAGGTGATTTTAGCTCACTACCCTGACATACACACATGGTGTGCTTTCATGCTTTCTTTTGTCTAAAGGTAATCAAATTAACTTCATATCACTTAGCGAAAACTTCATATCATGGCAAACACATTAACTCAAATTGATTAAGTCTAAGTAAATGCATTCAAATTTTGATTAAGCATGTGAAGGTGACAACATGAATGTCATCAAATCATAAACAAAAGATCAATCGAAATTCGATGGCTTTCAACCCTTGCCCCAACAAGTTCACTACTTACTCATAGCTAAGTAAACAAGCTTCAACATACTATAATACATCAAGTAATTAAAGAGAGACATAAAGTACGTGAGAAGTGACTATTGATGGTGGTGAAAGTGGTAGTGGATATGGGTCTCCCCTGTCATGGTGTGATGTTATTGTGGTTGCCTCCTCCTCCTTGCTCCTCAAGCTCATGGTGTAGAGATTTTAAATCCTTGAGTAGCTAGTGATGGTTTGTATTGTTGAGTGGTTTGTACTGTTGAGCTAGTGATGCTAGGGAGCCGGACGCCCAACGTTATGTGAAGGAAGCCCAAGGCGAGTATATTAGTTTAATCCTACAAGGGAGTAGACAACAAACAATCATGCTTCCATCTACTCTCAAGGTGAGTTTATCAATTTCATCTTACAAGGAAGTAACAATAAACGGTCATACTTCCATCTACTCTCAAAAGGCCATTGCTGACCCAGTGAAGCCTAGATCTGATCAACCATCGAACTAGAAGTCAATCGCCGCCCAACACCAAAGCAATCGACTCCAACAGTAGCAACCCTGCCCTAAAACCTTCATCAAATATTAGCCTATTCCTACGAAGAGATAATAGCCACGAAGCCATATGTGATGGGGTTAAGGCATGAATCGAAGCAACCTAATTAGCGCCGCCAATCAAATTGAAATGCATCAATCCTCACATTGAGGATGAAGATCGAAAGCAAAGACAAATCCACAGATGGATATCAATGATCGAACACTAAAACTTTAAAAGTGTGAAGGCCACTGGGCTTGGTTGCTTTGAAGGGCCGCTAGAAGGAGGCATGCATCATCGTTGCTAAGATAGAGGCATGTGAACTCGTTGCGGGATGGAGGACATGAAGTCGCCTAGGGTTTGGTCATTCATATTATTTATCGACTTATTCTTAGTTGTGATCTATAGGACACGTGAAAAAAATATAAAAAATTTGGGTAAATTTGTGTTAAAAAGCATGCAAGACAAATATACAGTATGATGTACTTTTGGGTTGTGACACTTCCACCAAATAGCCACCTCCAGCTGCTAAGATGACATTTGCCAACTCTTTCTAATTCTCTCTTACACTTCAAAATCCAAATTTTCCATATCCCCATTTTCATTTATCAAACAGAACCTCTCTTCTCTTTGAGAAGCCCTAATCTCCTTTGAAATTTGTTTAAACATAGGATTATATTCAGTTTACTCCCCTGAACTTTGGGGCTAAAATCAGTTTGGTCCCTTTTTCTGAGAATTAATCTCATTGGTCCCTATATTCTCAAATGACATCACCCCAGTCCAAAATTTAAATTATGACTCGTAGTATGACGTTATGTGCTGGGTTGGAGCCGATATAGGGGCACACTTTTCAGATTTTAAACCCCACAAGGAGGCAAAAATAGACATTTCTTATTTAATCTAATTTCTAATTTTTTTATATATTTTTTCTCAACATTTTCTGTCTCCTCTCTCCTCTCTCTCTCTCTCTCTCTCTCTCTCTCTCTTCTCTCTCTCTCCTCTCTCTCTCTCTCTCTCTCATTTCATATGAAAGCCTCCACCATAAAATTCATACAACCGTTATATTTCATTGACTCATTATCGAGTGTGAATAATCGGGTTATGTTAAAATAAAAAAAACTATTATGAACAGAAAGAAAAACCTTTGACCCAAAAAAAAAAAACCAACTCTTGAAATACCGGGAAGAAAGAAAATTACATCTCCCCCTTAACTGGAAAACAACAGGCCTGATCCATGAACCAAACCAAAACGAAACATAATTGGGAATTATTAGAAGAAAAAATTGTCAAATTAGCCCTTAACTTTTTTCATGACTGCCGATTTACCCCCTAACATTTTAATTTTGATTATTTACACCATCAGTTTTCTAAATATTGCCGCTTTACACCCTATAGTTAAATTTTAGACGTTCCATCCAATTTCTTCGTTAACTTAGTGCTATTTGTACCCAACAAAAATCTTAGCCCATCGGCCAACTATAAATTTTTTTCCACTAATCTTCCAATATTACCCTCATATATTAATAAATCAAGAAAAAAAAAAATACAAAACTACCTTGTTCAAAAATTTAAAAAAAAAATACTACTAATCGTCTCCCACAACTTTTTTTCCTTTTTCCCTCATTCTCTCCTCTTCTTTTATGTCTATCTCTCAATTATCTTCTTCTCAGCATGCCTTCTTCATCTATGTTCCTTTTATCGAGATCCATATAAATCAATCCCAACTTGAATAAATCAAGATGACCTTCACATGCTTGTTGTAATTTTTATTTTCATATTCCATACATATAAATGTTTTAGTTTGTTCAATGGCTCCTCAATCTTAAACACAATACAAACCTCCAACTGGAAACATGAAATATCAAATTCTCATATGTATGTTTGAAATGTTAATGACCAGTCCGACCTTCAAAGAAAAAGAAAACAGAAACCTAAATGAACAAAGTTGGTTTCTCCTTCAGTGATATGATCATCCAATCGTTTGATGTAACTAGCAATTATTAATTAAACGAACAGTTGCAAGTTAACGACCAATCATGAAATAAAGGGAGTGAAGAAGAAGAAGAGATGAACAAGGAAGAAGTTTTTTTTTTTTTTTTCCTTCTTTTAACGAAGAACAATTTTGTATTTGTTAAAGGAAAAACATATTGTGTGCCTTCGTCAAAGCAACTGACGGAGAGGGAATCAAGGAATTAGTGATTACCATCAATCAGCACAATTATAGATCAATCGGCATTCAATGTATTTAATGTAATTAATATTTCCGTTGTAACTCTATCCATATATAAAGGGACTATGAAATGAAATGAGCAATGTTCTAAAAATCGGCCTAGGCGGCCTCCTAGGCGGCGCCTAGGCGCTAGGCGGCAAGGAACCGCTCCGATTTTGGCCTAGGCGTTTCCCTTAGGCGCTGGGCTTCTAGGCGGCCGCCTAGGCGGGCTAGGCGGGGACTAGGCGGTCCCTTAGGCGCTGGGCTTCTAGGCGGCCGCCTAGGCGGGCTAGGCGGGGACTAGGCGGGCTAGGCGGTGGTGCTAGGCGGTGCTAGGCGGGGACTAGGCGGTGCTAGGCGGTGCTAGGCGGGGACTAGGCGGGCTAGGCGGGGACTAGGCGGAGCCTAGGCGGTCATAAACACTAATTTATTCTATATTTTGACTATTTTATATTTATAATTAATTTTAGACTTAAATATTGTCATTTATTATTATATGTCATTAAAATAATTTTAAATTATTAAAAAAAAAAACCGCCTAGTCCCCGCCTAGGCTCCCGCCTAGGCCCCTAGGCGCTAGTCCCTGGGTCACCGCCCGACTAGCGCCTAGCGTTTTTTAGAACCTTGGAAATGAGTAGACCAATTCCCATTATCATTTTTACTTTTACACGTTATCAGCACGCTCAGAGCCAATAGCCAAAGAAATCTAATTTTCTAGTTTCATTCTTCTTCCCGTCGAAAAACAAATCAAAACCCTAGAAGAAAAAAAATTCTTCTTTTTCTGCCGCCACAAACAACAACAATTCTCAACAAAAAAAATAATAATAATTTCCGTGCAGCAGCCTCCTCTCCCTTCCACAGACCGGCCTCACCCAGCCAATTGCTCTCCGCACCCAGCCCAGAGCAATTACTCTCCTCCGGCAGACCGACATCCATCTTCCCCGGCGCCCTCTACTCAATCCCAACCCACCTGCAGCGCACGCACTTCACCGGCGAAGCCATACACAGCCTCCAGCCCACATGCTGCACCCCGCCTGGTTCCCCGCCTGCAAATCGGCCTCCTCCTCTCCGGCCCCCCCTGCCTGCAATACTCCAGCCTAGTCCATCCTCCTACCCACGAGGCCAGCCCACAGCGCAGATCACTGCAGAATCCAGCAGCCCCGCCCCGCCCCACCGCTTTAGCAACACAGATCGCTGCCGAATCCTGCAGCCCTGCAGCCTCGCCCCACCTCCTGTACAACACAGCACAACCACGTCTTGCGCAGCCCAGCTCTTGACCATCCCAGCGCCACCCCGCCTGCTAACGCCCAGCACGCTACCAGCCAATCTGTGTAAAACTCAATCCATCTGCAAACCAGAAGAAGAACAGAGAACCAAAAGAAGACGAAGACGCGGAGAAGAGAGAGAGAGAAAAAAGAAAAGAAAAAAAGGGAGAAAAGAAAAAAAAAAACAGAAAAAACAGGGACCCGGCCCAAAGTAAAGAGCCGGCCCGAAAGAAAAGAAACAGGCCCAAGAAAAAAAAAAGAGAATAAAAAAAAAAAGGCACAGAACAAAAAAAAAACAAAAACAGAAAAACAAAAAAAAAGGGAAACTCGGCCCAAAGTAACAGGTCCAACCCAAAGAGTAGACCCAGCCCAGACTGAAAAAAAAAAAAAACAAAAGCAGGCCTCACTGGTGAAACAGCCCAGCGAGAAAAAAAAAAAAAAAACAAGGCCCACTGTTGAAAAAAAAGGAAGCAGCCAAGTTTTTCTCACCCCCAAAAACATCGCTACGCACGCCTGCATCAACACGCGCGTGCGCTAGGATTGTTTTATTTACTCGCAACCAAGTATGTTCTCTTTTATTTATTTTCATACTATGGCATATTTTCATTATTTATAATTAGAACTTTTGAGCATGTTTAGTTAGATAATTTTGATTTTTTTTAAGCATGTTTTGTTATTTATGTTTTACATAATTATGTTTAAGCATGTTTCAATTATGCTATAGTTTCTACTTTATTTTGAACATGCCATATATATTTTGTTATATATTATTTATGCAATTCTAAGCATGTTTTGTGAATTTTATTTACGCTTATATAGTTATCCCTAAGCATGCCTTTAATTATGCTATTATTTATATTTTATTTTACGCATGCTATATTATTGCTATTATTATGTGCAGTATATAATTTGTTGTATATTTGTGAAATTTGAGCATGCCATGTTGTTTATTTTTTATATGCTATATTTAAATGTGCTATGATTATTTTTAATGCAACATATCAATATCGTTTGGCCTTGATAATGAAAATTCATGCGCATTATATACACACTTACTGTGATAAAGTATTTTCACATAGCATCGAAAAAATGTGACCATTACGAATCTTGGTCTTGAAATCTAATTCATACATTTGGAAAATAATTCACGTGGATGTCTTTATGACTGCGTAATTTATTTCTTCTCTCTTGTTTATGTAGATGGCTGATCCAACTCGACCTGAGTTTGACATTTTGGACTCAGACGGACTTGAGTACCACCGTTGGGTTTCCGATGTAGAAACTGCCTTTGTGGCAAGAGACTACACTGCCACCATCAAAACTCCCACTGACCCCAAAGACGATGGACCGTCTGACAAGGTGAAAGCAAATGCCTTAATGTTTCTGAGGCGACACATTGATCCTAGCCTCCGCTGGGAATACCTTCAGTTAAAGACACCCAAAGAACTGTGGGATGCCCTTAAGGGATGTTTTGGGAACATTCATGACACATTGCTCCCAGAACTGACCGTTCAATGGAATGAAATCCGCTTGCTTGACTATAAAAGGGTAAATGACTTCAACAAGGATATGTTGCGCCTAAAAGCACGTCTAAATTTCTGTGGAAAGGAACTCACAGAAGATGATATGATCCAGAAGACTCTTTCCACTTTTCCTACTTCAGCAATTATACTAGCGAACCAGTATAGGCTGGAGTACGATAACAAAAGAATCACAACCTTCAACAAGCTGATCAACCTACTGCAAGTGGCTGAGAGGCATAATGAGGTTGTTTTGAACAACAATGCCAGGCTTTTTGGGACAAAGAAAATTCCTGAGGCTAATTATGGCAAAGTGCAAGGTGGACAGAACCCCAATGCAAAGGGGGTTGGACGTGCTGATCCCTACCCACGTGGCAACAATGCACCATGTGGCAAGGGACATGGGGGTCATGATATGGGCCGTGGAGGCCCTCCCAATGTATGGCGCAGAGATGGTGGTGATGGCCCTAGTGGTCATGGAAACAAGGTGCAAAGGGCACCTAAGAACCCTTCAGTCAAACAAAATAGAGTTGGCAATGAACCATGCTATAGGTGTGGAGTCATTGGGCATTGGTACAAGAACTGCTAAGCAAGCAACAGAGTAGCAGCCAATTACAAGAGGTATAGGGAGTCTAAAGAATAAGAGGCTCACTATATGGAAGAAGGAGGCCATGACCCAGACGTCAACCTCACAATTGCAGACTTTAATGGCAACAAGAAACTTGCTCAGTCAACCGATGCCCCAGATTTTGACTGATTTGCTTTATTTACTTTATTTTCCAAAAACAGTTATGAAGGCATAATGCCTCATTCATAATTAGACTATTACTTGGTCTTAAAGTTTATTTCAATAATGGTTTGATGAATTAGAACAAGACCTTGATTTGATTATCGTTGGCTCATTAATAATTTTGAATTTTATTCTTAAGCACTGAATTTATTCAAAATTTATTTCCTACACATATTTACATGGTTCGAAATTGCACAATATAAGATGTAAAGCATACATCTAGAGAAAAATTATTATTAGAATAAAAGATTATCATTCTACTAAAATATAATTACTCTAAAGAATCTGAGATATATTTAAAGTCAAAATCGCTCTGTATGCACCAAGAGCTAATCAAACCTTGTTTGTTTCAAAGCAATTTGTTGCCAACGGTTTATCATGTAAAAACACACCGTGAGAAATGGAACTGAATATCTGATATTACATCTAATGACTGTGGAAGGAAAACACATCTTAGAAACTTATGAGTCAATTTATGGACTGTACCTCACTACGATTCGGATCATTGAATCCTATACTGTCACCAACAATGAAATGTGGGACACTGACTCATACAGGCTTTTTTTGCATGATCCGTTCTTTTTCAGGAACTCACACGGACATCCCTTCTTCGAGTGAAAAAATGGGGAGAAAAATCCGCCACACTGCAAGGTGTCGGTTCTAGGATTGCTCAAATGCAGTCATTGCTTTCTGAAGTACCAGAAACACTACCTCCCTCCCATTATACCTCATTGACTATTTCAAAGGCATATCACTCATTTTGCAAAGCCTGTTCTTTAGCAAAAACAGGATCGAGACCTTCCTATGCTAAAGATACAAAACAAAACATTCCATTCTTACAAAAGATACAAGAGATGTCTGTGGACCTATCCATCCCGAATGCGGACCATTCAAGTACTTTATGGTCCTGGTGGATACTTCGACAATCTGGTCACATGTCGTTTTATTTTCACAAGAAATGCTGCAATACTCCTAGCACAGATTATAATTTAAGGGCTCACCACCCTGATCACCCTATCAAGTCTATACTGCTTGATAATGCAGAGAGTTACATCAAAAGCATTTGATGATTATTGCATATCTATTTGGATCGATGTAGAGCATCCTATTACCCCATTGTATACACAAAATGGTCTCGCAGAAGCCACCATCAAAAGGCTACAGATGGTGGCTAGGGCATTGGTTATGCGCAACAACCTGCCTATATCTGCATGGGGTTATGCAATAGTGCACCCAGCTTTACTTATTCGTTTCAGACCCACAGCTAGCCAACCATTATCTGCGTACCAGTTGGTAATTGGATATGAGCCTGACATTTCACACTTACGCATATCTGGTTGAGCAGTATATGTGCCTATTGCGCCCCCACTGCGCACCAAAATGGGTTCTCAGAGACGATTAAGTATTTATGTTGGATACGAATCCCCAACAATTATACGCTATTTGGAAACCTTGACAGGCGATCTCTCTACCGCTAGATTTGCGGATTGTTATTTTGATGAGACAGTCTTCCCGACGTTAGGGGGAGATAGGAAAAAGGATTTTCCAAGGGAACGACAGGAATTGTCGTGGTTTGTCCCCACTCTGTCTCATATTGATCCCCGCACTTCACAAAGTGAAAGTGAATTGAAAAGAATTTCGATCTTCAGAACGTAGCAGATTTGATGCCTGATGCGTTTACTGATATCGTAAAAGTGACGAGATCACATATACCAGCTGCAAATGTGCCTGCAAGGTTAGAAGTCCCCAACAAGGGGCACGGTGCCGCAGATAGAGGCACTACAACCGCACTAAGTGGAGGTGTGGTTGAGGCCGTGGCTCCCCAAGGAAGAGGGGGAGGTCACTTGGTTCGATTGACACTCACCCAAGGAAGAAGAGGGTGAGTAAGGCACAAACCAATCATCAATGTATAGAATCCCTCTCATGAGATTATCTCTTATTATAGTTATGTCCATGAATCAATACTGGAGGACGCTCCCATGTTTGAAATGATTCCAGAGAACAAAGAAATCTCAAAGGATTACGAGAGTACGTATGAGTTGATAGAAAGATCTTCCATACACATTGATGATATATACTGTTGCTCAAGGAATCATAGAGCACGATGATATCGAACCACGCTCTGTTGAAAATGTCAACAAAGAGCAGATTGGCCTAAATGGAAGAATCAATCCAGGTAGAATTAGATTCTCTGACAAAGAGACAGGTATTTGGTCAGGTAGTGCTAACCCCACCAAGTGTAAAGCCTGTAGGACATAAATTAGTCTTTGTCAGAAAGCGTAATGAGAAGAATGAAGTCCTGAGGTACAAGGCTCGCCTTGTGGCGCAAGGTTTCTCACAACGCCCTGGAATTGACTACGAGAAGACATACTTTCCCGTAATGGACGTTATAACGTTCCACTACTTAGTTAGCTTAGTAATTTCCGAAGGACTGGAAATGCAGCTCATGGATGTGGTTACTGCATATCTCTATGGGGATCTAGATTCAGAGATATATATGAAAAGTGCCTAATGGCATTACATTACCCAAGTCAAGTGACTCTAAACCACAGAGTGCGTTTGCAATTAAGTTGAAACGCTCACATTATGGATCAAAACAATCCAGGCGGATGTGGTATACCCGTCTAAGTGACTACTTGATTGGGAAGGGATATAAGAACGATGAATTATGCCCCTGCGCATTCATAAAGAAAACAAGTTCCGGATTGGCAATTGTAGCCGTATATGTCGATGATATGAACATAACAGGTACTCTTGATGAAATAAGAGAAACCGCGAGCTACTTGAAATCCGAATTTGAGATGAATGATCTTGGGAAAACTCGATTCTATCTAGGTATTGAACAAGAACACTGAGTTTGTGGAATATTAATCCACCAGTCTTCATATGTCCAAAAGTCAGGCGATATAACATGGACAAAGCACATCCTGCTAGCACTCCCATGATCGGTCGAAGTTTGGATGCAAGGAAAGATCCATCTCGTCCAAAGGAAGATGACGAATAAGTGTTGGGAGCTGAAATTCCATATCTAAGTGCAATAGGCGCATTATTGTACTTAGTCCAATTTACTCGACCAGACATTGCATTCTCAGTTAACTTGTTAGCTAGATTTAGCTCAGCGCCAACGCAGCGTCACTAGAATGGTATCAAGAACATTTTTGATACCTAAAAGGAACCATTGACTTAGGACTGTTCTTTCCCTACAGAGAGACAAGAGGGACCGCAGATGGAACTACAATTCCTAAAGGAAATGTTGATGGCGAAAACGCCACTCACTACACTAAAATGCCAAATGACGTTTTGGTCGGTTTTGCTGATGCTGGATACATATCTGACCCACATATCGTTCCTAAACTGGTTATGTATTTGCCAATGGGAACACGGCGATATTTTGGAGATCAACCACGCAAACCGTTGTGGCTACCTCCTCGAACCACTCAGAGATCATTGTTGTACATGAGGCGGTTCGTGAGTGTATATGGTTAAGAGCTATCATTACACATATTCGAGGGACTAGTGGTTTGAGTTCTACCACTGAAGAGCCTACTTGCAGTTATGAAGATAATGCAGCTTGCATCGAACAGATGAAGCTAAGATATATCAAGGGGATAATAAAAAACACATATCGCCAAAGTTTTCCTACAATCAGCAACAACAGACCCTCCTCAAGATTCAAGTGAATCAAGTAAGGTCTGAGGAGAATGTGGCAGATTTGTTCACCAAATCACTGCCTAAGGCCACAGTTGAGAAACATGTGAAAAGCATAGGAATGCGAAGACTTTCCAAACTCACTTGATTAATGTAAAGATCAAGGGGAGATGTAGACGTCAGGGGGAGTCTAACACACACATGTCATTCTCAAATGTAGAAGGTGCGTTGTGCTCTTTTCCTTCGACCAAGGTGTATTTTTGTCCCACAAGGTTTTTATTGTTACTTAGCAAGGTTTTTAGTGAGGCAACAACTCATGCACCATTTTGTCTTTGACTTGGCACAAGGGGGAGTGTTAAAGGAAAAACATATTGTGTGCCTTCGTCAAAGCAACTGACGGAGAGGGAATCAAGGAATCAGTGATTACCATCAATCAGCACAATTATAGATCAATCAGCATTCAATGTATTTAATGTAATTAATATTTCCGTTGTAACTCTATCCCTATATAAAGGGACTATGAAATGAAATGAGTAGACCAATTCCCATTATCATTTTTACTTTTACAGTATTCTTTTTTTAATTTCTTTAACTATTTGTTGGTTTGTTTAATTTTTTTTTGAGATTAATTTAAGTTTACCCCCCTGAGGTTTGGGGGTGTCGTCGTGTCACCCCCTCTACTCTCAATTTTAAATTTTTACCCCCTGAGCTTTTCAATTTTCCTAAACCATGTCCATTCCATCCAAATTGGCTGTTAAGTTCGACAATGGGGCTCCCTTTAAGGGCTAAAAGAGTCATTTGAAGACAACAAAAAAAACCTCAACCAAAAGAAGAAGAAAAAATTTCTACTTCTTCCTCCTCTCCTCTCCCCAACGATCTGAACCTCATCAATCTGGCCTTCCTTTTCTCATCTTCATCATTCAAACCACTCTCCACCTCTTATGCCCTTGAGGGAATGGAATGTCAGGGTACATACTCGCCATACTTGATTCCGACCTTGTTGGGGTTCTTGGACGAGAAGAGCATGCGAATGTTGAGGGAGAGAGAGGCGGAAGTGGTCGGGCTCGATTCGCCGTCTAGATTGGGTGAGTTGATGCCCATTTACTGGATAACGAATTGGTGGAATTAGATAAGTGATTTGAGTCTGCACAACAAGCAAAATCTAGCATTTGATTGTCCGATCGAAACATCATTGAATTGGTCCAAAAGCTTTACAAGATTCACATGGTGGCGAAGGATAAGTCGACGAGGGCGACGATGACCGATTGCGTTCTTGTCCTCTATTTGGATCTGTTCGTGACAGAATTGGAAATTGAAGGTGATGACGGCGATGATATCGGGGTCAAATTCCAATTCGGGGCTAGCGTTTGGGGTGGAGTCAGATTCTCAGGGCTCCGGCTCTGAATTCGGTGACTTTCTAGCTCCACAAGGGCTTCGATTTAGTGGGTTGGACCGTTGGAGTCTGATTCGGATTCGGATAACGATGAATTCGAAAGTGGAGGTAGAGGAGCGGCGGAGGTTACTAGGAGGATGATGAGGTTCTCAGCGACGACGTCGTTTCGAACTTCGAGTAGGACGAGGAGGTTCTCAGTGACGACGCCGGCGAGCCCAATTTATCGCCTGACCTCAAGCTCTTCGTCGAAAACCTTCCCCTCACTGTCGCTAACTGAGCTCTTCGAAGGTGTTGGAAATGTTGAGATAGTTGAGGTATGGTTTTGTTTTTCATTCGAAATTTTGCATCTTTTTTTGAATTGAATGGAGATAAATTGTGGGTTCAATGTTTTTTTTTTGGGATAAATGGAATCTTTTTGGTGGATTTTGCAGGTGATATATGACAAGACGACTGGGAGAAGCAGGGGATTCGGGTTTGTGACCATGTCGAGTGCTCAGGAAGTAGAAGCAGTTGCTCGACAGTTCAATGGCTATGTGAGTCACCATTTTGTGTCTATGATTTGTGTGTGTATATGTGAGAAGGTGAAAAAAATTGTTTGAGATTTGAGAAAGTTGCATTGGTGTTTGAGACTTGTTCAAGATTTGTTAACCAGAAAAGTTAGTGTTGAAGCTTAGTGAGAGCTTATCTTAAGGTCACTGTGGTAGCTCTGGTATTGACCCACAGTTTGATGTATTTTTGGCATGGTTGTTGTTTGTATGTTATTAGATATTTTGGAGCGAAGATGAGTTGGAGATGATGGTAATGGGTTTCCTGGGATCGGATTTTGGGAGGTTGAGGAAGCTGAGTGGAAGAAGAAGAAGAATGATTTTTTATTTTTGGTTTTTTATTCTTTTTTTTTAAATGACCCTTTTAGCCCTTAAAGTGGGCCCTATTTTCGGACTTAACGGCCAATTTGGATGGAATGGACACGGTCGAGGAAAATTGGAAAGCTCAGGGGGTGAAAATTTAAAATTGTGAGTAGAGGGAGTGACATGACGACACCCTAAACCTCAGGGGGGGCAAATTGAAATTAATCCTTTTTTTTTTTGGGTGATACTTGAAAAGACGAAAAAGCCCCTTGTGTGCTAACTAAGTGAACGTAGGGGTCATCATGGGCCGGCCCTACCCTAAATTTTAAGGCTTAGGGTAGGGCCGGGCCAGGCTTTGACCAAGTCAACAAAATTTAGAGTCGGGTCGGGGCTTTAATATCTAAGCCCTTATCCGCCCTTAAGGCCCATCCAGCAAGGGTCGAAAGGGCCGAGCTGGGCTAGCCCTTTTACATAGATCCGGGTTGGGCCTTACTTAAAATAAACTCAAACTGAAAAAAAAAAACAAAATTCTTCAATATATGCAATTAAAATTGTCTGATGTCTAATGATATCAAGTGAAAGTGAAACTTTCAATTACTCCTTCAAAAACAATTAGAAGAACAAAGATATGAAGAGTAGTCTACTACCAATTAATTCTTCAAACAAAAAAATTACAAAATAAATCATTCTTGTGGACTTGAAGATTCTTGCAATTATATCAATGAACTTCCTCCATGCTCTATTGTCTTCAGAATTTCTTGCAATTATGAATAAAGATTCCTAATTGATCAGTACTCAATTCAATTTACACGAGAATATGCAATATATATATATATATATATATATTTAACGAAAACGACGTACAACAAATCACAAGAGTATATAGGAGGCTAATATGCCATATAATCATCTCAAAGAAAGAATTAATAGCAGCTGGTCTTTAGCAGGTTCTAAAATCAACCATTAATTAAGATAGCACCCCAAATAGGTTTGCTAAAAAACTGCAGAAGTTCAAGCCTTCAAGGATACTAACCTTTCCTCCCACCATGCTCTACTCCGATTTGATCATAGCAAAATCAACCAGAAAACACAGAACACCAACAACAACATAGCTCATCCTCAGCTACTATGCCTCGTACTTCTCACCTTGGGCATTTGAAATCGCCGAAATCTTGGTTGGAATTCTTGACATCATCTCTGAATTAGATTACATTCCTCGATCTCGGGTCCTGACATCATCTTCGAAGTCGTCGTCGACTGTGGCTCGGCTTCGCTCGCCGTCATCCTCAAACTGGGTCGAAATTTCTGGTCACTAATGTTGTCAAGGTTGATAGGTAGAGTCGTAGAGATATTTGAATAGGAATCTGAGACATTCGTGCTTTGGTGGGTCTTCGAGATCCTTTCAATGACATAGTGTTGTGTTGAACTCTCGACGACGAAAAATGGAAAAGAGAAGGTGGCTACTGCCACTACTACAATTATGGGCTACAAGGACACCAATAAGGACACTTTTTCTTCAAGGTGTCCTAATAACCCTATGAGGACGGTTTACAAAAACAGGAGCAGTAGTTTGCTCCGCCCGCCAAAATTTCGGGGTTCGAAAGTTAAACTTCCCACATTTTTTTGCCGACACTTATTCATACTACAATTTTGCTCGCCCGCCTCTATTTTTCAGTTGACCACTCTCTCTCTCTCTCTGTCTCTGTCTCTGTGCATCTCTTCCCAAATTAGAGCTATGATTCTTTAGCTCTGAGCAAAAAAAATCTCACCACAGATGGGTGATTCTTCTTCTTCTCGATGTCTATAGCCTTTTCTTCTTGCCAGATTATATGCTCTATGCAACCATAATTTGACGGTAGCTTTCTCCTATATCCAGATCGGTAGGCCAGAGGGTATGCCAGATGGTCAATTCATAATCCTTATTTATGTGGATGAGATGCCAGAGGTTTAATTTTTGTTTTCATCTACTCTTCCGCAGAGGCTGAAACCCTCTCATTCTCAGCAATGTCGTCGCCATCGTCTCTCCGACCCCCTTCACGATGCCATTGAGGAGCTCCAGCTCCGTCGTCTCTCCCCCAACCCCCAATCCTTATTCTTCATGCCAACAGATATGTATTCCTTTCCAATAATCCAATGATTGTTTGGAGTGGGTAGGTTGTCTCTAAACTTGTTTGTTTTGATTGTTTTCTCAAAACCAAAAACCCCAAAATCGTTTTCTTGCTTATTTCTTTTGTTTCTGTTTTCACAGGTTTCTATGCTTTGTTTTCTTTTGATTAATTAGCATATCAAATGATCTCCAAAATCCCTAAAAATTTACCAGTATCTAGTTTAGTGTGTTAGCTTCATGTATATAAAATTTCATTGAAATCGGAGTAGTTTAGGTTGGGTTTTTATTTTCGTTTTGGTTTCTGGTCAGAGTCATAGCTAATCTGTTCTTTTTTTTTCCTTCTTTTTGTTTTCTTTGAAGCTCATTACATTTAGTTGTGAATCGCTATGGCTCTTAGACTCCTTTCTTCCTGTGCAGGTGTAAAATTTCTCCTTAACAGGAGTTCTGGAGGTCTGTGGGGAGTTGCTGCGCTAAATTGTTGCTAGTTGAGCCTTGATGCTCGATGGGATAAATTGTTGATCTCTAGTTCAGTTTTCCCTGATCCCTTCCTATTATTTATCAATTAGTGACTTGCACAGGGAAGTGTTATATCAGTGGTTGCTTCGAATATAACTATTTGTTCAGATTTATAGCTCATGGTTAGTATCACTTATTCTTAATGAGTTTATGTTTTTGGGATTATATAAATGAACTAAGAATCAATGGTGAATGCAATTACATCCTTCGTTTACATATGTGCGTGCAGGAAATGAAAGACCAAGGCTTTTGAATAGAAGATGATTAGATACTTAAAGCCTTGAAGGTCTGGTTCCATCTTCTTCTTTTTTCCCTTGAATAATTAAGTAGCTAGTTCTCTGTAGTGTACCAATAAGAGGTTAATTTCCGATGATTCTTGTTTGATGTTTGTGTAGAAGTAAGTGGTTGCTAATATAAAAATCATAATGGCTAGGGAGGCTAAAATGCTTTACCCTGTTTAATGATGGATTCATTTCAACTGTCAAGTTGATTGGTTTTGGAATGTACAAACTGAAGATCTTAGACTAGTTGGATGTTTTCCGTGCTACTAAAATACTTGTCAGTATGCTGCAGGACTTTTTTTTTTTTCCCTGTCCGTGGTCATCAGGCAACACCTTGAACTTAAGGATAGGCATATGGCTATTCGTCATTCTGATAATCCAAAGGGCACTGCTGAACTTTAGGATAGGCCTATGGAAAATTGTTACCAAAACAGACCATGCTCGAGCATGGTTTGTTTTGGTAACAATTTTTCATTGCAGAGGATTTGTTTTAAAGATTTTGTTGACTAAGCAAGCAGAGAATTGAAGCAATGTGAGGTAAAGAAACTGAGTGTGACCTCACAATAACCCTCTTAGCGTTCTAGAAATAGGATTACCGAAATTGGAATTGTTTATTGAGGGGATTAGTAGGTGGTTTGCATTGTTTAGTTGTTTTAGTGATTGTGGAATGTGTGCTGTGAAAACTAATGCAATATGAAACAGGAGGAAAAAAACTAGGGGTAGTTGGAAGAGGGATACCCCATAACTAATTACAAGCCTCAGGTCGCTTTGCCTTGTTCATTTTCTCAAGTAACGTCTTTAAAAATGCAATTTCTCAAAATAAGTAGCTGCCTTTGAATTGACAACTTACCTGAAACAAATTGTCTGATTACAGTGAATAAGCATGCTTTGGACTAATATTCCATTCTTTTGTTTATGCTCACCAAATAAATGGGACTTCCAAACTCTTGGTGAAGTTGACAGTATAATATGCCTGGATACCAATTTGCCTAGATTAAGTACTGCATATTGGTGGTAATCATTGCTGTAATAAAATATGTTTAATTGCTGGACTTGATATGTGTCATAAATCTTCTGGTATCTATACTATATCAAATATTATGTTCATAAAGTAGGTGAATATGTTTAGTATATATCCGTGCACTATAATACCAGAGAAGCTAAGTTTCAGGTTTGAGCATTTATAATTTGTAGCTATTTTCTTTTCTTTTAGCAGGAATTAAAGATTTTTCTGTTGTAGAGTTAATTTTCTTATGGATCTGGGTTGGATGATTCTACTTGGTAGAGAATCAATTTTTGTTCTTTCTACTTGTTCTTGTAACTGGGTGTCCTTGTGGGCTAAACATTTGGCACTGTCATCTAGTTGCAAGTTCTGGGTGAGGTCATTTTGGGCCTGCATTTTTGTTTCATTATTCCTAATATTACCATAAAATATAAGGGCGTTCTGTGCTTAGGGTTCTAGCACCAAATCATCAAATGTATCCTTCAAGCCTTGAAGTAGGTGTGCCATCACACAGAAGACAGCAATTGGTATGAACAATCAGATAATCACTATAAGAAAACAAAAGTTAACTTTAGACTTACCTTTTCTCTAGTAGAAAGCAACTCAATTCTTATCCTCTCATCTCCCCACTCCATCTAGATCGTGAACTCAATTCTTATCCTCTGACAAATCCTCTGCTTGTCATCATGAATATATCACTAAATAACTCATATCTCATACTTTTTTTTTCTTTAGTTGAAATCTGAAAATATTTTTCAGTTCCATGTACGATTAGTGTTGGAGTTTTGCATGTAGGTATGACTCATGTAGAGATTTTGCAGTCTTGCATGTAGGTATATAATTCATGTCTCGCATTCTCCCTTTTCTGATTTATTGTTTCTTAAAATACTTCAGCTTCTCTTCTTGTCACAATGTCTATTAGGGAAAATAGAATGATATTTTTCACTCTGATCAATTTTATGAGATTTCCTTTGATGTATTCAGTAATGAAAAATAAGATAGATATGAGTAAGTCAGTCCACAAATGAAGCTTTGCTAGATGTTTTCAATCTTTCTTAAATCTGTTACTTTCAACATAGTCTTGAATTGGGACATTGGGTTATATTGGTTCATTGAATCTCATTATTCTCTTCTAAAATTCAAAGTATATTTCTCCATGTAGTACTTACGCTTATTTATATACTATTTGAAAACCATTGTTTCTATTTTCTTCATATTTTAGTTGTTAACTAGTTTTTTTTTTGTCATGTTTCATATCAATGTTTCATGTTGATTGATATTGCTTCTAAGTTGATTTGTTAGTTATACATATTTTCTTTTAAATTCTATCTGTGTGCTTATATAGTTTAAAGTTTGGGGGTTTTGGTTGCAGGTTGAACTTGTAAAATGCATTGTTCAAAGTATGATTGTAGATATATCCTTCAATCAGTTAGGAGGACTTTGTACACTATGCTTTCTTGAACAGGTATGAGCAATTCAATTCGTGATCCATAGCTATGGTTGGTCTTGTTATGTTGCATAGAAATGAATAGGGTGACTCCGGTCCAGTCTTGTTACAATAATTTTTTGTCTTCTCATACTGGTATGAAAAGTTCAGTGATGTTCAGTTGCTATTTGGATTACATTTTTCATTTTGCTTGGTATGCAGGTTGATCACTATATTGACAAAGATCATATTTTCAAACGCAGCAATATTCTGATAAAGTGTTGTGCTACTATGAGAGTCGTATTCTTGATGCTCATCATGGTTTATTTTCAACATATGCTTTGGAAACATTTGTCCTATATATATTCCATCTTTTTCATTCTTCTCTAGATGGGCCTTTAACGGTGAGTACTTGTAGAATCAATTTTGAGTTTTATATTTCAAATCATACAGAAGCTCAAGCACTTGATTGTGTTTCCGTTTTGTAGGTCCTCTACAGATTTTTGGATTACTTCAGCAAATTTGATTGGGAGAAATATTCTATAAGTTTAAATGGACCAGTTTGCAAATTCTCCCTACCTGATATTGTGGTTAAGAGATATCTCTTGTGCCTGTAATGTTGGATGGCTGTTTTGTATTGTTCTGGTCTTTGAGTTTCTTCTCTCTTTGAAGCTAAAGTACCAGATAATGGAGGGGATGATGTACTGCTAAGTGAAGAGTTTATTAGAAACTGTGTAGACATGTTCTCTACTCCAACAATTAATGATATTGATGAATCTGATGATGAAAGGTTTGAATCTCTTTATTTTTCCTTTTACTGCAAGTTCTATACCTATAGGCTTTGTGTAATATGCTTCCTTGAACCAACTCTACCTGTTTCCAAGTTTGCTGTATGTTGTTGCTAGATCTAGTTTCTTGAATTTTTATTTATTTGAACCTTCCATGCTCTCTGAATGATATTGCAGCTGTTTTAGGTAGTATTCACTGATAATATAAGATGTTCTTTCTCCTTCCTCTTCAGGTTGTGATTGAAAATTTTGGGAATCAGATTAAGCAACTACAACCTACAAGGTGCAGGAGATTGAATTACTTGACTAGAATTGTTGAATTGTAATTTGTTACACTTTAGAAATTTTTTTTGTACATGTATGGATATGATATTCTGGTTAAGTTAATAATGCATTTGGTGGTGTATTTTGAGCTGTGTATAATTGGAGGAAGATTTCTTTTATTAATTTTTTTTTTGGATTCTTTACAAGTTTTAAGGACACTTTTTTAACGTCCTCTATTACCTTTATTAAGTGTCCTGTTTTAGTTTTAAGGACACATATGAGTATTTTTTTTGTGTCCTCTCAAGGATTTAAGGACACCATTTCTAGAGCTTTTATGTGTCCTAGTACAGAAAAGAGGACACAATTTCTAGAGCTTTTAGCACACAGTTTAGGTGTCCTCTTATGGATTTAAGGACACCATGTCCAGGGCTATTAGGACACATAAACTGTGTCCTCGTATAGATAAGAGGACACATTTTCAGTGTCCTTGTTTGGGACTTACGATGACACCCGGATAGAGGACTCTTTTTTAAAGAGTCCTTGTATGTATTTAAGGACACAGTTTCAGTGTCCTTAAATCATGTTATTGTAGTAGTGTGCTAATGTTTAAGTCTAGAGGTAGAGATAGGACACTAGGTTTTTCACTCTTGAAGAGTTGGAATTGGACTTTTGGAGTTGGGCTGTTAGACAAAATGGGCTTCAATTAATATTGGATTTAGGCTCAATGGCAGATTCTATTTGTGACAAATTCTATGTTTCTATGAAATACAAAATAGGAAAAATAAAATATATGGGCCGGGCTTGGCCCTTACTGGCTCAATCTGGCCGAGCTTCATTTGTATGACCCATACCCTACCCTACCCTATTTGAGAAAGAGTCCGGGCGGGCTTTGAGCCCAAGGGCCAAATGATGAGGCCTAAGTTAACGGAAAGAGAAATTTTATACACACACCTCTATATACTTAATACACACCTCTTAAACTTTTTTTGTCCAAATTTTTTCCCCAAACTTCCTCTTATGCCCTCTTTATTGTACTTAATACTCACTCCTTAAATCCATCATCTTCTTCCTTCTGCCAAATCGAACCCAAGCATGCTGCTCCTCAATCTTGCACCCTATTTCTCACGGTCTCACTTCTCTGACCCATACCACCATCCTCCAAGTGAAACCAAATCGAAGGAAATTAGCAAGCAAATGAAACCCAACAAACAATCAATGGAGACAAAGTGAGAGAAGATTTTTTATTTTGAATATATATATTTTGTTATATTAATTTCCCATTCAATTAACCTCCAAGATTTTCAATTAATCAATGTACCATGAGAAAGTTGAAATCACCAGGACGCATGCAGACCGTAGATCACTTGGAGTCCTAAATATGTAGAGAAACTCAAAAGCTTAATATTAAAATTTGAATTTGAATAGAATATGAGAAGTTTTTTGAGTGCATGGATAAATTAGTTGTGTTGTTATTGAATGTAGGATTTTGGTCGTCCTGGTCATCTCCAGTTTTAGGTCAAAATTTTTATTTTCTTTATTTTGTTTTTGGTTTTTTGTAGTTTTCGTTTTCTTCATCTTTATCAAAAAGGGTAAAAACGTATTAAAAAAGTTTCAAAAAATGGGGGTGTGGATTAAGTAATTTGGTATGTGTGAATAAAATTTCTCTAATGGAAAATTGGATGGAAAGTCTAAAAAATAACGATAGGGTGTAAATCGGCAACAATTAAAAAAGTGAATGTGTAGATAATCAAAATTATAATGTCAAGAGGTAAATCGACAACCATGGGAAAAGTCAGGGTGTAATTTGTCTATTTTACCTTATTAGAACAACCATCATTCACTTTTTCAGTGCAACCAAAACAAACCCTTTTACAAATTCAACTAACAAAAACTCAAGCCCTCACCTTTTTTTTTTCAATTACCTTAAAATCCAATTTCATGTCTTCTACACTCTGCATCCTTGTGATTCTGAGCCTGCTCCCGTCACAATCTCATCGCCGGGATCACGGTTGATCCTCAGCGCCATCAACACCGGCACCGCCTCCGATCTCCGCGACTACGCCCTCGATTTGAACGTCACCAATTTCAATGCGGTGCGGATGCCTAGAGGTCGCTTGGAAGCTCGATTTGCTTCCATGGCCGCTTCAGAGAGAGAGAGAGAGTGAATTAATATAGAGAAAAAAAAGAGAGAAAAATTAGAAATGTCTATTATTGTCCTCCTTGTGGGGTTTAAAGTCTGAAAAGTGAACCCCTATGTCGGTTCTAACTCAGCACATGACATCATGTTTCAAGCCAAATTCAAATTTTAGACTCGAGTGATGTCATTTGAGAGTATACACCACTACATTTATGGGCTATAAGGACATCCAATAAGGACACATAATTTTTGTGGTGTCCTTGAAGGTTTTTAAGGACACACATTATTTAATTGAAATTTTTAAGGGGAGGAGAAGTGTTTCAAGTACTTTCAACTACACATGGACATTTTTAATGCTGTGTCCTTAAATTCATTCGGCCCCAATTCGCGTTTTCCCTCCCAAAATTTCACTTCCCTCCTGTCCTAAAATTTCACTTCCCTCATTTCCCAATTTTCAACTTCCCTCTTCAATTGAAACCCACCAGAAGAAAACAGATGTTGTTTCATTTATTCTATTTCCATTTTTTAGCCGTATTGAATACTGCACAGAGACTTCTTCTTCGATCTCCTTCCGATGAGCTTCTCTGCAAAGCCTCTGCCACTCGCTCGAATCTCATGCACACCTCACTTCCGTTCCCTCCGCTGCGACTTCGTTGGATGCCTCCACAGCCTCCGCCCCCTCGCAGGTGGCCTCAGGCCACTCAGGTAGAACTAAGCCTCGCCTGCGTCGGCGGACGACAGCAGCCGCTGTCACGGTTCTTGATTAAAGCGTCTCTCGATTCTCACTGGATTCTGGTGTTCGTTGCAGTGGTGATGTTCTCGGCAGTGTCCGTGGTGTACTTCAATCAGTCGTTGAAGCCGAAGAAGATGAATCACAGAGAGGTTAGTGGTGAAGTTCCGGTCGAAGATCAGAGTATTGATTTGTTGCTTTGAAGGATGAGATTAGGGATCTATTGAAGTTATCATCTTTTTTATTAAGTACCTTTAATTGTTTGTTGAAATCCATTGGTAGTTTGTTATACACTCATCCCCAAATTTCTGTTATGTGATTTGAAGGAAGTGAAAGAAGAGGTTGCTAAGTAAGTACAGGTCAGGAACTCAGGATACTCGATTGCTTCTTTTTTTTCCCCTAATGTTTTTACATATATATATATAATTTGTTTGATAGGTTCAGTGTGTATTGACCTTGAATTGTGTTACGATTATGGATATGAATCTTGTTTTGGTTTTGTGGTTTGCAGATTGACGAGAATGTTCAGAGGCCTCTAAATATTGTCAGGTTCAAAGAGGTAATCATTGAAATCTGATGGTGTGTTAAAGACTTTTTTTATTATGAAATCTGATCTTTGAGTAGTGTGTATTTTATTTTGATTCTAGATTTATATCTTCCAAGTAATTTGCTCAATTATTTTCATAATCGACATCAATATATTGATGGTAGAATTTGTCCTTAAGATTTCTTTAAGCTTATTTCTTGAACGGAATATATTTCTGTTGGAGCTGCAAGCATATATTGATCAATTGAATGACTTTATGGTTATTTTGTACAGGCATACGCGGAGATGGAAGGTGTTTGTTTCGATTTGTGGTTCATGGAGCTTGTCTAAGAGCAGGGAAGCCATCTCCAAGTGAAAGCCATCAGAAAGAACTTGCAGATGAGCTTAGAGAGAAGGTACAAGATGAACTCAATTTTATATCCCCATGTTTCAACTTCTAGCTTCTTATAAATTGATATCGAGCTAGTCATCTAAGAATTGCATCAAGCACATCAACAAGAATTTGTCTTATACCCTCTACCACGTATAGCTTGGTTCAATGATTCAATCCGTGAACAAATGATGGTTGAGCTACTTGCAAAAATTTGAAAAGAGAGAAAATTACTAGCTTTTGGATTGAAATTTGTGCCCATTCTTTGTTACAACTTATCCTGTATGCTTGTGTTTCTAGACTTACAGCTTCTTAATTGCTTTCCGTGCCCAAATTTGTATCAATTGTTTCCTTTCATTTGTCAAAGCACTCTCTACAGAATTGAAGCTGTTGTATGATTTGGACAGGTAGCAGATGAATTCATTAAGAGGAGGGCTGACATTAAATGGTAAAGATTCTTGAGATCTCTGGATCAGTTATGAACTTATGATTTTGCCAGTTACTTGGTAGAAAAGGCAACTAAGCGACTGATTAATCTACGGACCTGTGCCTTAATATATAGTACTACAATAGAGATGTGATTGATTGTGCTTCTTGTACTTCTCTTAAATATATCATTCTCCAAGCGAATGATGAGCTTCTTTCTCAACTGATAATCAGAAATAAGCCAGCTTCGATACTAATTTTCCATATTTTTTTTTCTTTTTTTTTTGTGTATGTATTTCTTTTCACTTATAGGTTTCTTGAAGATGATTTTGGGAGATACATTGTACAGCTATGGCAACCCCACATTTGGGGAGGCGAGCCTGAGTGCTTATGTCCTCACATGTCCTACAGTAAGTTCACTCTTAACAACTTCTTTTGCTTCTTAGGGAATTCAATTATGGCAACCGAGTCACCAACTGAGTATCTATCTCAGCTGCACTGCTGTGGTTTCAGAGTCAACAACTAACTATGTCAAAATATCCATATCAAAAATTGTCAAATAGAAAAAATTAAAAACAAATTAAGTTGCCCTGTCTATTGCAAGTCCTAAAACATTTTTTAAGAATGCCTGTTTGAAATCTCCGGTTATCATTTTACATTTTCTTTTTCCAGTTGCTTTTGACCATTGAATTTAAGAGTCTTACCCTTAGCTTTCGCACATTATTCTTGATTACATATATCAGAATTGATAGTAGAAAGTCTTTGACAGGAAACATGGAAGATAAGCAAGGGAGATCAATTGGAGCAAGCTGCTGAGGCCCATGATACTGCAAAAGCCACCTAATAAGGTTGAGGTAGGGGAAAAATGTTTTTAAGCTATAGGGGTTATGTTTCTCTTAAAGAAAATTCATTTGATGATTTTGTTAAACTCAGTACTTTCACTGTTTGAATGCATTGATCACTTGGTATTGCACAATTTCTCTTTTTCGATATTGAGTGAAAAAAAGGGGCTACTTTATATTGTGATTTATGCTTGCAGTGCCCAGTTTACTTCTTTGTTGATCAGATGCAATTGCATGCTCTGTTGTCATACTCCAAAGTTGCATCAAAGTACCCTTTAAGGTTTCTCACAAAGTAATTTTTACCAAAATAAACCAACTTTTAAATTTAAAACTTCATATTGAGATTAAAAACAGCTTTGCTGAATTTCTGAGGAAGCTATTGATCTGTTAACTTCGAGCTCTGTGTAACCCTACTTACTGATCTCCAAATGTCCTGAATTTTTGATATGTTCGTGTCATGTTAGCTAACACTTGATCTGGGAACTTTCATGTTATTTGGACACTAAGTGAATATTTGGTGAATTTTCTAAATCAACTGTGCAGCTGCGTTTGTTTTTAAGAAACCTGACAGTTCAGTCAGTCTGCATCCATCTTTTACCTTTTCAAACTCCGATTAGCTTGAAATTTTAGTATGTTGTACCTGGAGAAGTTAGCCTTCATTCTGGAAAATTTCATCTTCATTGTTACAGAAATGAATTTTGTGTACTGGTTGTTTCGACATAGTTGTAGCTCAGATTTGTCTACTGCTTGCATGTTTCGATTAGTTGTGATTGCTTACTAGCAGGCTGCTTTTTAATCTGGTCATAAGCTTTTTAATCTGGATGTTGGACTTGTTGTCTTTGCAGGTATTACTTGTTTTGGATGGTATGAATTGAGTTATATATGCAGCAGCAGCAGCAGCTAGTGCTTTGAATTAGGTAGTTAGCTTCAAATCAGTTGTAGTAGTACATTTGATCTGGTGTTGGACTTGTGGTTTGATGGAAAAGCTGGACTGAGGCTGGATCTGGGGGTTGATGGAAAAGCTGGAACAAGGCTAGTTAGGTAACAATTTTCTGTTAGCTTTTTTTGTTTAGGTTCTTATTTTGGCAAGGACAAACCATTGGAGTTCATGCAACTCTGGATCTGTTCAACGTTGATAGAACATTCCTAATGAGAAAGTTAGTATTGTAGTACGTAACGGCACTTTTCCAATTTCATTGTGTCTCCTTAGATAGGATCTTAGTATACATATTGTATTAGTGTATTTTGGTGACTAATATATTCCTTTTAGCGCCTTTAAGAATGCTTGCGATATATATATTTTTTTGGATGGTTTTCAACATTTAAGGACTTTGTTTTTGTGTCCTAGTATGGTAAAGAGGACAAAAATTCTTGATATGAGAACATATTTTATGTGTCCTCTATTGGGTATAAGGACACTTATTTTTGGATTTTAAGGACACGGTTTAGGTGTCCTAGTGAAGTAAAGAGGACACATTTTTCCTGATATGAGAACACAATTTAAGTGTCCTCTATTGGATATAAGGACACTTGATTTGGACATTTAAGGACACAGTTTAAGTGTCCTAGAAGGGAAAAGAGGACTCTTTTCCAGTGTCCTTGTATATGACTTACAATGACACCCGGATAGAGGACTCTTTTTTAAAGAGTCCTTGTATGTATTTAAGGACACGGTTTAGGTGTCCTTAAATCATGTTATTGTAGTAGTGATAGGGACCAACCAGATTAATTCTCATAAAGAAGGACCAAACTAATTTTTACCCTAAAGTTCAAGGGAGTAAACTGAACTTTGTTCTTAAACATATATGTGTTAATCATAATGACCAAAGTACAATAAGTTCCAAGAACTTCCATTCAAGGAGAGTTAAACACTTGAAATTTCTTGCAGACTTTTCTTTTCTCCCAAATTGAAATCTTGTGTAATTAATCTACAAAATCAAAATTTGAAGGACCACATATGTTCTAGGTGACAGGCTAAATTGATAAAAATAAATTATCATATATGATTTCTTGTCAAAGTAAGAGGTTAAAACAGTAATTTTCATTTTAGCTGAGTTAAAATGGAATTTGACCTTGGTAAAAGATGATCGAGTTGACCAAAGAGAGAAAAGAAAAATTTAACTTGAATGGAATTGAGAGAAAAGAATCCAGATTCCACATCCAATAGTCACAGCAGTGATCAATCTTTTCTAACTAGTAATACGAGAAAGCCAAAGACTCTAGCTAGTAATACATTAATGTATCATAGAACTTTTGTGGTTATGTGAGATTCTTGAACCGCTAGTTAAGTTCAATTTTTTTTTCTTTGGTCTGTCAGGTTCTAAAGATGGAAAAAAGAAGAAAAGAATAGAAGTCCAACTTCTATTCCTACCTTGACTCCCAAGCGTAGAGACCTTCCCTTCTCTTCTTTCCATCATTCACCGATCAAACCATGGAACTCGCGGAACTCGGACTATTGGATTGAGTCGGCGCGACCCAGAATTTCGAGCCCTGGCGCGGCGGAGAGGAAGCGGAAGAGGGAGGCGGAGGAGTTTGGGGATCAATTGAACTATTGAAGGCGGCGGAGAATAGGCTAAGGCGTTGGATTTGAAGAGAGAGATGGATGTGGATTCTGCTCTGGAGGGTGAGAGGAAGATGAGGATGCATTATATGCTGCAATGGTGTTTTGAAATGCGAGAGATAATGTTAGAACTTAGAAGGGTTGCTGAAGAAGATTTGGGTTTGAAGAGGCACAGTGGGGTTGGTCAAGAGGCTCCTTGGTTGAGGCAGAGTACGTGGTGCTCCTAAGCTGAAGGAACATCATCTCTGTAGTTAAGAAGAAAGCTTCTTGAGCTAGCTATAACATGAACTTGTTCTTCTTTAATCTTTTGTGGTGTGGACATTGAGTCAGTTTGTGAATCATAAAACTATGAGGGTTTTTATATACGGTGTATATAAAATTTGGAATTTGATTTGGGAATTCATCTTGTCATTTGGTTATTTGATAGTTTATATTTATATAACTTAGCATAATGCATAACGTTGGGGGTTTTTCAACAATTAAGAGAATAGATTTATGGTAAGATTAACAACAAAGTTCGTAAATTTATGGTTGCGCGCGTTTGAATTTTCGTTCAAATTTGATTAGTTTTAGGCTCTGATGTTGTGACACATTATACATAATGAGACAAGTGAAAGATTTCTGTGATTACATGATACTCAGGAGCTAATGTAATATATAGTCTCCTTCTCAAAAGGTTAGCTTAAGTTCTTTTAGATCTTATTGATTGCAGAAATTTATGTGTGGGGATTGGGAGAAGGGCTAAATTGTTGTGGCTATAATTTTGGGTAATTTGGAGGGAAAGGAACATAAGGATCTTTGAAGACTGTGATCTACTTGCAGTCTGAGCTTGAGTTGAGCCCCCTTTGGCGTAATTTGTTTTGTGAGACTGTCATAATCTTGGTTGTATCAGACAATAGCCACTTCCATTAACGGATAACAAAGATATATATATATATATATATATATATATTTGTCATTTCAAGGATTTGCTTAGTTTCTCTAAGATAACAAATACCCTGTGGCCCAGATCGATGTCGTTCCTGTTATGCATGAAATTGTGTACGCTTAATAGGCTGGCAACATGTCTGCTTGATAGTTTGTTCTTTGTCAAATTGTCACTGTATCTTTGTACTTGGATGGCGCCTGGCGGCCTGGTTTCCATGTCTCCTTCCCTTCTATTCTTTTCTTCTTGTCAATATTTATGGGCCGGCATCATTCACAGGTATTCAAAAGCCTCAATTTTTCACTTCTCAATGTGATTTTGCAACAAAGTAGGAGGGCTGTAAAGTAAGATGATGGCAATTCGAAGACAGAATCTGAGAAAGTAAGATCAGTGCCTCTCACCATCATGTTAAGAGTTCCCCTAAAGTCCCAAACCCCAACATCTAATCCAGGATGATCGAGTAAAGATCATGATTATGAAATGTGAAGCATCCATTTGCTCCTTTATTTGATCTTTTCTAAGTTGTTGCAATTAGACTTTTTTTCAGGTGTTTCTGGGTGTTTGAATGTTGCGCACCAAAGCTTGGGCCCTGAATGCATACCAAAGCTTCATCTAAATGGAGTACTTATTCTGCTACTTGAGATTTGAAGCTGCCCTGCCCAACTTATGAAGTCATATAATGTTACCTCTGCTTTACACACTAGCAGTACATCAATCATTCTTCCACTCACCCTCTGACGCTTGTGACATTGTGTTTCTGTTCTGATAAACTGATAATTGCAATCAAAAGTTGGGTAGCTCTGGGTTGATCAAATATATGAACAATATGCATATATTCCAATGCATTATGTATGAAGCTACTCAACTAGTATAAGCTTAAAGGCAGACGAAAAGAGTACAGGCCAGAATTACTTGGCTAATTCTGTTACCTTAGACAAATGGAATAAAGTGGTGTCCATGCATTGTGTCACATTAAATTACAAGGTCGGGAGTTTTGCCTTGTTCGTGCACGAAAACGCATCAATCTTGCTCGGTCAAAGCACCTGGCTGAGATTCCAGATCTCTCAGAGAGTCCAGATCTTAAGAGCATTGATCTTGAAGGTTGTACAAGTTTGGTTCAACTTCCTTCGTCTTTTCAGCATCTTGCCAAGCTCACTGGCTCAGTCTGGATCACTGCTCCAATCTCAAAATTTTCCCAGAGATGCCAGGCAATCTGGTAGTCTTACAATTGGATAGGACTGCAATAGAAGAATTGCCTTCATCAATTTGGTGTCTTGAGAAGCTCCGTTTTTTGGGTCTTGGATCATGTAAAGAGCTTAAGAATATTCCAAGCAGCACTTGTAGGCTGAATTCGCTCCGATGTCTTCGTCTAAGTTGCTGCCTCTCTCTTGAGGAGCTACCTTCTGGGCTGATAACACTGAACTTGTTCAACTGCATGAGTCTTGGGTCTTTGCCTGTCGAGCTACCTTCTGGGCTGAAACAGCTGCACTTGAGCAATTGCAAGAGTCTTGGGTCTTTGCCTGTCGAGCTCTCTTCTGGGCTGAGGAATCTGGACTTGAGAAATTGCAAGAGTCTTAGGTCTTTACCGAAGCTGCCATGGCTTCTAAAGCAGTTGGATCACTTGGATGCACATGGCTGCACGTCACTAGAGACAGTCTCAAGTTCGATGAGGACTGCACCCATACAAGGTCGGGATCAATATGTCAAGAATTTTAAAGGCTACTGGGCTACGGATGAGGAGGAACTTTTATTTATAAATTGCGTGAAATTGGATCAGAGTGCACGGATCAACATAATGGCTGATGCACAGCTTAGAGTTATGCGATATGCGTCACAACCCCTTGGATTAGAATTGTTTGTCCGGGAAATGAAATTCCAAAGTGGGTGAGGTATCAAAGTGAGGGATGTTCGATAAATATCAAGCTTCCTCCTCATTCGTTTCGTCAAGGCTTCCTCGGTTACGCTCTATGCATTGTGGTTGCATTCAACAACTATACGCCACCATCCGATATTGAGCATCCCTACTTTAGTTGTGAAACCCATCACAAAACTAACAATGGTCGCAAAGATCGGTGCGACCTCGATGATATAATTCTCAATTCAGATCATGTGTTCCTGTGGTATTTCTGCCCTCATTTTGTTCGATCAGAAAGTACAATCAATCGCGAGGATTGGGTAAAAGCATCCGAGGCCTCTTTTTACTTCATGTTGTACCAACATAACTATCTGAAAAAAAGACTCTTTGACCCCTCCACTGTGAGGGTGAAAAGGTGTGGAGTCTCCTTGCTGTATGCCCAAGAGATTGAAAAATTACTTGGAGGCATCGATGAAGATGTAGTTATGGAACCAAAACAAGTAGTTGAAGAAGAAGATATCATCATCAAAACCAAGAGACGACAGTCTGAACTCAGTGGAAGTGGAACTGCAAGCTTCAAAGAAGGAGATAACGACCAACTACCTCCCCAGAGTAGTAAAAGGAAAATCAACATCATGTGAAATATTCACGTTCATATGCCACTTTATGAGGTATGTACTCTCACTCTCACATTCATAGCTTTCTTTTACATTTTATGGCTCTGCTTAGCTTATCCTCAGAACAACTTGGCTTTTATTGTAGCTAAAGCATCTGGAAATTCAATTTCGTGCCTCAACTTGATTTGTTTCTTTTTCTAGCTCTTTTGTGAATTAAGTAATAATTTCTTAGTTAATCACGAGGAAAGAAATGCATATAGCAACAGTACTAGAAGAATCTGGCAATGCAGATTTTAGAATCTGACAGTGGCTGTTGCTCTTCCTATAACTTTTAATTATGATGGTTTATGCTGTAGATTTACTACAGGTTCATAAAGAACATGTATGGTTCGATTGCATATTTTAAGAATGACAAATACTTTTACTACAGTCACAAGCTACAGCCTTGAGATCGTTGGAAGGAATCAAACCTGACTCACTGGGAAGGTGTTTGACGTAACACCTGAGATAACGGAGTTAAGGAGAAATAAGATTGATGAGGCCAGCTGTAAAATCTGACTCTGGTTCTGCTGCAACTGTGACAAGGTAAAAATGTTCATCTATGTCCATCATTATAATCACAATATGTACAACAAGTCGCATGAGAACATAGATTCCCGATTGTACGTGGAAAGATATCCTCTTAAAGCTACCTATGTTTGATCTTTTTTCTTCCTTGGTCTTTCACGTTTTCTGCTGGTAGATGAATTACATTCATACATATTTTTCTCACATATGCACATTTTATGTCAATAAAAACCTGCTGGCGGGTGAGACAGTCGACACTGGTATATTCAACTACCCTCACCATTACACAACTAAATTAGAAATCGAGTGACATATCCATGTAAAGCCTGTATGGTTTCGACTTTCTAGTCAAGTTGCCAATGCTGCTACTGTAGTTAGAATGGTGATGTCCTGGAGATTTTTAGCTGCAGACAGAATTTGGTCAAAATAATGCCACAATTATCCATCTTCCAATAGAAGTCGGACAAAGACAAGTCAAAATCTAAATTATGCAAGCTAATTTAAAGAAAATGACAGGGTGCAAACTTAATGCCATTGAAGTACACTGGGATCAAATTTCCAAGCACCAAACAATCCTGGTATAACACAAGTATGAACCTCAAGGAATGTGAGATGTTGTGTGTGAAGAAGTGCTCCTGCACAGCTTATGCAAATTCCAATATCAGGGAAGGTGGAAGTGGGTGCTTGCTGTGGTTCAGTGATCTGATTGCCGTAAGAAATCTCACTGAAAATGAGCAAGATATCTATGTTAGCTGTATCAGAGCAAGGTATGTAATCATCTTGATTCCTCAAGACTTGGTACTTTGTACAAAACATCTCCAATAGTGATAGCTATCTGCTTCATAGCTAAAAGTAGCTAAAACTAAAATATAACTAGGTACTAGTTGAATTTGCTCCAGCAGAGAATACGTAAATCCTAAGTTAAATTTAAGTTTTAGTTAAATTCTCTCTCCTCTCTAGCTAAATATAGCTAGGTTTTTTAGTTAAAGTTAAATTTAGCTTTTGTTTAGCTAGTCTGTTGGAGATCAAACTTAGCCTAAAATTAGTTAAATTTCATTTTTTTTTTGTTTTTACATAAGAATTCTGTTGGACATGCCCTAATTAGAATAGGAAAACAGAACACCCTACTCCCAATAAGAACATGGTTAAAAGTATTCACTTGATTGTTAGTCTTTAGTTTAAATTAATTTCTTCTTTCAAATATAATTCATTCATCGATAATGAAGAGACTAGTACCAGAATCAATGCTAAACCTGCTAAATCCAATGTGAAGAAAGTGAGAATCATAGTTAGCATTCTTGTTTTGTCTACTGGGCTGCTGATACTGGGCGTATCTCTGCTCTTTTATGTTTGGAAGAAAGATGGTAAGTTGTTTGTACTCTTCTGACGGATCCCTCCAGTTTCCAGTGAAGCAGTTGAGTTTTGTAGTGAATTATTGATTCCTATTTGATTCTATAAATGAAAAAGGAGCAGTACCATTTTTCTTATGTATAAGTTTATTGAAAAAAGAAGCAACAAATCATACGTCCTTTACTTCATTTCAGCAGGAAAACTGAGCAGCAGCCACAAGGAAAATCTGGAATAACTTGACTTGACTACTGTTGTCAATGAAACCTGTAACTTTTCAAACGACAACAAACTAGGAGAAGGTGGCTTTGGATCCGTCTTTAAGGTAAAAGCTGACATTCATATCAGTTTGGTACATGTAGTTTTGGTTTTAACCTGGACTGATGGATAATTGTACTAATAAATAGTGTAAGTGAATTGTGAAGACTAAACGAGTATAAATTTTAGTCACATTATATATGAACTGATGAATTTCAGGTGTATGTTGAAAAATGGATGGGAAATAGCAGTGGGAAGGCTTGCAAGAGACTCTATGTAAGGAATTAATGAGTTCAAAAATGAGGCTGTACACATATTGCCAAACTTCAGCACAAGAATCTAGTGAAGCTTCTAGGGTGCTGCTTTCAACAAGATCGATGAAATGATGCTGATCTACAAATGCATGCCCGACAAAAGCTTGGACTTTTTTATTTTCAGTTTTATCACCGAGGAAGTTTATATTTGGTTTTATTGGTCCATAGTAAGTACATACCCCAAAGAATAACTGGTTTTAGTCTACTTTCTTTTGTTACAAAACTAATCCTTGATTCTGTTTAAGTATATTGGTATTGAGAGAGATTGATGAGAGAAGTGTGTTTCATTATAGAGAATAGGAGCCCTATATATAGGGATTACAAAGTGCATAATCTAAGAGTACAAGGATTCCTTATCTAACTTGGAGTAGGAAACCTCTCCTATTACAGCTATAGAACTTATCCTAGTTTGACTAGGCACACTAAGTGTCAATATCCTTCAACACTCCCCCTTGTGCCGCTCAAACTTGGTGGTGACGCTTCATCCGTTGCCTCGTTAAAAACCTTGCTCAAGTGAAAAACCCTGTGGGATAAAAATGAACTCGAGGAGGAGAAAAGAGTGTAACACGTCCTTGATCCTTCGAGACTGAGTAACTCCCCCTGATGTCGAAATCTCCCCCTGATTGCTACAATCATGGGAGTTCGGATAACCTTCTTAATCCGATACTCTTCACATGTTTCTCGAAGGTGGATTTAGGTAACGACTTAGTGAATAAGTCCGCTACATTATCCTCTGATCGGATTTGATTCACTTCAATCTTTAGAAGTGATTGTTGTTGCTGATTATAAAAGAACTTAGGCGATATATGCTTGGTGTTGTCGCCCTTGATGAAACCTAACTTCATTTGTTCAATACAAGCTGCATTATCCTCATAAATGCATGTAGGTTCATCTGTGGTAGACTTCAAACCACAACTTCCTTGAATGTGTCGAATTACAGACCTTAGCCATACACATTCACGTACAGCTTCATGTAGAGCAATAATCTCTGCATGATTTGAGGAAGTAGCAACAAGGGTCTGTTTCGTAGACCTCCAAGATATCGCAGTGCTTCCCATGGTAAAGACATAACCTGTTTGGGAGCGACCTTTGTGAGGGTCAGAGAGGTACCCTGCATCAGCAAAACCCATCAAGACATCATTGTCGTTTTGATGGAGGGAGATAGGAGGACGCCGGCCACCATGAGCGGCGGCAACATGGCCGGCGGCCATTCCATGGACGGGGGCGTTTTGCCTTTTGGGGTCCGATCCCAATTTTCCGTCATTCCTTTTCTCTCTGTAGGGATAGAATAGGCCCATATCAATCGTACCTCTTAGGTATCGAAAGATGGTCTTTACACCAATCCAATGGCGGCGTGTTGGTGCAGAGCTGTGTCGAGCTAACAAGTTCACTGCGAATGAGATATCCGGTCTTGTGCATTGAGCTAAGTACAATAATGCGCCTATTGCACTTAAATAGGGCACTTCGGCCTCTAAGGGTTCTTCGTCCTCATCCCTTGGACGAAACGGATCTTTTCCGGGCTCAAGACTACGACCGATCATGGGAGTACTCGCAGGCTTTGCTTTATCTTCATTAAAACGCCTTAGAATTTTCTGAGTATATGCAGACTGATGGATCAAAATCCCATCACTACGGTGCTCGAGTTCTAAACCGAGACAAAACCGTGTTTTCCCAAGATCTTTCATCTCAAATTCGGATTTCAAGTAATTAGCAGTTTCCTTTAACTCATCTAGAGTTCCAATTAGGTTCATGTCATCGACATAAACTGCTACGATTGCAAATCCGGAACTTGTTCTTTTAATGAACACGCATGGGCATATTTCATTGTTAATATATCCCTTCCCAATCAAGTAGTCACTTAGACGGTTATACCACATCCGTCCAGATTGTTTTAATCCATATAGTGAGCGTTTTAATCTTATTGAAAACGCGCTCCGTGGTTTAGAGCCACTTGATTTGGGTAATTGAAGTCCATCTGGAACCTTCATATATATCTCTGAATCTAGATCCCCATAGAGATATGCTGTAACCACATCCATAAGCTGCATGTCAAGTTTTTCGGAAACTACCAAACTGACAAGGTAGCGGAACGTTATAACGTCCATTACGGGAGAATATGTCTCCTCGTAGTCGATTCCAGGGCGTTGTGAGAAACCTTGCGCCACAAGGCGGGCTTTATATCTTACCACCTCATTTTTCTCATTACGCTTTCTAACAAAGACCCATTTATGGCCAACAGGCTTTACACTTGGGGGTGTCTGCGTTACAGGCCCAAATACCTGTCTCTTTGTTAGTGAATCCAATTCAACCTGGATCGCATCTTTCCATTTAGGCCAATCTGCTCTTCGTTGACATTCTTCAACAGAGCGAGGTTCGATATCATCATATTCTATAATCCCTTTCGCAATATGATATGCAAATGCATCATCAATCGCCATAGAATTTCTATCCATCATCTCATGTACACTAGTGTAATTTATGGAGATCTCTCTATTCTCTGGAGTTGGTTCTGACATTGGAGCGTCCCCCAATGATGTCTCTTGGACATAACCATAATCCGGAATATTCTCATGAGATGGATTATTTATATCGATGATTAATGGATTATTCTGTGCCAAACTCGCTTTCTTTCTTGGGCGAGAATCCATCGAACCTATGGGCCTCCCGCGCTTCCTGGCAGGAGCCGTGGGCCTAGCCATAACGTCACCATCATTGAGAGATGGGACGTTGGCGCCATGCTCATGCATTCTTGAGTTGGCGTCATGTCCTCTACTTTTAGGGACATCAATCCTTGCAGGCACGTTTGCAGCAGGTATGTGTGATCTCGTCACTTTAGCGATATCAGAAAACGCATCAGGCATCGATTCTGCTACGTTCTGAAGATCGAGAATTCTCCGCACTTCAATTTCGGACTGTGACGTTCGGGGATCAAGATGAGACAGAGTGGGGACAGACCACGACAATTCCGGTCGTTCCTGTTGAACATTGATGTTCTTATCTCCCCCTAACGATGGGAAGACTGTCTCATCGAAGTGACAATCCGCAAATCTTGCGGTAAAGAGATCGCCTGTCAAGGGTTCTATGTAGCGGATAATCGTTGGAGAATCATAACCAACGTAAACGCCTAATCGTCGTTGAGGACCCATTTTGGTGCGCTGTGGAGGCGCAATTGGCACATAAACTGCGCACCCAAATATGCGTAAGTGTGAGACATTGGGCTCATACCCAGTCACCATCTGGGACGCAGAAAAGGGTTGAGTGGCAGTAGGCCTCAGACGAATAAGCACAGCTGCATGCAATATTGCATAGCCCCAAGCAGAAATAGGGAGATTGGTGCGCATCACCAATGCTCGAGCAACCATTTGTAGTCGTTTAATGGTGGCTTCTGCGAGACCATTTTGGGTATGAACATGAGGAACAGGATGTTCAACATCAATCCCAATGGACATGCAATAATCATCAAAAATCTTTGATGTAAACTCTCCAGCATTGTCTAATCTTATAGACTTAATAGGATGATCAGGGTGGTGAGCCCTTAACTTAATTATTTGTGCTAGGAGTTTAGCAAATGCAGCGTTCCTTGTGGACAATAACATGACATGTGACCAGCGTGTCGATGCATCAACCAATACCATAAAATATCGAAATGGTCCGCATGATGGTTGAATAGGTCCACAAATATCACCTTGGATTCTTTGCAAGAATGGTATATTTTCTTTGGTGTCCTTTGCATAGGATGGTCTCGATCCTAACTTTGCTAAAGAGCAGGCTTTGCAGAACGAATAATGGGCTTTAGAAATAACCAATGAGGATTTTGGTTGAGCCATGAAGTCACATTTGACTTTAGAAGCAGAAATTGGAGTCAGGGGAGCAGAGGTGGCGTCAAAGCCACCCTGGAGCCGCAGGGGGATGGCGGCGCCGGCTAGTGGTGGCCGGACTTGAAGGGGGAAGGCGCCGTGAGGCGCAGGTGCTCCTCCTTGATCCAAATTTCGAGTTTTACTTCCTTTCGTTCTGAAAAAGGGATGTCCGTGTGAAGTTTTTAATATACGGATCATCATGTCATGACCTGGGTGTCCCAAACGGTCGTGCCAAAGCCTATATGTGTCGGAATCCCATAAATCATCTCTCATGACATGGTTGGATTCAATGACTCGAATAGTGGTTGCATACAACCCACTAGAGCGACACATAAGTTTCTCTAAGACTCGTTTATGTCCGTAGTCATTAGAGGTGATGCAAAAGAACTCTTGTCCATTCTCACATGAAAACCATTGGTACTTACATCTGGTAAGTAATAAAGTTTGAAAAGTATGGCCATGACATGAGATAAAATAAATCGATACTTTATTAATAATAGCCAATGATTACATCAAAGTTTCTTGACCAAAATCTAATCCAACATAAAAATCAAACCGTAGACAAATCGTAGTCACTCAATCCGTTCGGTAATTTCAATTTGGTTGTGACCAGGTAAGGTAAGGCGAGATTTTGGTGGAGCGTTGCTCACTTTTAAAACCGTTCTCTCAGATCAAACCTTGCCTAGACATCACAAGTACTCTTGAGTACGCCTAGAGGGAAAAAGTGAATACAATAAGTCATTTTATTGATTTAAGGCATAATTGCCATTACATAATTCTTGGAAAAATAAAAGACTATAAAAATCTGCGGCATTTTGTCTTCATCGCCAGATTTAAAGTCTTTGTGAACTCGAAGTCTTGATCACCATGATGCGACTACCTTCGTAGGTACATTGCAAATTCAGGTCCATTGATCAGACGTTGCATATCAGAAATAGACACCATAAAGAGGATTCTCCCTTGATTGAGGCGCATTGACGCAATATGCATAGTCCCTAGGACTGGTGGCGTTGGAAAGTGGTGCCCATGGCCAACGTTGGATCCATGGTTTCCAACCCTATTTCCCTCAAAATCACCCCTCCTACGGTCGTGGGATTGTCGCCTTGAGCGATTACCTTCTTGAGCATTTCAATCGTATGGATCATGATGTCGATGGCGACTTTCTCTAGCCATAGGATGATGCTCTTGATAGCTATCTTGAAGCCTATCAAATCTTCTTTTCACAAGTTCATTGCCATGTCTTTCAGTAGTGGCCATAGCTTCAATAAGCTGTTGAAAACTTGTGATCCGTCTTGCATTTACATGAGTCCGGAATAAGTCAGAGAACCTCATAGCATAGACGGGGAAGGTATTGAGGGTTTTCTCAATCAATTGGTCTTCTGTGGTTGTTTTTCCACAGAGACACATCATTGCTCTGATGCTGAGATCTTCCGAATAAAATTGCATGACAGTGTCAAATTCAGAGAAGCGAAGATCTTTCCATTCTGCTTCTATATTCGGAAGTATGGAGTCAAGAACATTGCCATATCGTTCGCGAAGCGCATGCCAAAGCTTTATGGCGCTATCCTCATTTATGAACTCAAACTGTAGGTCACTGTCCATGTGACGTTTCATGAAGGCAAGTGCCTTGGAATTATCTTTCTCAGTTTGAGGGTCTGGAGCTGTTTCTATAGGACAAAGCTCTTGGATAGTATGCAATAAATCACGGGAAATAAGGTGGATCTCGACATCAATGACCCAAATTAAGTACCTTTTGCCTGCATAATCCAATGGAACAAAATCGAGTTTGTTCATGTTTGACATCCTGAAAGATGAAACAAGAACAAGTTAGTTTCGGAGTCAATGCTTCCACGAAAACTAATATAAATAAGATTTCCGAGCTATGCTACCAAGAAATCGATTTCCAAGAATAATTGGATTAGACCGAAACAATGATGTTTGTATGGTCGTAAATCGATGCTTACGGACGCTCTTAGTCCGAAGTCTTACGAACGCTCTTAGTTCGTTAATTGCGTGAATCCCCACGATTCCGCTTTTCAATGATCGAACCCACGTTATAAGAAAGGTGGGATGTAGAAGAAGGGAGGTTTTTAAGTCCCCGAGTAAAGAAGAAGAAATATAAATTCCAAATTATAGGAACTTCAAAACTTACTCTTTTGAATACTTACTTGTATTTGGATCACGCGCGTGTCGATGCAGGCGTGATGGAGCGAAGCAATCCGAGTAGAGGCGTGCAGCGAATGCGGGGCAGCAGGGGCTGCGGTGGTAGTAGTGGTGCAGGAGCAGCGGAGGCAAACTGCAGGGGCAGCAGATACACGGCAGAGTTGGCTGAGGTGAATGGGAGGTGTGGCCGAGTGTGCAGTCGGCTATGGGCTGCAGTTTGCAGCTGCTGCCAGTTGGTAACGTAGGGCAGAAACGCTAGCCAAGCTAGCTGGAGGACACGGACGCTGCAGGGGCAGCAGACTTGTGGTAAGGCTGCAGGGGCAGCGCGCAAGGCAGCAGGGGCTGCTGTGAGGCTGCAAAGGCAGCGATACAGCGCTGCAAGCGCACGGGTGCCCAGGCTGCAGCGAAGGAGCGCAGGGGCGGGTAGCGCGGGGCGCGCGAAGGCAGGCTGCAGCGAAGGCTCGGCTAGCTCGAGCTAGGGGCTGTGGTGGTGAAAGAAGATCTTCGGGTTTTGGTTTTGGTTTTCTGTTTTGTGGTTAGGGCTCGTGCTGATAACGTGTTTAAGTATATTGGTATTGAGAGAGATTGATGAGAGAAGTGTGTTTCATTATAGAGAATAGGAGCCCTATATATAGGGATTACAAAGTGCATAATCTAAGAGTACAAGGATTCCTTATCTAACTTGGAGTAGGAAACCTCTCCTATTACAGCTATAGAACTTATCCTAGTTTGACTAGGCACACTAAGTGTCAATATCCTTCAACAGATTCATTGGTTTACAGTGGTTACATGTCCCCAGAATACACAATTGATGGTTTCTACTTGATAAAATCCAATGTCTACAACTATGGAGTTTTGGTGCTAGAGATAGTGAGTGGGAAGAGAAACTGAGGATTCTCACATCCATGCCACAATCTCAACCCTTTTGGACATGTGAGGTACAACTGCCAACTTAAAAGAAATTTATTGCTGCCTGATTCTTCTTCTTCTATATATACAGTAAAACTAAATGTTTTGATCTTTCATGCATGGAAGCCGTTCATAGAAGGCAGGTCCATTGAACTTCTAGATCCATTGGTGGAGGACTCCAGCACTCTACATGAAGTTGTGCAATCGATTCATGTAGGTCTTTTATGTGTGCAACAAAAACCACAAGATATAGGCCAAGTATGCCAGCTGCTGTTCTAATATTGAGTGGTGAAGGTGCATCGCCTCAACCTCAGAAGCCTGGTTTTTTCAGTGAAAGGAATCTGACAGAACCTGAAGATTCTACATATGAGGCTACAGAATGTTCAGCTAATGAACTCACTGTTACACAAGTGGGGACTCGATGAATGTTGATATCATGTCGAGTATTCTCTGCCCTTTATCCGCTTGCTTTCCTCTGATATGAGTTGGGGTTCATTTGAATGATGAGTTACAAACACAAACTTTTGATATCACTTTAGGCCTACTTAATTATCTTCTCATTGGTACCAATTTGAGTCTGAACTAAAACCGGTGTAAAACTGTAATTGGATGCCTAACCAGCCATTTCAATTGAAACTTCCACTGCTACTCTTATATCCCAAAAGCTACACATGCTACAATACATTTTCTACAACTTATTTATGTGGATAGTTGACGCCGAACCACATTTAACATTGGAAAGAGATATGTCACGATCAATAGGTAATTGGCAAGCAAAGTAACATAAAACATACAATTGAAGTGAAAATTTTTGTAATATAATAGTAGTGGTATTCTACTTTTATCCTATTCCTACTTTAGTCTTTCAATTCAGTATTGTAATACTTCATCTTTTACTAATGTGTTTTCCGTCTTACTCCATTGGACTTTTGTTATATTTAGATATTAAATGGTACTTCCAAGTCACCTCCCCATTTTGTCATTAAAGCTTTCTTGTTAAACAACTGCTCATATATATAGTCATTCTGACATATTCTTCCAAGCTTGCAAATGGGAATGCTGCAACCTTCCCACTCTTCTGTTTACTTTCTCTTTGAACACTCTCAATATGGAACCAGGAACCCCCTCATCCTCGTCATCTTCAGTGTCAATAAAATCATTATACGTTCGTTTAGATGTCTTTAGGAGTTTAGGTTGATAACATCTAAAAGAAAGTTTTGTCGGGTGCCTTCTTCTTTACATGCATATGTAAAGATAGATGCTTTGATATATAAAAGAGGAAACGAGTTGTGTTTTAGCCTTTTAGGTTTGTACAATACCAACTGAACTCAATTATGATTCTTTAAATGGTCGTATCTTTTGATATTCCTAGTGTGTGGGAATTCCTCTCATTAAGACAAACGAAAGAAAGATAGTTTGATGATTGATGATGCTTCTTTTTGTTGTTTCTCGTGTTTGTTTTTGTGATATGACGTATGTCAGTTTGTAATATATGCAGTTGATTGGATAATACCTCTGTTCAAGATGGGGTATAGGCAGTATTCCAAAGGAATTTATGGCAGGTAGTGGCCTGCCATCTCTCGGTCGTGTGAGGCTGGCTGATCTCGTACCTTCTGAAGGCCTTCCATCAGATTCTTACAAACTATCTGTTTCAACTTTACATTGGCGCAGTATTCCGCTGCCATTATTCAATTTTCAGTGACATGCTTCTATGACTAGCAAAAACAATGGATAAAGTTACAGCTAGTACGGACTTTGATGTCCGGGCGGCATATACTGTGAAAGCATTGATCGACTGTCAGGTTTTGAGCATCGTAGACGGGATCTCATTCATCATAAAGGAAGCGTTGAAACGAAACCTAGCACCAGAGGCCGAGCCGGCCGACGAGAACGTAAGTGCATGGCATGCATTTCTTTGTTCTTTCTTGCTTCGATGGTCTTTACTTTTCACGATACCACCACCATCCACCTTCGCATTGCTCTGAAACGCCTCAGCGACTTCTTTCTCTCTTTTATAGTCAGAATACTTCTTAAACAGATCTGTTGGCAGCTCCTCTGTCAAGTACGGCTCATCGACTTTGCCTGCTTTCTTTTCTTCCTCGGCCTGTCTGACTAGGGATTCAACAGTTTTGACCAATTCCTGGAGCAACAGGGAGCGAAAAAAGTCAAAAACGAACTACAAGAAAGAAACAAGGGAAAGTGACAAAAAATAAAAGAAAGTAGAAAATGTTAACGTTGGTATATTTTTTTATAGTTGCTTCTACTTTGTATTTGAACAAAATATAATCGAAACCACAATTTTGTTGATTTGATTAATTTGCAGTAGCAAATGAAGCATGAACAGATCAACTTAACTCAGCAAATTTGTGTACTTGAGTTTCTGAACTTGTTCATCCTTTTACATCAACCATCTCTTCCCTTATATAGGGTACAAGATTAACCTATAAAATATCTAAGATGAAAGCATATTAAACTAGATTAAAAGTACTTTAGATATAAAATATCTAGCTTAAATTTGAGTGGAGCAAATAGTAATGCAAGTGGCTGTAAAACATCTTTCACCGCAACTAAGACTTTCACTGCAGCAAGTTTCGTGACAGCGAACGGACTTAACCCTTTAGCAAACAGACTTAGTTATTCCGCGAACTATTATACGCAAACACTACTTCTCAGCAAACTAGCTTATGACTTTTCCCCGCGGTGACCTCATCTCGTGAACACACTTTAGCGAATATTCGCAGCAAACTCACTTCGCGAACGCACTCATCTCGCGAACACACTTTAGCGAACATTCGCAGATGGAGCAGGAAAGCATTAATTCTAACACTCCCTTTTAATGCTTTGCTTCTTCATTCCAAGTAGGCCTCTGAGGTATTCAAACCTCTCTCTTGGTAGAGCTTTGGTGAAGATATCTGCAACTTGGTCTTCAGTATTGCAGTAGACCAAATCCACTTCATTCTCTTCAACTACATCCTTGATGTAGTGAAACTTCAAGGCAATGTGTTTCGCCCTATTGTGATACACATGATTCTTGCTTATGGCAATTGCAGACTTTTTATCGCAGAGAATGGTTGTTGCAGATTCTTGTTTCTCACCAAAATCTTCAATGACTATTCTGAGCCAAATTACTTGCGAAGTAGCTATAGATGCAGAAACATACTCAGCTTCAACTGTAGATAGGGCCACTAATTTTTTCTTTTTTGAAGCCCAAGAGAATACACCAGTTCTAAGTGTGAAAGTATACCCAGATGTGCTTTTCAAGTCATCTACACTGCCTCCCCAATCACTATCACAGAAACCAAAGAGTTTTTGTTCCACATTCCTCTCATACATGATTCCAAAGTCAACTGTACCTTGAATGTATCTCTGGATCCTCTTTGCAGCTCCATAGTGTACTTTGGTTGGCTTGTGCATAAATCTGGATAACAAACTTGCAGCATACACAAGATTTGGCCTTGATGTTGTCAAGTAAAGCAAACTTCCCACTAAACTTCTGTATATATTCTCATCTGCACTACCACTTCCATCTTCTTTTTAAAAATTTTCATTGACAACTAGAGGTGTTGCAACATATTTGCAACCAAACATTTTGAACTTCTCTAGAATTTCCTTTGGATATTTTTTCTGTGTAATGAAGTTCCCTCCATTGATTGAACTATTTCAATTCCCAGAAAATAATGCATGATTCCCAAATCACTCATTTCATATTTCATCATCATATCAAACTTGAAATTTGAAATCATTTTTTCACAACTTCCCGTAAATACCAAATCATCAACATATAAGGAGACAATAAGAATACTTGATTTACCTTCAGTTTTGGTGTAAAGGGCAAGTTCGTTTTCACTCCTTTGAAACCCTTTTTCTGTGAAATAGGAATCGATCTCACCGTACCAAGCTCTTGGGGCTTGTTTCAAACCATAAAGAGCCTTCTTCAGTTTGTAAACCTTCTGCTCTTTACCCTTGATGATGAAACCTTGTGGTTGTGCGACAAACACTTCTTCTTTCAACACTCCATTTAGAAATGCGGACTTTACGTCTAACTGGTGTAGAAACCAATCTTTTTGTGCAGCAATGAAAATCAGACCTCTTATGGTCTCATGCCTTGGCACTGGTGCAAAAGTTTCATTGAAATCGACTCCAAGTATCTGCGAGAACCCTTTTGCTACCAATCTTGCTTTGCTTCTTTGTACAGAACCATCAACATTTAGCTTGGTTTTGTAAATCCACTTTAAACCAATAACATCTTTGTTATCTAGTTTATCAACCAGCAATATGATGTTTTGCTCCTGGATGAACAGGTATTTTGAATTTATCCGCTCATTGTCGGCGGATCAAACCAATATGTTACTCGATTACTCTGGGAAATTGTAGCTGATGAACTTCAAAGGATGATGCATACCTATATGTCCTTCTTTAAAGGTGACAGAAGAGCTGAAAGAGAAACACTTAGAGAGGCTTAAGTAAGGGAGGGAGAAGGGATGACACAAGACTCAAATGCAACGACTGCACAGAGTGGGGTTTCGGAATCTGAAAAGAGGGATGGGCAAAAAGATTCGAAGGCAGAAGCTCAGGCAGTGGATTATTCAGATTCAAAAGAAAAGCCTCAAGGAGAGGAGGATTCAGAAGCACAACAAAAGCAACAGGACTAGATGATGAAAGCCAAAGGAGCTAAGAGTTACTTTTGATAGCTGCTAATATTGTTTAGTTGTTTAGCTGGAGTGCATTACAATTGTTCTACAAATTTGGTGAAGTAAAATGATATGTCCTAGTTTCTACTTCTTGCTCTAATTAGCTTATTCATGCTTAAATAAACTTTAATTTGCATGTAGACATATATATGCTATGATATCCTTTCATTTCTAGAACTATTTCTCATATTAGCAATCATCAATCATCACAAGTTAAATTTAAAGTTCCCTACTATCCTAAGCAAGTTTGGATCATACAACCACTTATCACATCATCCCTCCAACTACAACTAAACTCTATTCTAAAACCATTCAGTATCTACCAATTACACAAAAGTTATATTGCTTGTTTGCTTTGAGTCTACACTTTTCATGATATCACCACCATCCATCGGAGATAAGCAAATCACAAGTACGACAGACAAATAGTACACACCTGCACTGAAATATAATACTCAGCTGGTTAACCATAAATGTTGCAGTAATACCAAAGAGTAGTAAAGCGGATTCAACATGAAGAATAATGCAGAGCTAATTGAGTAGGCGGAGCACGAGATGGGTCGTCATTAGCAGAGGGCTCCGTAACCTTTTTCTTTTTCCGATTTGGAGGAATCATTTGAGGGAGCTCCCTCACAACGAGGAGCAACCTTCCTTCATCAGTGTCCTCGCCCTTATGGTCATCCTCAAATCCCTCGGAGTTCACACCGTCGTCATCCTCCCCTGTTATCGAAATCTCTGAGCAAGGAACGATTGATTTGAAGGCAACCTTAGCCTTGAGGTACTCGACAAACAGGGACTCACTAAGGTCAGACCGGTAAAAGTGGCTTTCTAACTTCACAACGGAGAATGCCAGGGCTGTCCCTGACATCGCACCATCCACATGGCTTTGATACGGCCTAATAAGGTCGAGGGGCGGCTGGTTGTAATATCAAGGGGATTCTCGAGAGTCATAAACTGAGAGGGATACCATCCGTGACCAATGAGGTGACGCTCCAGCCACTCTACACTGTTCAGTGAAATTTTGGCCTTTGCTTGGGAAGGTTTGTGTTAATGTTAGTGATCCGTGGGATCTCTAGTTAGCTTTAGAGAGAGAGAGAGAGAGAGTGACACAAGCGAAGTATAGTGGTTCACCTCCCGCCTTAGCGGGAGACTACGTCCACTTGAAAGCTTATACTAGTGTGTCGAGCCTTGCAGCCTAACAAGATTACAAGAGATGTAATGGGATTGGATCCCGTTTAAGTGGGAGGAGGCATTCCTTTTATAGGTGAAGGAATGCTTCTCCTTTACATTTTCTTAGATGTGGGATGACTAAAATCACTATTCTAGTCTAGAAAGCCTATTTGTGAGGGCATGTTGGCAAGGCCGGAAAGGTGGCTTCCCGGTGACGGATTTGCGACTTCCGGATACCGTAGCGTAGCTTGAACATAGGGCTACAAGATGCAAGTAGCGGTTGGGTCTCACCATGGCTTGTGGGTGTCCCAAAGAGGGTGTTAATTATGCTTGGTGAGATAGCAAACTAGTCTCACTAGTAGAGGTATCTACAAGTCCCCGAAGTCCCCAAGTAAGAGGAGCTTCTTGGTTGGGGAGTTATACACATGATGTCACCAAGCATAAGTAACCGGGCGGTACGGAGCCCCTACAAGTCCCCGAACTCCGTAAGCAAGAAGGGACTCGTTAACCTGCACAACAAAGACAAAAAACAGGCATATGTAGAATGCTCGTTGCATTGGGCAACAAATGTGAGTTGCATTGATATGCGTTGGCATATACGAATGTATGAGGTGCGTGATACATGGTCGTGTGAGCATATGGATTGCATATGATAAATGTGTGACGCGCGCAAGGAGACGAACGAGGTCGAGTTTGACGGGGTTACGCTCGTGAGATGTAAGTTGCATGAGCGTCGTAGAGGTATGCATTTGTAACTCATGAACCATGACCGCGCGTACGGTTGTGTCTGTTTGGTTTTCGCTCGTATTAATGGAACGCGCAAAGAATTCAATTTGTCGCAAGTGACAAATGGTAGAAGAATTCAATGTTCCATTAACGTGTGGTGTGTCGAGTAGACATGAGCGTAAAGCTCGAGGATTGCCGGAAAGGCATGAGCGGAAAGCTCGTGAGCGGGAAACTCGGGGTTGCCGGGAAGGCATGAGAGGGAAGCTCAAGGTTGCCGGGGAGGCATGAACGGAAGCTCAAGGGTTGCCGGGGAGGCATGAGCGGAAGCTCGTGGGTTGCCGGGAAGGCATGAGCGGAAGCTCGTGGGTGCCGGGAAGGCATGAGCAGAAGCTCGGGGTGCCGGGAAGGCATGAGCGGGAAGCTCGTGAGCGGAAGCTCGTGGGTGCCGGGGAGGCATGAGTGGAAGCTCGGGGTGCCGGGAAGGCATGAGCGGGAAGCTCGGGGTGCCGGGAAGGCATGAGCGGGAGCTCGGGGTGCCGGGAAGGCATGAGCGGGAGCTCGGGGTGCCGGGAAGGCATGAGCGGGAGCTCGGGGTGCCGGGAAGGCATGAGCGGGAAGCTCGTGAGCGGAAGCTCGGGGTGCCGGGAAGGCATGAGCGGGAAGCTCGTGAGCGGAAGCTCGTGGGTGCCAGGGAGGCATGAGCGGAAGCTCATGGGTACCGCGAAGGCATGAGCGGAAGCTCGGGCGGTGCCGCTGAGGCTTTAACGGGTAGCTCGAAGGTGATGCCCTGAGGCATGAGCGTGACCGTTGCTAATTATGCTAGGCTGTATGTACAAGTCCCCGAAGTCCCCAGTCAAGGAGGGTGTTCTTGCGGGTTGATACCAAAGCGTAGCTTTGTGCTGTATATCAAGCATAATTAGTGCGAGTGCGTCGTCCATCTAGAATTGGTTGGAGCGAACGCTTTTGCCCTTTCGGGTGGGCCCCTGCCAGGCCCTGCGAGGAGTCCCCCACTCCTGGCTATAGACCTCCGGATGGTTGGAAAATTGTTTGATGAGGGGAGCTGCGCGGAGCAGAGGGTGTTGGGTAGCGAGCCCAATCTTTGGTACCCAAGCGTCGGGGTTAACTGCCGGATCAATGGCTGCCGTAGGCTGTGTTAACTAGTCCTTTTACTATTTCTCGGAGGAGAAACTTGACTGCAATGCCGCGTAACGGTCATTGTCATTATGAGGCGTTGCCTTACCGCTTGGCGGTTGAATGAAAAATGATAAACACAGAGCAAGTAATAATATTTTGTATGAGCGTCCCATGTTTATTTAATTGAGTTGCAATTAAAATAGAAGCATGGCATATGTGTATAGCATGTACTTGTAATGTGGATGCTAATATCATTTTTGCATTTTTGTAGATATGCTAAAGGATCATTGAGATCGATATGTGAAGCATGGCATATCTAGTATGTGAGATCTAGAAAGTGTTGCCAAATCTACGAAATGTTGTTGGCATGCTCAAAAGTTTATGGAAGCATGTAAAAGCATATCAAGTGTGATATATTGTAGGCATTCTTAGAAGTAGTAAAAGCATGGTATTGGCATGGTAGTAGCTCTAATTGCAAGAGCGTAAAAGATAAGATATGGTTACTTATCTTGTGCCGATTTGGAGTGAGTTGGGGTTTGAAGTTTGCATAGGTACCCAAATCATGTTGGAGTTGTCCAAGCATGACGCTCCATTGCTTTGGCGGATAAAGTGTTCCGATAATGCACGTCAACTCATAGTTGTGGTTGAATGCCCGATAGAAATAGTTGCATTTCCTTGAAACAAAATAGATGATTAATATGTAGATTTGTAAAATCGACATAAATAATTTGCATATGTACTTTGATAAAATTTTAAGCAAAGTGTATAAGCAAATGCGGTAGTTTGACTACAAATGTATATGTGCATCTATTTTGAATGTGAAATTGATAGATATAACAAGACCATTTAGGCATGTGAGGTTCATTGTGGGAGATCTATCAGTTGTTCTTGCTGGGAGAATAAGAAATACATTGGAATTCAATTGTAAAAAAAAAATTGAAGGCATGGATGTATAGCTCAAATGCATATATAATGATAATTTAAGCATGGATCATGAGCTAGTCTTTGTCATACACGGCAGCCAGTTTGCAGAAGAGAACAAAAGAGTGGCCTTAGTGGTTTGTATTTGATTAACCAAAAAGTTATATGATGAGCAATGTGGCAGGCACGTGAATGTGCGGCAAATTGTAAGCCATGCAATTAAGCCATGCAATATAATAAGCAAGCTGGTGTAATTTAATAGATCATGGAGGGATCTATGTGTCATGTAGCCTTGTCTGTTTAATAAACCTGCTTTTGACTTGCCTAAAGGAGTTGCACATGCATTGAAATATCTAGAGCCTAGGGGTCTCTATCAGTTAGCAACACGTGATGGTGTAAGAGGCTAAATAGAGGTAGTCCTTGCATAATAAACGCATATAATACCACTCAATGCGACGTGTATGCCTTTTATAGGACTAAGTGGCATTGATGTTATGCAAAGTGCAGGCACGTGGTGTGTACTGCTGTCAAGCTATGCTTTGGACACAGTATGAATATGCAGCAATGTGCGACTCCAGCATATATATAACCCGACTGCATATGAAAAAAGAAGAGAACTTAGCTTTCTCTCCGATCAAGGTGCGAATTCTGGTTCTGCAGATTTTGCCTAGTTCGGGGGATAACCGTCGGGGAGTGATGGAGTTTGCCCAGCGGAGTGGCCAGAGGGATGCCAGCGGAGGAGGGTGAGGGAAGATGCTTCAGAAAATAGGTTCTCTGCATCAATAACCTGGGTGTAGAGAGCATTGTTGGGTGCCCAAAGAAAATCTGGTTGGTTGAGCAGATGTTGGTCAGCGGCACAGCGGAGATGGAGTGCAGCGGACCTGGAGCTCGGCGGAGGATCCGAGTTAGGCGGTGCTGGAGTGCAGCGTTGACTTGGAGCTGTTGAGTTCACCGTTGACCATGCACCCAAGTGTTGATTTGGAGTGGATTGTTGACTCGGTGCCCAGCGGCGTTTTCCATGGGAGGACCGAAGCTAGGAGGGCGGAGCTGCAGTTGGAGGGTGCCCAGTGGTGCAGCCCAATCAGCAGTGTACCAGTGGCGGAGCGGAGGAGTTGGGCGGAGGATAGCCGGCGAAGATGGAGCTTCTGCCGCTGGTGGTGGTCCGAAAGTTTGGCGGATGCCCAAAGTGTGGCGGAGACGGCGAGTTCGGCGGAGCACCAGTTCGGCGGAGGAGAGCGCTGGTGTCCGGCCGAAGCTGAAGTTCAGCGGAGCTGAAGTCTGGCGGAGCTACAGTTCGGCGGATCACCAGCTCGGCGGAGCACCGGTTCGATGGATCACCAGTTCGGCGGAGCACCGGTTCGGCGGAGGAACTCCCATCGTCGAAGCTGGGCGGAGCCCTGGAGCTGCAGGTTGGGCAGAGCCTCGGAGTTGCGGCTGGCTGAGCTGCAAGTTGGGCGGAGTTGCAGCTTCGAGTGTGGCGGAGCGGAGGATGTGGCTGGAGGAGAGCGCTGGCGGAGCTGCAGCGGAGGAAGGAGACAACGCAGCGAAGAAGAAGAAGATGGGTGTCCAGAAAGAATGTCTGGGTGGCCAGAGAAATTTTTTGCCGCCGAGAATTTTTTTTTTTTTTTTAGGTTCAGCGTTGACTAACCTTGGTCAGCGTTGACCAGACGTTGACCAGCCCCTGATGGGGGTTGACCGCTTCCGCCGGGCGTTGACCAGCCATGTTGGGCGTTGACCGACTCCGCCGGGCGTTGACCGGCCCCAATTTGATGTTGAATGAGCGTCGACTCGACATTTTCGGGTCAAAGTTCATGGTAGGTGACGAAGCCTTTGTGTTGGCTTCCCACAGACGGCGCCAATGTTAACGTTAGTGATCCATGGGATCTCTAGTTAGCTTTAGAGAGAGAGAGAGAGAGAGTGACACAAGCGAAGTATAGTGGTTCACCTCCCGCCTTAGCGGGAGACTACGTCCACTTGAAAGCTTATACTAGTGTGTCGAGCCTTGCGGCCTAACAAGATTACAAGAGATGTAATGGGATTGGATCCCGTTTAAGTGGGAGGAGGCATTCCTTTTATAGGTGAAGGAATGCTTCTCCTTTACATTTTCTTAGATGTGGGATGACTAAAATCACTATTCTAGTCTAGAAAGCCTATTTGTGAGGGCATGTTGGCAAGGCCGGAAAGGTGGCTTCCCGGCGACGGATTTGCGACTTCCGGATACCGTAGCGTAGCTTGAACATAGGGCTACAAGATGCAAGTAGCGGTTGGGCCTCACCATGGCTTGTGGGTGTCCCAAAGAGGGTGTTAATTATGCTTGGTGAGATAGCAAACTAGTCTCACTAGTAGAGGTATCTACAGTTTGTAAGCTGCATGGCGAATGACCAAAGTTAGCGCGCGAATAAACAGTGCAGTAGCGAAAGCCCTTGGGGGAAGGAAGTCCAATTTGGGAGAGTGCCAACAGCCATTAATCATCAGAGCCCTAGATTTCCACCCATGACAATTATTGGAAACTACCGTGAACGTCTTCATCTTCGGGAAGGGGGTGAAGTTAAAATATCGGAATTTAATAACCCTGGAGCAGTTGTAGAGATAAAGAAAGTCGGATAATCCCAGTGAAACTTCCCATTTCCAGCCTATAATCAGGAAGGCTTACAAGAGAACATAAGAATTTGGGGTAAGCTGAAACGGGTGTAAACCAAGCACAGCCCACGTTAGCTGGAAAATAGGATGAATAGGGAATCGGATATACCGCAGCTGCTCGGGGGCCAATATCAGGGCATCTTTAAGGATGTTCCTGCCGGTGTAGATGTCCGCATCCGCAGTAACCGCCGAAAGCTTAACTCCAGGCGGCATAGAGAACACCTCGACATATTTCTCCAGGACATGATTTTCCGGCTGCCAGGGCGTAGGTTTAGTAGTTGACTCCGTGTTCGTCCTTTGACTCCTTGTCGAGTCAATAGTTTTGATTCGAGCCATGAGGATACGAAGGAAGAGCCTGCAAAAAGACAAGTGAAAACCCAAATAGCGGTGGAATTAGAGGAATAAAACCCCAAATGCGCCACTACCATCATGCAAGATAGGAGAAGTCAACGAAAAAGGCTTACGATTAATGCACGGTGGCAGAACTAAGAGGACTAGCTAGTGGGGCCGCGGTCAACAGAACTAGAGGAAGAAGAAGAGAAGTCAGCGCAAAAGTAAAAAAAAAAAACAAAAAAAGAAGCAGAAGAAAAAAGGGAGTAAACAACAAACCAAAAAACAAAAAGGAAAGAGATAATGCAGAGGGTACTAGGTCGGGTCTGAGCTAGGGAACACAGACTGGTGAGGAAGGCCAACCGGATTTGCTGCGCCGAGGCCATGCCACAAGGGGTTGGAACCGGGGCCGGGACGGAGCTAGAGCGGTGACTCGAAGGCCACGCGAGATGGCTCGGGCTAGGGGCGGTCGATGTGAAACTGAGCAGCTTCCGACAACTTCGAGAGGCGGAAGTGGAGAACTAGCTGTGGGTGGGGGCCTTTTGTAGGGAAGATGCACCAAAAAATCACTGGGTAATCAAGGGGGAGTGCAGAGATTCTCGCGGTAGCAAGAGGCTGGAAAATCCGGCCTGAATCATGCCAGAATCGGGTTGGGCGTGGGCCGGATAGGGCCAGAGCTGGGTCGTACTGGAACTAGGGGTGAAACTGGGTTAAGATCGCATCTGAGTTGGGTTGAGGAAGGTCCGGGTAGGGGTGAGCATATCCGGGTCGAGTCTGACCCCTTACTAAAAGAAAAAGACAAAAAAAAAATGAAAATTGGGTTGGGCCTGAGGGTTAGGAGACTAGATTTGGTCTTGAAGGCAGAGTTGGGCCTTGAATGGTGTAGTGTGGGTTTGGTGTGGAGACCTCATCTTGGATTCTTCTCAAATGGGTGCCCAAAAGAAAAGCTCGAGTGGCCTATTTTCGAAGTTCAAGATTTCGGAAATTTTCTCTTTGGTTGGGTATCAAAAGAGAAAATAATTTCAGTTGGGTGTCCAAGGAGAAAATTTGGGGGCATTGTGGGGTGGTCAACAAATTTGACCCTACAATCAAGGCAATTAAAGAGAAGTAATGATAGCAGTAAATGCAACAGTTTATGTAGTTGTGAATGCGGCGATAAATGCGACATTCAGTACGGCAATCATGATCGCCAATAAGTGACGGTTATTGGAGGAGTGAATATGGCCTTAATGGTGGTGTTCCGCTCAAGTCACTGCGACTTGTTGTGCAAGTTTACTTGCAGCCCACGCCGAAATAAACCTATAAATAGGCTGCTCGACATTGAGGTAATCCATCGAATTCCAATTCTCTCTAATCCACTACTAAGAAACGTACTGACTTAGGCATCAAAGGGTTTTTTGTAGGTAACCCCCATTCTCCTCGAGCTGACAGTCAAACTCCAGGTCAACGCTTGAAGGAAGCTCCTAGATCATTCACGGTCAACTCCCACTCTAGTCTGCATTCATTGGTGAGTCAAACTCCTCTACGGAATTTTTTAGTCACAACAAGTGGCGCTGTTTGTGGGAACACTTATCCCTCAAAAGTGTTGGCGGAATTCATTGCCGGATTAGGCCAATCCAAAATGGCTAGTGAAACCGAGCCATGGAAACGCCAGTGACTACTCCGGCCGGATTCATTGGTGAGTCAAAGTCTTCTACAGAATTTTTCGTCACCAACACCAGACATATTATTAAAAGTAGGAACAAAGTACAACGGGGAGGACATAATACCTAAGCCCTGTGATAAACTACATAGATCTTCGTAGAGTATATCCCGAACAATAACGATATCTTTGTTTTTCATGTTGGAATTCTTATCGATAAATTTATAGGAAAAGTATATTTAATTTACAAATTTGTAAATGCCATATATACAAATTGTAGTATTGGCCTCCGTTATCTTGTAATGCCCTGTTTGAGATAACAGATTCAATACTAATGAGAGATTCGGGACTTGGTCATACTAATGACCAAGAATTCCATGGCCAATAGTATCCTTCTAGATCCTTTTGGATGCCGGCCTCGACGTTGATGATGTCTCTCTAATAACGCGGCCTCCACGTCGGTGTCAACCTCGACGTCGGCGCCAACCTCGATGTCAGTGACGTTTTTCTCAATAACCTCAGCGTCAACCTCGACGTCAGTGACTTCTTTCTCAATAACCTTGGCCCTAACCTAGATGTCGGTGTCAACCTCGATGTTGGATCCAACCCCCACGTCAGTGACGTCTTTCGCAATAACCTCAGTGTCGACCTTGAAGTTGGAGTCTCGTCGTCGGCCCTTGGCGTCAACCTCGACGTCGCCGTAGGCGTTTTCCTCTACGTAGGTGTCGATCTCGACGTCTTTCTCTATACCCTCGGCGTCAACCTCGACGTCGGTGATGTCTTTCGCAATAACCTCAGTGTCGACCTAAACGTAGGTGTCGACCTCGACGTCGGTGCTAACCTTGACTTCGGCGCCAACCTTGACGTATGCAACGTCTTTCGCAATAACCTAAGTGTCGACCTTGACATCGGCTTCTCGTCGTCAGTGTAGGCATTTTCCTCAATAACCTCACCTCAACACCGACCTTGACCTCGATGTCTGTGTCGATCTCAAAGTCGGTGACATCTTTCTCAATAACCTTAGCGTCGACCTCGACAACGGCGTAGGCGTTTTTCTCAATAACCTCACCTTAGCGCCGACCTCGATGAGGGTGCCAATCTCGACTTCGTCAACGTAGGCATCCTCATAATAACCTCAGCATCGACCCGACGTCGGCCTAGATGATGACGACGACGGCCGCAATGACTGTCACCGGCGTTTCCATGGCTTGGATATGTATTACGTTCCCCTATTTGCCCCCTTGTGTTTCTTGTCTGTGCTTGCAGAAGCTCAGAAAGAAAAATAAAACAAAGGTAGAATATTCGAGGCACAGAGCCCTTCAAACAAAAATGATACATTAGAGGATTTGAAACCAAACTGTATTGGAGGGTCTGCCCTCCGCGCATTGCTTCTTAACATCTTCCGGGGATGGAATTGCCCCCATTCCCTATGGGGTCGGATGTAGTACCAGTTGCATAACCTCTACATCCTGCAAGTTTAAAATCCATCACGCCATCCCACCCCCGCCTGCAGCGAGGGTGTGGTCCATCATCCCACCCCCGCCTACGGCAAGGGGTGAGGTACGCCATCCCACCCCCGCCTGCAGTAAGGGTGTGGTCCATCATCCCACCCCCACCTACAGCGAGGGTGAGGCACGCCATCCTACCCGAAGCATTAGGGTAACTGTCCTACTTGAGGAACCAGCTCCTATAAATCAAATGTTACCATCCTACTCGAGGAACCAGTTTCGAACCATTAAGGCAACTGTCCTACTCAAGGAACCAGTTTCGAACCATTAAGACAACTGTCCTACTCGAGGAACCAATCATACATATTAATAGGATTTTCCTACTCGAGGAACCAGTCCCAGTGATATTATTCACACGAGAAATACAAAATACATAATTTCAATAATCTCTCGAATGAGATATCAACACGAGCAAAAATCACTTAAACTCTTTTATTTTTCTTACCTGAGTTTTACGAGTTATGCCATCTTTTTATCAAAATGAAGTCACCATATTATCGTACCTTCTCCATTACTCGAGATGAATTTCGGCACGTGGACTTTTCCATGAACCCTCTGATTGCCTTAATTTATATCATTTTATACTAAAGGAGTTTACCAACCTTCATTGCTGTAACAATTGCTGGTCGCACTCCCTGACACTTATATATTCCGTGTCCCCTTGTCTTGTGGAGCGGGCAATATCGATTTCTCTCATCCTCGTCACTAGCCTCCGGTTGGGGGGGGGGGGGGGGCGGCTTCTCAAATATTGCTTCATGACTATGTCTTTTGTATATGGTCATGGGGTGAATCATAAACCATTCTTCAAGGGAATAATCTTGAGGCTTCCCTCCTTTATCACTCTGAATGTCATTCTTTATGTTATTCCATTCAACTTCTCTCGAGGTGACAACGGTAGTGAGTTGGGCTTCGCGTGCTTCTTTGGCTTTTTCAATTCTGATCTCCCACTGAACCCTTTTAATGATGTCGTCCATGTCCTTTGGCAGACCACACAGCAAACTTTCACATAATAGCGTCCCCAAAAGAAATCCTTCTTGGAAGATGATCGCGGCGAATTGGGGATCACAATTAACATGGTGCATTACAGCTTTAAACCTTTTGAAAAATTTCCCTACCTTTTCCCCCGGCTTCTGCTTGGTACTGAAAAGAGTTGCCATGTCGTTCTTTTGTTTGCAATTGCAGAAGTATTGCGAAATGAAAGCACGGCTTAATGTGTTGAAATCCGGTATGGAATGTTGTTTGAGGTCTTGGAACCATGTCGACGCTGTCCCCGTGAGACTGGAAGGGAAGATCTTGCACATTAATTTCTCATCGGTCGTCTCGATGGACATCTGTTGTTTGTACCCCTTGATGTGGTCCACTAGGTCGGTCGTTCCGTCATATTTTTGGAATACTTGCGTGGTAAACCGGCGAGGTTTTGCCGTATTCAAAATGTCATCGGTAAACGGAGACTTACCGACGTCCCTAGGGATTTCCGCAGCCAGCTCACGTGGGCTGACATGCTTGCATGTATCAATCATTTTTTCCATCTTCTTGCGCCACGATTCGTTGTGCTCCCATTTGGATTGGCCTAATCCGGCTTCACACCCCCTCGATTCCACATGCCCCCCATTCCACGTGCCTCCTACCCCCTCGATGAGGGGTTCACCAGAGATTCCCCTAATAAAGCTGTTGGCGCTTGCGTTTGCGACTACGTTGTTAGTTTGATGGAGATCGCCAATGGTGTCGTTGTCTAACGAATCACTGTCAAGTTGTAGGAACCTTTCAAGTTTTCGTATACGACGAGCCTCGCAGTTCTGCTTATCCTTCCGAAATTGCTCGAGTTCCTACCTCAGCCTTTGCGTCTTGTCAGCTGGAGGCAAGTTCAGGTCACCGATGGAGCTCGAGATGGACCCATTCAGCAGCTGGTGGGGAGGAATTTCGTCACTGCCAGTCCTCAGTGACAGAAATAGAATCCCGTCAGGGGCAGCTCCCGCCATCACTTTTTAGGGATAAGTGTTTCCCACTGACGGCGCCACTTGTTGGTGACGAAAAATTCCGTAGAGGAGTTTGACTCACCAATGAATGCGGACTGGAGTGGGAGCTGACCGAGAATGATGTAGAAGCTTCCTTCGAACGTTAACCTGTAGTTTGACGGTCGGCTTGAGGAGAAGGGGGGATACCTGCAGAAAACCCTCTGATACCTAAGTCAGTACGTTTCTTAGTAGTAGAGTAGAGAGAATTGGAATTCGATGGATTACCTCGATGTTTAGCCGTATATTTATAGGTGCATTTTGGCGTGTGCTGCAAGTAAACTTGCACAGCAAGTTTGCAGTGACTTAAGCGGCAAGCCACCATTAATGTCGTATTCACACCTACAATAACCACCACTTATTGGCGGCCATGATTCCCACACTGAATGTCACATTAATCATCACATTTATGACTATAATAATAATCGCATTATTACTTCTCTTTAATTGCCTTGATTGCATGGTCAAATTAAATTGACCACCCCCACATCTGAGTGTGGGGCTGAGCCTCCCAGCTAGGCTGGGTTCCAAACCCCTTTTCAAAAAAAATAAAATAAAATAAAGACGACTAAATAAAAAGCATAGGTAGAATGAGGAAGTCATGGGCACTGTTGCAAAGGCTTCAAAAAAAATATCTAGGGAAATAATTTGTTTTCTAGGGTTACAGGTAGAAAACCTTTTATGGAAATATACATTATGGGGGGTGTATTGTATTTGGATTTGTGCAGACTTTTTGAAAAGTCCACAGACTCTTTAAAAAGTTGATTGACTGCTATTGATTTCTTAAAACCATTGACTTTAGCAATAGACTTTTTATTGATTCTTGAAAATCTATATACTTTATTATGAATGACTTCTATAGATTTTCTAGTAAATACAAATAAAAACAAAAAAACAACAAATGCAATCCAAATGCAAAGCAAGATAATAACTCGTTGTCTCTTCAATGGTGAATTTCTTTTAGTAGAACTTGACTCAAATGAATTATTATTACTCTATCTAGCTAGTTTGTTCTCATTTCTAATCCCCCAATCAACTTAAAGATACAATATACATCACTTGATGCTTATGGTTAATTATTCTCACCAATTTTGTTTGCACCTATTAACATATATCATAAAAATATTGATCAATGTCTTGATCTATGATCAATCAATCGAAATTCAATTGTTTAAGTTTTCCTTGAACCATGATATAAATTCAAATAGATGAGAATAATTAATTAATAAGAAAAAACCTAGTATTTCATAGCAACATTATTCAAGGTTTTAGGGGTACACCACAATATTTGAGTTTTAGGGTTTCATAAATCATTTTTTATTGCTATTAGGGTTCCAAGTATCACAATTGAACAAAAAAAAAAACATATTCAACAACTACAATGAACATGTTGGGTATAAAAAAATATTGATATCATGAAACATTAGAGAAAAGATAAGAAGAAACAAGAAAGGGAGATGATATCATGATAGATAACCAACCTCTTTGCGCGCAGAGAGAAAACTTTGATAGATTTAAAAAAAAAAAAAAATCTTTGATAGACTTTTTGAAATCTTTGGTATGGTGACTAGAAAATTATTGAAATTTGGTATGTATAGTTAACACTGCAAAGTCCATGATTATCATTGATTTTCTAATTTCATAAGTATGAATGAAATTTTGAATATTTCTGAACTTTTATTCATTTTTAAAAGTTCTAATTGAATACCCCTAGATTTTGATGGAATTCATGAAGTCTTTAAAAATCCTAATCGAATACCTCAAGACTTTCATGGGCTGCTGAAAGTCTATATTGAATACACCTAGACTTTTAAATTCCATAGAAGTTCCACTAATTCCATATACAATAAGTATTTAAGAATACATTTAGAGTGTGTTTGGATGATAGAAAAAATAATGGAATTTAATTGAAAATGAGGATTACATAATTCCTAAAACCCAATTCTGTCGTTTGGCATTATCAGATAGGAAAAAAAAACGAAGGAATTCATTATTTAAATTCCTCACTTCAATTTCCACCAAAATAGGTGTCATTTACGAATTCCTTTGCAGTATTCAATTTTTATTTCCAAAACGATGCTTTTTTCTATTTTATTTTTTATTTCTTTTAAACTTTCTTAATTTATTACACATTGAAAATCTTAAATAAATACAACCAAACAATATAAATTACAATTAATAAAATTTTAGATTGATGAAATTTATAAATTTCTATGAGTTTTATAATTTTCTTATCCAAATGCACTCTTGGGAAATAAAATGTATTTTGGCGGAATTTATTATAACATCTATTTTCACGGTTTGTCCCTAAATTTCTTATGTAAGTTCTGTTAGAGCCTGTTATTCATGCCTTGATTATAAATAAAATCAACCCTATTAAAAAAAAAACTGCAGAATATTTAAAAGTTAATTCCCTTAAAAGTGAAAATTGACATTTGACTCATGCCCATTATTACTTGAAGGATTACCATTTTACGGCCAATTACTGAGATATTAATGGCACGTTTACTTACTTGGAATGAAAATAATCATGAATCGGAGACAAATGGAATGGGAGAAGAAAGGAATCGGTATTGATTCCGGAGGAATGATTCCTAAACCCATCTCTCCCCTTCGTAATCGAATTCCTGAGTATTCATGAATCGATTCCTGATAAGGAGGTGGGACCTACATCCATTCTGATTCCTTTATGTGTTAGTAAACGCAGGAATGTTTTTACCCCGTAATCATTCCCTCCCATTCCAAGTAAGTAAACATGCCCTAAGAATCGATCAACTACCTCTCTTAAGGGGTTTGCGTAATTCATTAATTTATATTACGAACCATAAATTAATAAGTTATGAAGTAAGAAACTTACGTCCAATTGACTTTGGACGAGTGTGCCCAACTGAAACAAATAGACGTGATTAGTGATTATTGTTTTTATCTTTTACGATTTGGTAAAAAATTAAGATTGCATCTACTTAACAGGAATATAAACCTTACAATCTCTTTCACACAGAAAGAGTGCTAAAAGCAAGCAAATTGAGTAGCCATTAGAGCACTTTTTGCTAGTTGATGAATATTTGTATAGACTCTTGATATATATCATTTCAAGATGTTCTCAAGAAAAGGTTTAGTCTCACTGTCGCTCCTCTGTATTTAGCAGTTTCATTAATCAAGACTTGAGGGCAGCCGCACTAATATATATATATATATATATATTTTAAAGGGTGATCAAATTCATATTGATATTAAAAGATTAATATCAATAGGCAGATTTCTTATATTGATATTATAAAAAAATAATAATAAAAAAAAGGTGTGAGAGAGAAGCAGAACCACTAGTTAAATTTTTCAGTTGGCAAATCTGGCCGTAGCTAAGGACTCCATGCTAATTGATTAAGGGTGTCTATCCCCCCATTTTTGTTAGAGAGAGAAAATAGAGAGAAACCAGTTCCCCTCCCCCTCCACTCTTGCCCAGATCTTGATCCCTCCGGATCTAGATCGAAGGCTTGAGGGTTGGGGGCGGCCTCCTTGTTTATTCTTTACTTGTTGGGGAGTGGGTCTTCCTGGAATAAGCTCAATCGGAGTGGAGTTTTTGTGGTGTTGGGTTCGATGTCCAATTCGTTTGCAGGAGAGGTAGGGTGGAAGCGGCGGTTTGTTGGCTAGTAGCAGGGATGGTGTTGTGTTAGCATAAAGCCACCCTCAAGTGCAAGAGGTACAAGTTATAGAATAGGGGATTAAGTAAGGATGTCGAACCCACGAGGATTGGTAAATCCTTTCCTAGCTAGGGAAAACCTAAGGAAAAACTAGAAGAATATGCAAATGTACAATCACAAACAAAGGCTCACAAGTGAACCAAAGTTCATGGTGAGTATGTGCAAGATGGTGTGTAGAGATTTGATTTTGATTTTGAGGTTGGTTTCTATTCAAATTGAAACAATGAAAGCAAGTAATATAAACTAACCTAAAGAAAACAAGTTGTTATCAAATGGATGGGAGTTAGGGCATCGGGTTTCACCTTTTGCCTCCCTTGCAAGCATTAAAGCAATTGAATATGAATGATGCAAAGCTAATTGTCCAACTACCCTCTTAGCATCCGGATAGGACTACTAAGGCTTAAACCCCTTTCATTTTATTAACTCTAACCGGATAAGTCTAGAGCTAACTACCTAGAGACAAATTCAAATACCGGATAGGTCTCAATCATTTGCCCCTAAATGCATAAAGCTTAGAGTTTAGGTAACCAAGCAAGCAAACCAATCCTATCTCTAGGTGATTTTAGCTCACTACCCTCACATGCACACATGGTGTGCTTTCATGCTCCCTTTTTGCCTAGAGGTAATCAATCTCTAGGAAAAACTTCATGTCATGGCAAACACATAACTCAAATTGATTAGGTCTAAGTAATGCATTCAACTATTGACTTAGCATGTGAGAATGACAACATGAATTTTCATCAATTTATAAACAAAAGCATCAATCCAAGCAAGTTTGGCTAGGGCTTTCAACCCTAGCCCCAACTAGTTCACTACTCACACATAGCTAGATACACAAGCTTCAACATTCTATTAAACATCAAATACATAAAGAGATAGAGAGTAAAGGGTGACTATTGATGATGCCGGAAGAGGTGGTGGAGATGGGTCTCCAAGAACATGATGTGGTGGTAGTCACCTCCTTCTCCTTGCTCCAAGCTCTTGATATTGGTAAGAATAGTTAAATTTGGGATCTCTAAGATGAGTTGTGGTGTTGAATGGTGGAGGAAATGAAGGTTGTAGTGGTGGAAATGGAGGTTTTAGAGGTGGAGATGGTGGTTTTAGTGGTGGAAATGGTGGTGTCTTCTCTAGAGAGAAAAATGGATCTTGGATAGGATGAAGATGATTGAATGGAGTCAAAAATTCTGAATAATTGGTCTTTGGCCTCTTTTTGATCAGCTAGGTGTGTCATCTTTGGTCCCCAAGTGTGCAAGAGATGCTCTTACACCATTGTCCCCCAAATGGTCCCAAATTGGCAAGGTGATAAAAGGACAAGGTGTTGAGAAATATTTGAATTTCAAGTGATGGGAGATTCTCACCACCATGGTCCTCCTTTGCTGGAGAAAAGACCCTCCATGAGTGGCGGCTCGCCGGAAAAGTTTGCCGGAAAAGTCGCCGGAAAAATCGCCGGAAAAGTCGATTTGCAATTTTCTTCCAATCTCCGTGTCTTCTTCCCCTAGCTTCAAATCTCCACATTTCAAGCCTCAAATAGTCATTTTATTCTCAATGCAAGGTTTCCTACAAATAAAAGGAAATGGATTAAAAAAGGTAAAATAGCATGGAAAACAAATCAATTTTCATAATTATGGGGCACAATTGCGTAAGTAATTTGTGACTCAACATGTTGCTGCGGCGTCTTCTTAGGGCAGAGTCGAGTTTGGCGGCGCGAGCAGTGGTTGGTGGTTGGATCCATCCGGATCTCGTCGCAAATCCGGTGGGGATCGGGTGATCTTGGTGTTGGATAGAGCAGCAGGCGGTGACGAGAGTTCCAGATCTAGCGACAGCGGCGTCTGTGCGACCGAGGGCGAGGTTCGACAATGATGGTGGCGTGGTGAATTTGAGGGTGAGGTGGTGGTGGCGGGTATTTCTGTGCAAACGGCGTTTTGGGCTAGGTCCAAGGCCTCAAACCTCCTGGCCTTTCTCTGATTTTATTGCTTGTTTGGTTGTTTTTTTTCCTGTTGTTGCTTTGTCGGAAATAAGCTTCAACCGTGTTCTGGTTCGAGGTAGTGGCCTGTGTGCCAGTCTTTGCACCTTGCGTGCCTGTTTTGCTCTAGGTAGGCGGCGAGTTCCTTGTACTTGCAAATGGTCGCTGCCTCCTAGTAGCAGTGTGAAACTAAGTGTCACTGGATATTGTTTCCAGTGGCATCATGATGGGAAAGCTGCGCGTATGGTAGTTATGCTTTGCTGTAATCGTGTTGCAGACCAAGTTATCTTTCCGTTGTGTCACCGCTGCGTTAATGCAGCTAAAGAAAATAGAGTCGCTAGTAGAGCGCTCTTTACTAGTCGGTGCTTTGTTGAGGACAAGTGTTTAGTAGAGACTCAGGATAGTATTTCATGATGTTCTCTAGCTACTTATTGTAATCAGGGGTTTAGGCTCAATGTCCCCCCCTTGTATTTGACAGTTTCTTTAATTAAGGCTATCAAGGCTTGAGGGCTGCCGCACCACCATTTTTCTCAAAAACAAAAAGGAGAATTTGATTCTACACCCAAATTTAGACACCCTTTTAGAATAAGCCCATCCATAAGAGTGTTTTAATACACCCAAATCAATTAATTAGATTTATGCAAAATAAAAAAACCTATTAAATAGAATAAATAATGAAACCCAATGTTGTTAAGAATTACTAAAGCTGCCACTATCAAAGTCCCCATTCGCCTATTAAATAGGATTAATATTAAAATCCAGTCTTGCTGGCAATGGAAGTCGATCATGAAACGGCTGCCCATAGACATGGGCGACTACTCAACCCTTGATTTCAGCAATTGACAACTCTCCTCTGGATTAAAGGTTACGTAATCTCCACATTGAATAGCCGAATCTCTACATTCAAAGCTAGTGTCAATATCTCCACAAGCATGTGATTTTGTGTTTGATTTCAAATTGTGATTGTGATATAAATGGATCACACAATTAGTGACATTATCTATTCGTTAGGTAGGTTGTTTGTATTTTTCTCTGAAATGAATTCATGTGTCTTAGGATGATATGAAAGGCAGAGAAACAAAAGCAGGAGTTGAAGCTTACTGTGAACCTTTGTTCAATAATGTCTGAATATGGACTTCGTTTTCCTCCCAATTATACATAAGAAACAGCAACAATTCACCTTGTTAGTCCTAAACAAAGAACTTCAACGCTGGGAACACTACAATACTCAAAGACCAAAGCAAACTACATTAGTGGACCCCTGCTTTGAAGATGCATCCAGATTTTGGTAGGTCATTGTTATTTTGTTGATGAGAGATTATTCAGATCGGTGCATAGAATAATTTCCAATTTTGTTGATAGATATTTGACTCATACCACATTTAATGCTACCTTATGAAGCAAACTACATTAGTGGACCCCTGCTTTGAAGATGCATCAAGATTGGTAGGTCATTGTTATTTTGTTAATAGATATTTGACTCATACCACATTTAATGCTACCTCTATGACAACATAATGTGTAGCATGTTGAAATCTCAAAACACTTGGCATTTTTGAAAGATAAGGTAAGTCAATAATTAAGAGCAAGATGATATGGAAGCATGTGAAAAGAGAAGGGCAAGTGAAGCTATTTACGTTCACGCTATCAAACTAAGACAGGGAGTTGCTTACCTGGTTGGGAAGGAATAATGTTGATCATTTTCCTATTATTTCATTTTCCTACGAAATCTAATAGGAATATCTACACAACCACATCTAGTAAAAAATAGCAAATATATAGATCAACTCTGAAATGAAGAGATACACAATAATTAAGGCAATTAATATTTTTGAATAAGGAATATCTATACAAACATATCTCCTAAAATATGCATAAGTTATATATAATAATTAAGGCAATTAATCACTTTGACATATCCAATAATAGGAATATTTACACAACCATATCTACTAAAAAATGGCAAATATACAATAATTAAGGCAATTAATCGTTTTTAAATCAGGGAAAATAAATTGATTGTATTAAATTTAATTTGTGTTTATAACTGATGCCATATTTAAATTCCAAAAAAAAAAATTATATTTGAGGATTATTTTCCTTATTCAATCAGAAGGGTAAAATAGTCAAACTAAAAAAACAGAAAAAAGTTAATTATAGACTTAAAACCTATACGGAAGGTTTAATTATGTGAATGGGTGTAGATTAAAAGAAAACATAGGATTTGTTGTAAATATTATTATCTATGTGGATGTCCATGTAAATACACATTAGTTATGTACTTTGATGTAAACCCTACCTCTATATAAAGGAGGCTAATGAGACTGAATGAGAACACTTCTACTTCCTCCCTACTATTCTCTCTCCATATTCTCTCTACTTTATAACACGTTATCAGCACGCTCTGCTATTATTTTTTGAAAACTCTATGATGATCTACGAGTTTATGGTGCAACGTTGTTGCTATTAACTATAACTTATGATCTATGAGTTTATTCATGATCTATGTCATTTATGCATATCAGTTTATTTCTTAAGGTGCCATCGATTCCTGCTTTATTTCATGAGTTTATTTCATGATCTATGATCTATGCTTTAATCTTATATATAAACATTACAGAGTCATAGATTCCTGCTTTATATACTGATATACATATGTTCTTTTTCTCATATATGAGTATAATTGCTTAAAGTTTTGGTTGATCACTCAAATAGAATCATACCTGTTTTCCTTTCTGACAATCTCAATTTTTTTTGTCAATAATCATGCCTCTCTCCTTTATTTTTGGTTTTGCAACCAAAACCCAACGTATTATCCCATAAGGTGCAATAGAGGCATTAGTTTTTACGTGTCTATTTAATAGCATTTTTTGGGGTTTTTTTTTTTGTCAGTATACACTCATAAGATTTTTTTGTGTGTTTCCCTCAATTTGATAAGCAGTACGCTTATTATGACCCTTTGTTTTTGAGATTTTTCTTTAAGCAATGTGTCTTTAAGATCTTCATAATATACGATGACAACGTGCCATAAATCTCTCGTCAATATAACAGCTATATGTAACACTGTACTTATAGAAAATTGTCATTCATATAAGGGAAGATATTCTTAATCTCATGTCTCGATAAATAGACATTGTGTCATAGTGATTTATCTTCACTTTTGATAAATACCCTTTTGTAACTTGTAGGGTTAGAGGTCCAAGTATTTCATCGCGTTTCAAATATTGAATTTCATTGGAATTGCCTCTTTCCAATTTGGCCAATAATATACTTTGTCGACATTCATGGTGAAACGTGGTATAACGTCCATACAGCCCTTAAAGATTTTTGGTAGCTACCAAATGTAAATTATCATCGATGATCAACAATCATAGATCCCACACATTCTTATATGCATGCATTAGCTATAATAAGTTTATTAATATTGGGTACCCATGCCACTTCTAGGGCATACATTGTTGCTTCTAGGACAATCATCTCTCATAGATGAATTATGTAGCGAACTTGAGTTTCTCCACATGATGAAGTTACTCTATTATTATAAATTATAGTCTTCAACTTGAAATTCGGAATATATCATTTTGGCCAGCAGTTCAAAATGAAGTTGGTCCATTCCAATTATCAGTATTCCACAATTAATATTTACTGAAGCTAAGGTAACACTCATATCAAGAGTTGTAGATCTTGATCTATGACTCCAAATGAGCTACTATCATGTTACCAAATTTGAAATATTGATGTACAAAGTACCTTAAATATGGTTGGAGAAGATTTGTTTTCCGCTATCTGATATAGACTATGTCAAGTTTATACAGTAAATTTAGGCATATAATGTCATGAACCAGAAGTTCATTGAACCAAATACACTATTTTGGTTTGACCGGTTACGTCATCTTTGTTGACCATGTTGCATGGAATCACTTACAAGTTTTGATGACTGCTACCTTACTCACAAGCAAATTGTTTCTTTACTGCATATTTGCGAGTTGTCACTTTAATGAGACAATCCTCTTGCAATGAGGGGGAGAAATATTGTTCCTGAAGAACAATATGAATTTGTGTGAGATATTTATCCACCGTCTCATTTTGATTTTGAGAAATACCTACGTTAGTGAATTGATAAAACAAAGTGACAATTATATGCTTAATGCAAAGGCATATGCATGCTTGGGTTAAAGTCCCTAAAACCAACCATATTAGCACAAACAATCTAGATCCCATTTGATTTGTGGGATGCATGTATATCCAAGTGACATGGTTCTCCGGAAGAGAATGTCATTAAACAATATCAAAGCTCATTATATGGCTATACATACAAAGGGTGTAAGAACGCCATTAGGAAATGATGTCTTAGTGATACAATAATAAATTAATATGATTGATGCTAATGAACAAAGCATGTTTTGACCTAAATCTTGGTTTGGGTTCGCCACCAACCAATGAACATCTTCACTCCAAAGAAAGTGATAGATTTTTGAATGCATGTTTTGAGCATGGTCATAATAAGACAGTCTTCCCGCCGTTAGGGGGAGGAAATACTACTGTCATTTGAATAACAGCGTGAATTTGTGTGGATTGTATCCATCAGGTCTAAAGTTTTAAACTCCCAAAACATGGAAGATTATACAACCCCTATAATTCTCTATATGAGATTATAAGTAAAAAGATCCACATTCGCTACATAATTCATCTATGAGAGATGATTGTCCTAGAAGCGACAATGTATGCTCTAGAAGTGGCATGGGTACCCAATATTAATAAGCTTATTATAGCTAATGCATGCATATAAGAATGTGTGGGATCTATGATTGTTAATCATCGATGATAATTTACATTTGGTAGCTACCAAAAATCTTTAAGGGCTGTATGGATGCTATACCACGTTTCACCATGAATGTCGACAAAGTATATTATTGGCCAAATTGGAAAGAGGCAATTCCAATGAAATTCAATATTTGAAACGTGATGAAATACTTGAACCTCTAACCCTACAAGTTACAAAAGGGTATTTATCAAAAGTGAAGATAAATCACTATGACACAATGTCTATTTATTGAGACATGAGATTAAGCGAATGACAATTTTCTATAAGTACAGTGTTACATATAGCTATTGACGAGAGATTTATGGCACGTTGTCATCGTATATTATGAAGATCTTAAAGACACATTGCTTAAAGCAAAATCTCAAAAGCAAAGGGTAGCGTATATCAAATCCTCAAGGGATTCAAATACATCAATGATTCAAGGAAAGAGGCAATTCCAATGAAATTCAATATTTGAAACGTGATGAAATACTTGAACCTCTAACCCTACAAGTTACAAAAGGGTATTTATCAAAAGTGAAGATAAATCACTATGACACAATGTCTATTTATTGAGACATGAGATTAAGAATATCCTCCCTTATACGAATGACAATTTTCTATAAGTACAGTGTTACATATAGCTATTATATTGACGAGAGATTTATGGCACGTTGTCATCGTATATTATGAAGATCTTAAAGACACATTGCTTAAAGCAAAATCTCAAAAGCAAAGGGTCATAATAAGCGTACTGCTTATCAAATCCTCAAGGGATTCAAATACATCAATGATTCAAGTTCATGAAAGGTTGAAAGAGCCTGAAGCTCACTCATAGAATCAAAGAGTCTAAAGCTAGCTCATATGTACTCATTTCGTTCTAGTCAACGAGATCTAAATTGCCTTAATGAGTACTATGACGAGACTACTATCGAATTCGAATTATGATTATAATGTTGCAACATATTCTAACTTTTGCAAAGTTATGAATTATTTAGAGCTCTTGAAGAAGCTTATATGAGACATATCAACACACAAAGATATTGATGTGTATATGGCTAGGTATGCCATGATGATTTTTCAATGTTTTAAACTATACAAAGTTAAATGTGTCAATTTCTTTATATTGTTTAGCTATTACTTTGTGTATGATTTTAAGCATATGAGATTGTTTTCTAACCTTATCATATGAGGTAAGGCTTATTGAAAATCGTCTGGTTTTGTTGGTATTGCTTAAACTTTGCAGGTATGAAAATTTGTGATGAGCCCCTATATGCAAAGTACACATGGTCTCACTTCAGTGATAGACACATCAAACTACTATACATGTAGGTTATTGCATACATAATTGAGGCTTGCAACAATCAGGGGGAGCATCCAGAAGTATGCTACCTAGGACATATGCGCGTTGTGCTCTTTTGTCCTTTGACCAGGGTTATTTTTTGTCCCACTGGGTTTTTGTTACCTGGCAAGGTTTTTAACGAGGCAACAATAAGCGCGTCCAATACCATCATTCATTGGTGGACATCCAAGGGGGAGTGTTGTAAATATTATTATCTATGTGGATGTCCATGTAAATACTCATTAGTTATGTACTTTGATGTAAACCCTACCTCTATATAAATGAGGCTAATGAGACTGAATGAGAACACTTCTACTTCCTCCCTACTATTCTCTCTCCATATTCTCTCTACTTTATAACAGGATTGAGTTTTTCTTCAAAGGAGCTTCTTTTTTTGGGTTTTGTTCTAATTTTCTCAATTAAAAAAAAAAAGGACTCCATGCCTAATTTATTTACTACCGCCAAATCCGGAAAAGATCATCATCAGCAGGGGATTCATCCTCCTCCTCAGTCATCAGGACAGGAGGTGAAACGCTGCGTTGCCGATCTGATCACTCGACGGCTTGAGCTTGCTACCCACCTACCCACCCTATAAACACTTCTAACTACAAATTCAGTACATACAAGCAGCAAAAACAGTGCAAGTACTACAACACCGAATAAAAACTCACGAATCAGATACCAACTAGAAGGAGCTTTTTTTAACCCTACATTCTCCCTCTTCTTCTCTGCACTTGCTTCTCCCGGGTGACTGACGACCCTATAAATTCTTTTGACCACATATTCCACATACGTAACCGGCATGACCACAGCTGGTAGTATAAGACACAATACAAACAAACTAATCAGAAACTCCGGCCAACTAAGTGTATCTTCTTCTATAGATGTCTCCGTCTTCTTCATGATCTGCTTCTTCTCTTCGATCTTCGTCTTTTCACGATGCCTCTTCTCCATCTCCATCTCCATCTTTTATGTGTGTTCGAACTTCGAAGCCAAGGACCAACAAGGAAAAAATATTGCTGTCAGTTCATAGCAGGGTTTCTATATTACATTCGCATATATAAAGGACGCTAGTTCCCATGGTCAAGGTCTCAAGGAGGAGGACCTGGAGATTGTATTGTAAGAGGACTAGGAGATTGTATTCCTGGAGGACTAGGACTATGTAATCGCTTATTATTGAGGTGGCGTGTTGATTACGTATTTAGTTTGATTTTGATGTTCCATTGTACTACTAAAACAGCGGACTTTTGCGCTAAACAACGACATCCCTTCATCCTCCAATAAGTTCTTATTGAGGCTCTTCTTACACCCTTTGAGTTTTGGACGTTGACAAGTCACATGGCTCTTGCATTCCTCAGGCAAACCTTCTTGCTGCTAATTAACTGCTTTTCCAACTTTGCCTTTCTTCTGGTGATCTCAATTAGTGAAGATGAATTTTATTCGACTACAATATAGCAAGTCAAGTCAGACAATTAACTACGTGCATGTCACTAAGAAACATTTAGTTAATTAGTTAGAGTAGCCAATTAGTTAGAAACAAACACGTAGTTATACCCCTAGATGATGTCAAGTCATATATGTTTCGTACATAGCGATGAACGGTAAGTCACGAGTATAAAGTAGAATGGCATAACTAGTCAGATGCGAGAGTTTATTAATTCGTAACCTTATCAATCTGAAAATAAACGATATTTTGCATGTTATTATATATGGTTGAACGAACTGAAAGTAAAATGTCATGATATATATCAAATGATAATGTGCACTAGCCAACGTACAAAGGGTAAGTTTCTCGATCCCTTTGATTGATTATCTCGTACGAATAGTTGAGCCTTTGGAACTTGGCATTAACATTGGAATCATTTGACCTCTTCTCTTGATGCAACTGCAAAGCCTTCACGTGTATATGCCTTTCACTACAACAAAATTGATCTTTTACAACACACAATATGTGCCGTCAAAGACAACTTTACGGCACAAAGAAGGGTGTTGTAAAAAACCATGTCGTAAAAGATATATTTCTCTTGTGACACACAAAATGTGCGCCGTAAAAAACATTTTTTGCATGTCGTAAAACACCATTTTGTGCGCCATAAAAGATATTTTACAACTTTGATTGTGTGCCATAAAAAACCATTTTGCATGTCGTAAAAGACCCTTTTGAGTGTCTTAAAAGGCCATTTTGCGTGTCATAAAAAACCCTCTTGCATGTCGTAAAAGATGTCTTCATTAACTCTTCTAATAGACAATACTTTCAATTAAACTATTTCATTCAAGCATAGTAAACAAAAGGGTTATTATCACAAATGGTACCTGAACTATACCTCAATCTTATCGATGGTACCTGAACTTCAATTTTGATCACAACTAGTACCTGAACTTTTCGATTTCATTTTAAACGGTACCTAGAGCCACCTCCGATCACTATTCCGACTAAAAATGGCATGTAAGGCAATCATAGTGATGATTTTTGATGATTTCAAGGGTTGCAATCATATATAGTGATGATCTTTTTGGTAAAAGACTTGCCTTGAAATTTTTTTTAATTTTTTTTTATATATTTTAGATTTAACTTTTTTGGCCTGAATAGTGACCGAAGGTGGCCTTAGGTACCGTTTAAAATGAAATCGAAAAGTTCGGGTACTGGTTGTGATCAAAATTGAAGTTCAGGTACCATCGATAAGATTGAGGTATAGTTCAGGTACCATTTGTGATAATAATCCTAAACAAAAGCATTCATGTAGTAAATCATATCAATTAGATAACTTCATATTACAAAATCATAGTATAACTAGTTTTTTTAATATAGAGCATGCTAGCTAGATTAGAATTGTCTTCCAATTGATTACATGAGTATTTGAAGGGGCTAATTATAGCTTGATATGATGCCACATACCAACCATTTCCCATAAAGAAGTCGTACATCATAGAGCCTACAAAGACAAGCAATGACACTCATTCGTGAAGTTGGCCCTTGAATCAGTCCAAAAAAATAATCCATACAAGTCAAAACAAATAACCCCAATATCAAGGTGAATTTAGAAGATACAAGACTTTAATCCACATGAGCAACTCTATAACTTACCCGTATCACAAGGCTGAAACATTTCGTATCAATCTCTTCCATATCAAATCAAGAGATGTTAAGTCCAACACCCTAGCTGTTCATCTAGTAGGTGGGTTGCATAAGCTGCACAATACCTAAACTATGATTACCCATATTAACTAATTCCAGTTTCTTTAGTCCCAGGTAATTGAGTTCAAATAGACACTTTGCGTTAAAGATGAAGCTTAAATCAAAGGCTCACACATGACAATTACATAGAATGCTCCAGAAGGCATAAAGGATGCAAAATTATGTTAATGTTTCTTTTTCTCTCCTTTTTTTTTTTTTTTGACAAATGTTGGGAAATACAAGAAAGTAATTTAGGAATACACACCTTGTTGATCCCATATTTTTAGCATATCCCACCCTTTTGTGTGCCAAGCTTGATGAGATCATGTTGCCTGCCATGCAGCGCCAACTCTATTTCCTGGAATCTTACATTCAGCACCCATATGAACAAGTAAATAAACAAAATACAACAAATGCCAATATTAATCTCCACCTGCCAATATGGCACACATGAAGCCAAATTAATCCAGCCCCATTACATGAATAACCACATGACTTGACAAAGAGATGTACGCACAATATCCTAACATGTATGCAGACATTTAGAAATACAGACTTACACACACACACACACACACACATATATATATATATATGTATGTATCATGTATGTATGTACACAGATATCACTTATGCATCGTAAGTAGAAACACAAGCAAACCTTTAATCGAATTCCTCCATCATTTATAGATCTTTTGGTGGCTTGCAGTACATCATCATAAAAATAGTTCCTGATGTCTCTAGAGTGTGGGATGTTATTCAATTTAGTAGTAATTCCCCTCCAGTTATCTGTCAATTTGCAAAAGCAAAATATAAAAGGAGATACAAAAATTATTGATAAAAAAGTTGAATATAATCTGGACATCGAAAACCATGGAAAATTGCAAAGTATAGCCAAATTTACCTGGACGGAAGATGACTGACTTAAGCTACTCCCTGAGTGATACTACATCATGGTTCTCTTCAAAAAAGTTAATAATACTGATTAAGTTGCAATTAGTAACAACTTTAGCACCGAATCATGACAAGAAAGCCCATATCTCACTAGCAACACAGAATTTAAAAAAAAATTTAAATAAATAAACAGAAACGGAGGAACTTAATCTTGGGGGTCGTCTTGGGTACCTTGGTGTTTGTCATACCCTTATTTTTTTAATTTTTTTACTTTTAGTAAATTAATATAGTGGAAACCTACTGAACTGGTCAACAAGTTACCCAATTAAATATCGACATGTGTCATTTAAAAAAATAAAATTTACCATATTAACAACACACTCTTTCTTGATATGTAACATTGTTAAAAATTATGTAACAAGTATTGTCAAAATAATAAATTACACATAGTTTAACTATAATTACGACTTATGACGACAGTTGTTGTGGTTATTGTAATTAAGTGGTCAAAGATGTAAATATCATATTTGAACAACTTTTATCAAATTTAGAACCTCGATTACCAAGTGGAGAGGCTCCTTACAATACTGAGTTGTTACATATCTTTTGGTTTAATTTTAATTTTACCATTTTCACAACACAAATGTTGTAGGAATTGTAAAATGGATGGTAATCTTGCAAATTGTATAGTTTTTGAAGTAATTACTACAATCAGAACAAAAGTTACCACTTTTACACCAATAGTTGCGAGTTATGGTAAAATATATAGTCATTGAGTAATTATTCCATTAATGATAAAAATATAAAGATTTACCACTTTGACAACAAATTTGTTGTTGCACGTGTTAAATTGTCCATAAATTAGTACATTAGTTTAGGTTGAGTAATTACAATAAATAGGACAAAAGTTACTGCTTTTACATCAATTGTTGTGATTATGGTAAAATATGTAGTCATTGTAGTAATAATTTCATTAATGATAAAAACATAAAGATTTACCACTCTGACAACAAATTTGTTGTCATACTTGTTAAATTGTCTATAAATTAGTACATTAGTTTAGGTGGAGTAATTACTACAAATATAACAAAAGTTACCGCTCTTCCATCAAGTGTTGTGGGTTGTGATAAAATGTGTAGTCATTGTAGTAATAATTTCACTAATGATAAAAACATAAAAATTCATACATGTTCTATTTTATATAATATTTACCACTTTGAGGACACATGTGATAATTAGAAAAAAAAATCCGCATTAAAGTAAATAAGGTCTTCGTTAGAGAAAAATAGGTTCTCATTTGAGTAATTAAGTCCTAAAAGTGGTAATTGTAATAGGTTCTCATTAGAGTAAAGTAGATTCTCATGATTTGAGTAAATAAGTCATAGAGTAGGTTCTCATTTGACTACATTTAAAACAAATATTATTTTTTTTTACACTAATTGTTGTCATTGTCGTAAAATGCATGTAAAAAGAATTATATTTGGTTAAGGAAACTACTAATGATATAATTAATTGGTAATAAAGATTACTTAACTAATACTAATTTTGCGAACTTAGGTTAGAAGGTTTTTGTTTTTAATAAGGAAAAAACGTAATTTTCAATTGTGTAATTGTCCATTAATAACAAGCATTAATCAAGCATGAATTCACTAATAATAAAATTAATTAGTAATATAGACTATTTAACTAAAAGTAATTCAGTGAACCTAGGATAGACGGTTCTTTTAATTTTTTTTTAAAAAGGAAAAATCATAATTGTCAATTGATAATCAGACATAATAAATCACTATCTTTATTGTTTTCAATTCAATTAGTAGTTTGTGTTTCCAAAAAAAATTAAAAAGGCTAAGGGCTAAACAAGTTACCAATTTGTTAAATATTTTGAACCATTGGATATATTACTAATCCAATGGTCCAAAATATTTAACAAAATGAGGGTATGGCAAACACCAAGGTACCCAAGAATTCTCCCTTAATCTTGTATGCCAAATAAAATTTCAACTTCCTGATATCATTGATTTCTAGTATTTCTTTCATTCCAATTGTTATAATATCGAGCATGAAGCAAGTGAAGAACTTAAGAACGGAGCTGAGAAGAAAGAAATTCAACAGAAATAATAAAGCTAGATGACTACGAAGTACCTGAGAACAGAGAGATGTTGCATCAAACCTGAGAACCGATATCTAAAGAAGAAGAAGAAGAAGAGGAAGAGGTTGGAATTAGACTTGACTTGTGTGGTGAATATTAAAGAAAGAAGCTTTGGAGTCTGAACAGAGAAGATTTTTGGGGGAAGAAATGGGGAGTGTCATAAAGTAATTAAAAACTTTCTGTAAGCAAAACTCATCATACAGTTCCACAACAAGCTACACCCTCGAAATAAAACCTAATCCCTTTGAAAGCATATAAAAACCATTGATCTGAGCATATAAATTTAAATCCTTGATCGTATAGCTAAACTATTGACATGACTTAATTCCATATTTAAAAACTTCATGTGTAGAAGTTCATAACAGGTACGAACCTTTTTGTATTATTTCACATACTATTTCATTAGAGTTAAATAGGGTGAGGATGTTAAAAGTGGGAGCGTTTTTAATAAGAACCATTAAAATGAGGATTTTTTTGTGAGACCTATTTTTCGATCACATTTCTGCAAATCAACCTTTAGATATTTATATATTCATTTATATATCATTTATCCAATTTTTCAATTAAATTGAAAATCGCTAAGACATGCAAAATCGTGATTTATCATTTATGAACATGAAAAATTCAGGTTTAACATATTTGGTTCATCCATTAATTTGATCTAGTTTGGTACCTTAATGATTAGCAATTTGAAATAAAATTTTCAAAAGTGATCTACTCATGTATACATAAACATTTACCGGTTGATTTACCGTAATGTAATCGAAAAGTATGTCTACCAACCCCTTGAATAAAAAGTCCTTATGAAGTCTTCATTTTAGTGGTTCTCATTAAAATATCTCCATGTTCTAGTATAGAAGCTTTTTTCCTTTTTTCTTTTTTGGTCTGAGCATAGAACTTAAGTTTGAGCTGTATGTCTGCAAATCAATACACACACACATGCATATATATACATTATTCGTACAATAATTAAGTTATACATCAAACAGAAATACTGCAATACCGTACATAAATTACATAATAAGTCTTAAGACTGGTATTTTTACACTGCAGCGTTGATATTATACACAAGGAACGCTTTATTTGAAAGTAGTGAAGCAAACTATATATATGGATATATCGTGGAACTAAGCATGCGGTACAGCAGTAGTATTACTCAATTCCCATTCTGGAGCCTCATTTGGTCCAAGTATGATTTCCCGTCGAGCTTACGGCGGGTGTAGAAATCTTGGACGTACTGTTCCATCCCAATCCTTTTGAATAGTGGTGGGTTTTCTGGGGTTATCAAGCTGGTCACTGGTCCAATTTCTGCCTCGAATTTGGGGTTGAAGAACATACCGATTGAGATCCTCTCTTGCTCAGAGTTCACCATAGCTCTGTGCTCCATGCTCTTGTACACTCCATTGCTCAGGATCTATAAATAGATGTATACGTGGATATACTAATTCATACTAGTACAATGCACGTATTATTGATAAAACTAGAAAACATGTGAAAATTTCTTCGTTTCCTAATTCTCATTTTTTCATATTATACATTATGATTTTTTTTTTCATAATAATCATTTTAAATTATTTTATTACGTAATTTAATTTTTTATTTTATTTTGATGAATATTAGAGGCAACTTATAATTGGCGAGACTTGTGACGCTGAAACTCTTGCCTTCACTTTATAATATATATATATATATATATATATATATACAGATCCTATCAAGAGCGGAGCTTCGCTTTGAAAATTAACGTGTGAAGTTCAAGTTTTGAGTCACTTTTCGGTCGCATATTCACATCTCGATCGTTCAGTTTTTAGGTACTAGTGTATAGATCGTCTCTGCAAATTTTCAGCCAAAATGATGATCGTTAAGGCATTGATAACTGACTTAAAGCTAGTATGGTTCAGGTTGACAGATTCAGTCCGTCCATTGGTTTAAGCGAGTTAGATACCTTAACGATAATCAATTTGGCTGAAAATTTGCAGAGATGATCTATACACTAGTACCTAAAAACTGAACGGTCGAGATGTGGATATGCGACCGAAAAGTGACCCAAAACTCGAACTTCACACGTTAATTTCAAAGCGGAGCTCCGCTCTGGATAGGATCTGTATATATATATATATATATATATATATAAAGTAGAGAATAAATAGATGATTGTTCAAGTAAATTTGTGTTTGGCCCAAACTCTAGGTCACTTGACCTAGTGGTAATAGGGTTAAATTAGAAGGATCTAGATTCCTATTCAATATACGATTACTTTCCTTGTATGATTGAGATTCTATGCATTGTAATCCTCTATATAAAGAGGCCCCAATTATTAATGAGAAGACACAGCGAATTTCTCTCAATTTCTGATTCCCTAAAACACGTTATTAGCACAAAGCCCTAACCCTGAAAACCCTAATTTCGTAACCTTCAAAATCCTGCAACCACAGCCCCACATATCAAAGCCCTAGTCCCAAGGCCCCTGCCCCCTGCAAACATTTGCCGAGACCTACCGAGGTCCCTGCACGCTCCTGCCAGATTTGCCAAGTGCTGCTGAGCCTCTGTCGACACCCCTGCAAGCATCTGCCGAGAGCCTTGCACGCTTCCTACTAAGATCTGCCGAGAAGCCCCGCGCACCCATGTGCCTGCCCTGTCGAGACATGCTGAGTCGTGTGCCTGCCCCTGTCGATAGCCCCGCACACACCTGCCGATAGCTGCTGACAGCCACGCACACATCTGCCGAGCCCCTGCGTAGCAGTTGCCGACATGCTCTGCACATCCTATGCACAACCCCTGCAGTAGCCCTACACACCCCGGCCTACCTCCGGCCACCATCAGTTTCCGGCCTACTTTCCGGTGACCCTAGCACCTTTTTCTGGTCATCTTCAACATCCTTTTCCTATCAAGATTTCCGGCATCTTTTCAAGGTAAACTTTTCTAAAAGTTCCCGTTTTTGAAGTTTTTCAATTTCTTCTTCTTTTTCTCGGGGACTTCCAACATCCTTTCTTCTACCCCCCTTTCTTCTTCATAGAGGAGACCTAAAGCCGAACTGTGGGGGTTCGTGCTCACTCCAAACTTGGAGCTTGTAAAGTTTTCCAAACTTAGAGTTTGTTGAGAAGAAAACGATCGACCACATACATCGTTGTTTCGATCTAATCCAAAACCCCTCTTGGAATCGGATTTTTCTTGGAAGCGACTACACTCAGAAAATCCCTAATTTATTGGAAGCGACTACGATCAGAAATTTAATAGTTTTTCGTGCTAGCCTTTTTCGCTCCAAAACTAACCCTATTTTCTTGTTGTTTTTTAAGATGAGCAACCTTAACAAGTTGAGCTTCGCTCTACTAGAGACAACAAGCGCAGGATACCACAAGTAGGTCGGTGATGTGCGCCACCATCTTAAGACTGATGGGATCCTGAGTACGATCCAAGAGCCAAGTTAGAACGTGCTTACTCTTCAGCAAGCTGCTGCTTTTGAAGCAAATAGAGCTATGAGAGAGGCTAATGAAGCAAAAGCCATTATTCTCATGACAAGACACATGAATGACGCGCTCCAAAATGAGTACCTCAATGAGGAAGACCCAAGAAAGCTATGGGTGGAACTCGAGCAGCGTTTTGGTAACGTTTGTGACTCCCTGCTTCCAGACTTAGAAGTGAGATGGCATAGCCTCCGCTTCTGTGATTTCAAGTCTGTACTAGACTACAATTCAGAAGCACTTCGTATCAAGTCTTTGATGAAATTCTGTGGGCAGAAAATCATTGATACGATGTTGATTGAGAAGACTCTCTCCACCTTCCCCTTCTCTGCATTGATGATAGCCAAGAACTATCAGATTGATGTCAATGCTAGAAGCATCACAAGATTTCATGAGCTAATTGGTGCCATGAACGTAGCTGAAAAGCACGACAACATACTTGTGAAGAACTATAACTCTAGACCCGTGGGAACCAAGTCAATTCCAGAGTCTAATTATAGTCGCCCCTCCAAGGGAGAACGCAAGAAGTGAAACTCTAAGAGTAGGGATAATTCTGGACGTTCAAGTCCATATTCTCGCCCGAAAGAGGAAGGAACCCGCTAAGATAGGCATGCACAGAACTGTGGGGGTAAACGTGTGAAGAGAGAGAGAGGCCAAGCCTCCGGTTATGCTGGTGACGCCACCAAAGGGAATAACCTTCCACAAGGCACTCCTAAAGCGCCTCCATCAAGGGGGCCTGACCATAATGATGCTTGTCTCAGATGTGGATCAACTGGACATTGGGCAAAGGCATGTAAAGCATCCCAGAATGTTGCAAACGCATACAAGATGTATCGTGAAGCAAATGAGGCAAATTACATGGAACAAGAAGATCAAGATGGCGATCTCGATCTAAGGGTGGAAGACTACAAGGATCAAGACCTAGAAACTGGCGATTTTGATTAAGTCTTTTTATTTTCCAAGAGATGTAGGCAATTGCCATATTATTTTTGTAGTAGATGCCAATGGTATTAGTCTTTCTTCAAAGTAGGCGTACTCAATGTAAGTGTGATGTCTAGGAAGGTTTTGAGATAAGTGGTACTTAAGCGAGCCTTGCTCCACCGACATCTCTCTACTCACATGGTCACATTTGTATTGGAATTACCGAAAGGAGTTAGACGACTACCATTGTTTTGCATTAGCTAGTTTATTGGATTAGATTTTCCTTGGTCAAAGAAACGATGATGTAATTCCGTTTGGCTTATTAATAAAAGTTGAGTTCTTTTCTTTATGACTCCTTTTTAATTATGAGCTTTTCTTTTAGGAATGGATGAACTACAATGTCTTGCGGATAGTGCGACTACGCACACCATTCTACGACATAGGCAATTATTCTTATAGATGTTGCCTACATATTCCTCTGTGACTATAATGGCTGGGCCATCAAGTTTAGTTCAAGGATATGGAATGGCCCAATTCCTATTGCCAAATGGCACCTTGATTAAAGTCACTGAAGCTCTCTACGCTCCTAAGGTAAATCGAACCTTATTGAGCTTTAAAGATATAAGAGCCAACGGATTCCATGCGGAAATACATACTGAGAACGGAAAAGAGTTCCTTTGCATTACCTCTAATGATTGCGGATGAAAACGCATCTTAGAGAAGCTTATATGTCAATCTAGTGGACTTTATGTCACTACAATTCGACCAATTGAATCCAATAATGTCATAAGAGAAAATCTCTTGGATTCAGACACATATTGGCTTTGGCATGACCGACTAGGACATCCTGGTCGTGATATGATGCTCCGTATACTAAAGACTTCACAAGGACATCCATTCTTCATAGTCAGAAGAAGCAAGAATCGAAAATTGATTCCTGGACTTAGCAAGACCTTAACAATTGCAGCATTTGGCGCTGCAGCAGTCTTGGGGCGCCATAGGGCCGCCCAAGTCCCATGTGATGACGCCATCAATGGCCCCAACCATGAGCATGACGCCATGGTTGTTCCTCCCAATGGCCATGACGCCATACATAATAATTCCCTTGGCTCCAACGCCATGTTGGGAGATGTAGTCATACACTTTGCTTCTAATAGCTCTATAGACGCTTAGGCCCAACCAAAATTCTCATTGGTTGCTTCTAAGGCCCCTCACTCATTTTGCAAAGCCTGTTCCTTCGAGAAATTAGGACCGAGACCGTCCTACGCAAAGGATCCCAAAATACTCATTCCGTTCTTACAGCGAATCCAAGGGGATATCTGTGGACCAATTCAACCATCATGCGGACTTTTTAAATACTTTATGGTTTTGGTTGATGCGTCGACAGGCTGGTCACATGTCGCGCTGTTATCCACCCGAAATGCTACTTATGCTAAACTCCTCGCCCATATTATCCGTCTACGGGCTCACGACCCTGACCATCCTCTTAAGTCAATTCGACTTGATAATGTTGGGGAGTTTACATCAAAACTTTCGATGACTATTGCATGTCACTGGGGATTGATGTAGAGCATCTAGTTCCCCATGTTCATACCCAAAATGGTCTAGCAGAAGCTGCTATCAAACGACTACAGATGATAGCGCGGACATTGGTTATGCTCACTAATCTCCCTGTTTCTGCTTGGGGATATGCAATATTGCATGCAGCGATGCTAATTCGTCTACGACCCACTGCAACCCAATCTTACTCTGCGTTACAACTAGTGACTGGGTACGAGCCTGATATCTCGCACTTACGCATTTTTGGGTGTGCCATTTATGTGCCTATTACGCCGCCACAACGTACTAAGATTGGTCCACAAAGACGAATGGGCATTTAAGTTGGATATGAATTTCCAACCATTGTCTGCTATCTTGAACCCTTGATAGGCGATCTCTTTACCACTAGATTTGCTGATTGTCACTTTAATGAGACAGTATTCTCATCGTTAGGGGGAGATAAGAACACAAATGTTCAACAGGAACGACAGAAATTTTCATGGTCTGTCCCCACTATGTCTCATCTCGATCCCCGTACCGCATAGTCTGAACTTGAAGTGCGAAGAATAATCGAGCACCAGAACGTAGCAGACACTCTGCCTGATGCGTTTTCTGATGTTACCAAAGTGACGAGATCACACATACCTGCTGGAAACCAATGTTCTAAAAAACGGCCTAGGCGGTCGCCTAGGCGCTAGGCGGCAAGGAACCGCTCCGATTTCGGCCTAGGCGTTTCCCTTAGGCGCTGGGCTACTAGGCGGCTGCCTAGGCGGGCTAGGCGGTGGTGCTAGGCGGTTCTAGGTGGAGCCTAGGCGGTCATAAACCCTAATTTATTCTACATTTTGACTATTTTTATATTTATAATTAATTTTTAGACTTTAAATATTGTCATTTATATTATTATATGTCATTAAAATAATTTAAAAATTAAAAAAAAAAAAAAACCGCCTAGGCCCCTAGGCGCTAGTCCCTGGGTCACCGCTCGACTAGCGCCTAGCGTTTTTTAGAACCTTACTGCAAACATGCCTGTAAGGATCGATGTCTTGAATACTGGACATCACGCCACTCCTGTGACACTAGGAGATGGTGCCATTGCCTAGCATGGCACTGATGTGGCGTCTATGGCCGCAGGTCCCGCAAGGAAGCGTGGTAGACCAATTGGTTCGAAGGATACTCGCCCTAGAAAGAGAGCAAATGAGGCAAAAACAAATCATTTGCTCATCGATACTCAAAATCCGTCCCATGAGAATGTTCCGGATTATGGTTATGTCTAAGAGACATCATTGGGGGATGCCTTAATGTCAGAACCTATCCCTGAGAATGTAGAGATCTCTGTAAATTACACTAGTGTACATGGGACGTGGGAAAGAAGTTCCATCATCATTGATGATGTATTCACGTATTCAGTGACGCGTGAGATTATTGAGACAGATGATATCGAACCATACTCCGTTGATGAATGCCAACGTAAAGCTGATTGACTAAAATGGAAAGATGCGATCCAGGCATTATTGTACATAGCATAATGCACAAGACCGGACATCTCATTCGCTGTGAACTTGCTAGCTAGATATAGCTCTACGCCAACACGACGCCATTAGACTGGTGTTAAAGATATCCTTCGATACCTAAGTGGTACAATTGATATGAGCTTGTTCTATCCCTACAAAGAGAAGATAGATTCGGACCCATCAAGTGTCAGGGATGCCATACATGGTGGGCTCGTCCCCTCTCCCCATCCCAAAATGATATAAGTGTTTTGGAAGGTTTTGCTGATGCTGGGTACCTCTTTGACCCACACAAAGGTCGCTCCCAAACTTGTTATGTTTTCACCATGGGAAAGACCGCGATATCTTGGAGGTTTACAAAGTAGACCTTAGTCGCTACCTCTTCGAAACATGCAGAGATTATTGCTCTTCACGAAGCAGTTCGTGAATGTATATGGCTTCGATCCATAGTTACGCATGTTTGAAGCAATTGTGATTTGAAGTCTCATGAGCATTTATGGGGATAATGCTGCTTGCATTGAACAAATGAAGCAAGACTACATCAAAGGCGACAACACCAAGCATATATCACCCAAATTCTTCTACAATCAGCAACAACAGGAGCTCCTCAAGATCAAAGTGAACCATGTTCGATCTGAGGACAATGTGGAAGACTTGTTTACTAAGTCATTGCCTAAATCCACGTTCGAGAAACATGTGGCAAGAATTGGCTTGCAAAAATTATCTGAACTCCCATAATCGTAGTCATCAGGGGGAGGGGCAGACATCAAGGGGAGATGTCTACATGTTTACCTCGAAACGTGAAGGGTGTGTTATGCTCTTTTTCCCCTTTGACTGAGGTTATTTTTGTCCCACCGGGTTTTTGTTACTCGGCAAGGTTTTTAACGAGGTAACTAGAGAAGCACCACGTTTGGGCAACATAAGGGGGAGTGTTCAAGTAAACCCTAATTTGTGTTTGGCCCAAACTCTAGGTTACTTGACCTAGTGGTAATAGGGTTAAATTAGAAGGATCTAGATTCCTATTCAATATACGATTACTTTCCTTGTATGATTGAGATTCTATGCATTGTAATCCTCTACATAAAGAGGCCCCTATTATCAACGAGAAGACACAACTAATTTCTCTCAATTTCTGATTCCCTAAAACAATAACAAAGATTTTAATTCCCAAAATTGATTGTAATAAAATTGGACAAATTACAGAATTATGCATAAATCTACATTAAATATAGTGAAATCACTTTTGTATGTCGCATAAATTTGAATTTCACTTATCCCCCTCAAGTCAACCTTACGTTGGGGAAATGGGGATGCATGTGTAATTGTATGTTTGTTAATGTTACATCTCAATAGATTGTAATCTTTTCTTGTTTTCTTTTTCTTTATTATAGTACCTTGGTCTTTATTCTCAATCAAAATTATGTCATCCTCAAAATCCTAAGAAACATTTGAAAAAAAAAAAAAACACTTTAGAGTACTACATGATAAAGTAATTTGGGATTCACATCCAAAATCAATTGGCAATAGATGGAGTTGCCCAAATCCTTATAAACCCACTAGCAAGGTCCCATTTTTTTCTAAGTGGGATTTATATATTCTTAACATGCCCCCCACCCATGTGTGGCGAATTTTTAAGCCATACACGTGGACAATTTTTGGGTGATGTGGAGCCCGTGTGGCCGTACGTGAAGCATGCACACGTGGGTAAACCCGCTCTGATACCATGATAAAGTAATCAGGGGTTCACATTCAAAACCAATTGGTAATGGATGGAGTTGCCCAAATCCTTATAAACCCACTAACTGTTGAGAATATACACATCCCACATGGGAAAAATGGGACATTGCCCATGGTTTATAAGGGTTTGGACCACTCCATCCATTGCCAATTTTTTTTGGATGTGAACCCCAAATTACTTTATCATGGTATTAGAGCCAGGTTACCCACGTGTGCATGTCTCATGGCCACACGGGCTCCACGTCACCCAAAGTTGTCCACGTGTATGGCTTGAAAATTCGCCACACGTGCAGGGGCGTGTTGAGAATATACACATCCCACATGGGAAAAATGGGACATTGCCTAGGGTTTATAAGGGTTTGGGCCACTCCATCCATTGCCAATTGGTTTTGGATGTGAACCCCAGATTACTTTATCACTAACAAGGTCTCATTTTTTCCCATGTGGCATTTATATATTCTCAACACTACATTCATCAAATATACCTACGTTTGCTTGATTCGTATGTTTTAATTAATAGAATAGTTTAGTGCTTTTATTTTGGTTGAGTGGAAAGAAGGGTAAATAGGACAAACCTCAAAGATGTCCCCTACATTAACCACAAAGGCATCTTCACGGAAGTTGACAGGAACCCAAACCCCATCTTTCTTAATCTGCAGACCACCCACCCCGTTAAGCTGGTGGAGGATGGTGATCCCGGAAGCGTCCGAGTGAGGTGTGAGGCCGATGACCAGCTCTGGTTGTGGGCATGCAGGATAGTAATTCATCCTCACTGACTGCATCCCATCTTCAAACATCTCCTCAGTCTCTTTTATGTCTATCTTCACAGCCTTCCCCAGAAACCCAATAAGTTCCATGGCTAGTTGCTTCAGTTCCAAGTAGTATGACTCGAAGGTATTCCTGCATGACTCGAAAAAAAAATGTTAACAACAAAAAAAAAATATTGGTAAGGTGTTTATAGGGAATTTTCTTGAGGCAAGACAATTGTCCTGTTGTGTTGTGAGACCATGATATCAATATATGAAAAAATCATTTTTTTTTTAGTTATATATGAAATCATATTAGAATATGGTCATGATATTTAATAGCTAATTTATTAGCAGACTCTCTATTTTGGCTCCTTAGCTATTTTGGAGAACATGTTTAGCTTTTTATATATTTTAGCAGCTGCACCAGACTTTAAGAGCATCTTTAGCAATGATAGCCATTTTTGAGTCAAATTTTAGCTAAAGTAGCTAAATAGTTATTTTAGCTAGCCACTTTAGAATTACGTCTGCATCAATGCTCTCTATTTTAGCTAGTTTTGAATTTATATTATTTTTTAAATGAAGATTAAATAGTTTAAATGTATTTATAAATTACATAAAATAACTTAAAATGAATATTTTAAATTATAGAGAGCCTCATCCCGTTCTCTATATTTAGGAGCGAGATAGCTACAAGTTATAATAGAGAGCCACTTAAGAGTCTGGTGCAATTGCTAAAATAGATAAAAAGCCAAACATGCTCTCCAAAATAGCTAAAGAGCCAAAATAGAGAGTCTGCTAAAGATGCACTAAGTCACTCTCTATTATAACTTTTAGCTATCTCGCTCTTTAATATAGAGAGCGAGATGAGGCTCTCTATAATTTATAACATTTCTTTTGAGTTATTTTATGCAACTTTTAAATACATTTAAACTATGTAACTTTTCTTTTAAAAATAATATAAATTTAAAACTAACTATAATAAAGAGTACTGATGCAGATGTATTTCTAAAGTGGCTAGCCAAAATGACTTTTTAGCTACTTTGGCTAAAATTTGACTCAAAAATGGCTAGCATTGCTAAAGATGCTCTAATACAACAAGTTATGTATAATTTAGATAACGTGCAATCATTCAATTCACAAAGTAACATATATATATATATATATATATTAATATGTCAGATTGTAATAACCATTAATTAGTTTTTGTGAAATTATGTCAGAACTAGCCCTTTAACATGTGCTCCGCATATGTCAATTAGTTTTTATTTTTTATTTTTAAATTAAAAAAGTTACAGCAACTTCTCTTCTTATTTTGGGAAAGTTTCTTCTTTTTTCATGAGAGATATTGCAATTTTTTTCAAATATAATATAGTTTATTGACTATGTTATCCTCGTATAGAAATAATTTGTTTATTAATATCTATATTATGTGAGGCCATATATGGTAGTTTAAAAATGTAACCATTCTCTCAAGAATTGTCTTAATTATATAAGATATACAGTGTATTTTGTCAACAAACATATTAGATCTAGCCATATTATTAGATCGATCATAATTCAACTTTAATTCGATGTATAGAGAGAGAGGCTAGACCTGAGGGATGAAGGGAGCTCTGGGAAGAGGTATGGCTTTCTCCTATGAACAGGGTTCATGGTCATGTAGAATCTATTACCCCAGTCACGTTTTTGCTCTTTATAGGCTATGGATCCATAGCCTTCAACGTCACCAGGTCTTATCTGATACTTCATTTTCTCTTCCAAGGGAAGCTTAAAGAATTCTTCAACCTCGTACTTCAGCTTCTCCAAAAGCATAGGGCTAACTCCATGGTTCACCAACTGCACGTACAAAAAAAAGAGAGTATAAATTAAAACAAGAGTATAAGACTAGCTCATTGGATGAATAAGGTGTACTAATTAATTTCATTTTATCAAGTCCAACAAATTTTGAGATGTTATAATACGAACCTGAAAGATTCCCCACTCTGTGCAAGTTGAGCGCAGATTTTCCAGTTCAGAATCCGAAGCTTCTGATCCCGTTACTAGTTTTATCATATCGATGGTTGGGATTACGGTGGGCTTATCAGAGAGATCAGATGAAAGTTCTGGTTCTTCGAAACTACGGACGTAACATTGTGGGACTTCAGTTAATGACTCTTTGGTGATCTCCAGGATGCTCATAAGAGAGCTAGAGCTCTCAAAGCCTCCTGGTAGCCGTAGCTGGGGTGATGCCATTTCTTTAGTTGTTGAGTTATGAGCTCAAGTGCAACTACACCTCCCAGGTATATATAGGCATGTTACCTGTGATCAAAGAAATAAAGAGCAGAATATCTCCTAATAAACTAACACCAAAGTCATCGTGAAGATAATAATCTGATGTACAATATATGTGCCTCACTAGAGCAAAAATATCTCTAGCAATAATTCAGTGGGATTACCAACGGTACGTACTTAATGTTAAGAGTATAGGGTCAAAGTCACGGTCAATATGGATGGTCAATATCAAGTTAGTATAAATTGGGGCTTATCCTTTACTGTGAGTGAGTCAGCCATCTTTGTAAAAACTACCTTGAAGAAATTAGAAATATCAGTTTTCCCTTTCTCTCTTGTTGTTGTTGTTGTTCTTCTTCTTCTTCTTCTTCTTCTTCATTCTCAGTAGCCTCCATAGCTTTTCTTCTAGATTTCTTCATCTTTCATCAACCCTACCATGAATTTTAACACTTACCTTGTATTGTTCATATTAAAGGAGTGCAGGATGCCTCTTGTTTAATTGAACATCAAAATAGATATCCCAATATTGAGCATAAGTAATAATTAACATAAAATTTTTAAAATTATATTGTGTGTAGTTAATTACGTACGTAATGTTTATCTTTTTTGGAAAATGATTTGTGGCCTCAATGAGGCCTAAGATTTATGGCCTCAATATTAGGTGTCATGCCGGCCATGTCACTTACACACATCACCTATTTGTCAAATCATGTCATGTAATTATTGAGAAAAATACAATTTTAGCCTTCCAAAATCTAATGACTCCAAGTTATTTTGATTTTTTTTCTAAAAGAAAAAATTATTTTTTCTTTTCATTACACTCATGCTTAGATTTAAATAACAATGTCAAGAATAGAAAAAATTTCATATAATTCAATCAATAGATTTGCACATACATTTGATCAATAGATTTGCATAATACATGTATATGAGTTCAACCTTTGTTGCGTTTCTGTAAATTTTGAAAATATAATTTGAAAAATATATAGTTATATCATTATATATGTTCTTATGTTCATTCTTTTCTCTTTATGTAACTAGGGTTTAAACGTTATATTTTAGTTTATTATTTTCTGTTTGTTTATTTTCCTTATATTTAGATTGTAGATGATAATTAATGAATGCTACTAACATGAATTTTTTTTCTTACCTCTTAATTTAGACATATGTATTTTCCAAATTCAATTTATTAATGCTATTTTTTTGGATGAAATTAATCAATAAAGTTATTACCTATTTCTTGACACCTAATTCAATATATTTATGCTATTTGGAAAGAAAAATTATAGGAAAGAATTTAAATAAATGAAGAACAATATTTGTTAAAGAATTTGTAGACATATCTCTTAAATTAATGCATAATTAATAGCTGATTTTTTTTTGTCACCTAATTAAATTCATTAATGTAATTCATTCACCCCTAACATCTAAAAGGAAATATAAAAGGGTAAAGTTGGTGTTGCAATAGTATGATGTGGCAAGATATATTATGTGAAATTGAAAATAAAATTAGTATTTGCTTACATGACATGACATCTAGGATTTGAGGCCATAAATCTTAGGCCTCATTGAGGCCCTATATCATTGCCCATCTTTTTTTTTCTTTTTCTTTTTCTTTTTCAAAAGTTGCGTACTATACTACTAATTGTTAATTCATTAATTTCCATAAACCTATACATTACTGATTCATTTGAAAAGAAATATACGAGCACAGCTCAGAACTACATGTTGAAATTAAGTAAAAAAGGAAAAGCATGCATTTAACAATTTTGAAAGATTTTTTCACAGATCAATACTTAGATAGATGCATGTAAAGTAATTTATTTCCATTGAATGGGAAGTGGATCAACAATAGAAGAACTTGCTGTGCGCATCAGGATTCAGAAAAAGTTTTATCTGGAGACCAATTTGCATTGGATTAGATACATAGGAAATTAGGAAATCAATTAAGTCAAAAATTCTTTTCTTTTCATTTAAAGAACCAGAAAATGTCGTGGGTGGATATTTCTAAGCTCTGCAGGTAGAAATTTAAAGAAAAGCGATAAAATATTATGCAGAATCCTTTAGATGCTTCTGCAGTTGCAGGCTTGAGGTCATATATATCAAAGCGAATAGAGCTTGAAGATATGCTTCTGGGGCTTTTAACCTTCATTCAGACACACACGCGTATACACAACCACGTAGTCTGTTTAACATAATTAGACACATAAAAATTCATTTATCCATGGACATAAAAGATTCATTACTAATAAGCTTGCTGGGAATACTAGCTAGCTAGTAGCCTGGTACTGATCAAATTGATCACTCATGAGTCATATATGATTCTTGACCTTAGTAACTATAATATACTTTATATCCAAATCAATCATTTTTTGCAAGATACTGTATATAACGAGCTCTAATGTTTTATTTTTTTATATTTTTTAATAAAGTTAACCGCAAAATGAGAATAGTTGTATATATGTCCCTCACTTGAAAATCAAGCGTTAGTTCGATAAGGTCATGCCTAGATTGATGCCTAGACTCCTTTTTAAAAATTATCTCTGCAATGTCATTAGTAATATTATAAATCGTTTAACTCGGCCAGTAATGTTTGTCAACAATTAATATAGGTTGTCAAATAATACTAAAATTTAATTATAGTAATGGAATTGCTGAAATGATTAATTTGTGTTTTTATTGCTTTTTCCGTAAGAATGATCGTTCAAAAAACACCTATGATACATATGAATGCTTTTGATCATCGAATTAAACTGCAAGTATCTAATGAGGGTAACCATGTCCACTTTTTCCAACTGTTCACCAAGAAAGGATAAACCAGCCGTTTCTACTATTATGTGAAGAGATACAAGTTGCAAGATGCTTCCACCAGATGTCATTTTCAGCACTACTAGTCGCTGCGGAATTAATTGTATAAGCTTCTGCAGAACAAAAACGTGCTTAATGGTCCATTTATGTGAAGAGACACAAGTTGCAAGATGCTTCTACTAGATGTCATTTTCAGATACTACCAGTTGCTTACGGAATTAATTGTATGAGCTTCTGCAGAACAAAAACGTGCTTAATGGTCCATTTTTTCTTTCTATGAAGTTGATACCTGTAATCTGGCTTATACTTTATATCCTAATTTCTTTAGCTCCAAGAATTAATGTTAACACGACGTCTGACCTATGGAATTGTTATACATTATTGACCATTTTAACTTACTATATACTATAGATAGAGCACGTTTCTGATTAAGACAAACAAGCTCTTGCACTCTATTTTCTTAATTGATTGGATAAACATGTTCAAGTAATTAAGTACTTGAATAATTAGACTATCGTCATCCATGATTGCAAAATCTCCCAAAGCTGAAAGTAACAAGAAAGAAGATGTAGTCCATGCATCGTGCATCATGCATATGGATTAATTCTACCTGATTCATGCTCAAATGTTGTAAAATTGGAGTGATTAATTTCTATACCTTGTTTATCATCATATTTTTATATTTCATACAGGATCCTCTATGAGATGTAATTATCATATACATAAAGGTACGTGTTCATATACACACGCAGACACACAAATACAAGTCTGTTCTAGGACAGACAGTATAGACATACAGATTTTGCAAAATAAGCTGCACCGTTCGAACAGTAAAATAGCATCTTTTGAATGGCCTTTGTATTGCAGTTTTTAGATCTGTTTCAGAACAGACCTTATATAGAACAACACAGTTTCTCATGTCGTATAGTACATAACTGTAATTATATATGAATCAACAAAACCCTAGCTAGCTATCACACAATTAAGACGTGAACCTGGATATATAGTCGACGTATGGGTTGATGTTGAAAGCTGAGCTATGAATCAGAGACGAAGGAAGAAGAAGATGAGAGAAAGGGAGAGAGGGAGAAAACGTGAAAACAAAGAGGACTACATTGTTACTGAGTTTGTTACAAATTACAGTTTTACATGGACTTATATATCAGCTGTTCTACTACCAAAGTTATCAAAAGGAAAATGATTTGTGGCCTCAATGAGGCCTAAAATTTGTGGCCTCAATCTTAGGTGTTATGCCATGTCACCTATACACATCACCAATTTGTCAAATCATGACATGTAATTCTTGAAAAAAATACCATATTATCCTTCCAAAATCTAATGAATCTAAGTTATTTTGGCTTCTTTTCAAAAAAAAAAAAAAGTTATTTTAGCTTTCTTCTAAAAAAATTATTTTGGTTTTTATTTTAATTTTTTTATTTTTTATTTTTTTATTTTCATTACACTCATGCTTAGATTTAAACAACAATTTTTTTCTTTAATCAAGAATAGAAAAAAATTCATGTAATTTAGTCAATAAATTTGCACGTACACTCGATCAATAAATTTGCATAACATATGTATATGAATTTAACGTTTGTTGGGCCTGTAAGTTTTGAAAATATAATGTGAAAAATACATATTCATATGATTATATATATTCTTTTGTTCATTTTTTTCTCTCTTTATGTAGCGGGTTTACAACTTTACATGTTATATTTGAGTTTATTATTATTTTTTTTCCTTATATTTAGATTTGTAGATGATAATTAATGGCTGGAATTTTTTCTTACCTTTTAATTTAGACATATGTATTTTCCAAATTCAATTTATTAATGCTATTTTTTTGGATGAAATTAATCAATATTTGAAAAGAAAAGTTAATGTCTATTTCTTGACTATATTGATGCTATTTGGAAAGAAAATTTATAGGAAAGAATTTAATTAAATGAAGAAAAATATGTTTCAAAGAATTTGTAGACATATCTCTTAAATTAATAGCTTATCTTTTTTTTTTGTCACCTAATTTAATTCATCAATGTAATTGATTCATCCCCTAACATCTAGAAGGAAATATAAAAGGGTAAAATTGGTGTTGCAATAGTATGACGTGACAAGATTTATTATGTGGAATTGAAAATAAAATTTGTATTTGCTTACATGGCATGACACTTAGGATTTGAGGCCACAAATCTTAGGCCTCATTGAGGCCCTATATCATTGCCCTTATCAAAATACCCTAATATACTCTTAACAGATGTGAGATGGGTCTTTCTAAATGTATCCAGCAAAAATCTATGCACACCCAGCAAATTAATTTTGTATGAAAAGGCAATTGTAGACTCATAAAAATGACATTCAAAGTCATGGTAAATTAAGATAATGACATCAAAAGAAACCATAAATTTTGAAACTCTTTTTTTTTATTCGACCAGCAGTTCAGCAGTTCGCTATGTTCACTTTGTTATGTTATTTCTTCTGGCACAACCTTAAACCTAAGATATTATCTTGAATTCGATTATTTCAACATTTTCGGGAGCAAATACCCAAAACGAGACGTGGAGCAGGAGATCCATGAATTTATGATATTAGTGAGTATATATTTGCAGCAATATCAAGGTAACAAGGTCGACTCTTTCAAATTGCAATTTGAACTTGATGCACAATCTCGTGTCAACCTTGATGAATGGACTCAATCACTCAATGGGCACTTACAAAAGGGGTTGAATACCTTCATCTTCAACTTGGTTTTTGAATGATTCGAGAAGACCATTATGTTTTCTTTCACTGTTTATTTTTGGCTCAATCTTAAATCTAAAACTTTTGTCATTGGAGAGATGTACTCCAAGACCTCCTACAACCGATTTTAATTGATTCAATAGGCTAACTATTCTTCGTCTTTATGAAGTTTTCCTCGATCAATGTCTGATGGCAAATTTCTTCTCTGCTGAGTGTTTGGTATTCTTCATCATGGGTTTTCGGTGTATGAGTCTTGCTAGGTTTAAACAAAAAGGGTATAATAGAAAAAGTTGATGTAGTTAGAGATTCTATAAATTTGTTGGGTACATTTAGAAAGACCCATCTCATATATGTGTGCAGAAGTTACCAAAAATAAAAAATAAAAAATAAAAAATATCAATAATACATATAAATTATAAAAGATGCCCAACTTTCTCACAGTGCTAGCCTACTAGCTGAAATATATTAATTAGATGATGCATACATACATGTATGGTTTCATCTTGAATCAGTGAGAATGGGGTTTAGTCAAATCATGCATAATCAACAAGTAATTTTCGAAATGATCAAGTACCTATTCTTACTCACATATATTCAAGTAAACAGAAGCGATAACATCCAACTACATGGGATAAATTTCCAGCTTGAACTGGTCCCTGGTGTGTAATTGACGTAATTAGTTTCTTAATTTGATGAACTTCACACGTGCTTTGACTAATTTTTGATTCTCTATAGCTTGGTGAAATTAATAAACTAATTAACCATGCATTAACATGTACGTGTTAAAGGACTTGGCAAATATGATTGATTGAACATGATATTTTTTTCGTAGGTTTTGACATATTCCAATAACAAAGCCATCTGGTAGTTTCCAGAGCATTTATATTTAATTACATTATCCCCAACTTATTGCTGTCATTAAAAAACCTGATCTGTGGTTCTGTATAATATGTAGCTAGTGTTAGAATAAAAATTAATCATCAAAATGAATTTTAGTTTAAGAGAGAGTTTCATTACTTCCGGTAATAGAAAGAGAAAATGTATTGACATTACTTCCTGGGATTGTAGCAAGCACTTGACAGATGAACTTTGAGTCTTTGACGTACATATGATCTGGTTGCTGCCGACAAAGGATAACATCGTTTTCTATATGCTCCCCGAATACCTTTCTAGTTGTCACATTCCTGCCTCTAGATTTTTCTTTTAAATACTTTTCTAAAATTTTTCAGCTTAGTTTAATTGAAGGTGCAATATTAAAATGTAACTTAGGGTTTCTAGTAATCTAGCTCAATTAGCGGGAGGAATATTATCATCAATTAATTAGCCATCTTGGATAGAACATTTAACCCACTATGCCAAAAAGGCCTTCATACGACACACTTTAGACGACATAAGTTTTGTTTTATGTTGTCTGAGTTTTTCAGACGAACTCAGACGATATAATTTTTTTTTATGTTGTCTGAATATACACTAAAACCATACTTGTTTAATTTGGAAAAATGGTGAGCATTCAGACAACACATTTGTGTAGTTGTAGAAGGTGGTGATTTCCTATCTCAAATTTGGATAAATGGTGAGCATTCAGACAACACATTTGTGTAGTTGTAGAAGGTGGTGATTTTCTATCTCAAATTTGGAGGGATATCCAAAAGTTGATTGAGTCTTTTCCCTCTCAAATAGCCACGCCCTAATTGACTGGAAAATGTTGTGACATTCAGACAACATTTAAATGTTGTCTGAATGTGGAGGTTGGTTTAAAATTTCCCAAGTTATTTTGACTTGTGCTATTTGACACTCAACAGTCCCTCGCAATTAAGTCACTTTCTGCCTTCTCACTTAGTTCGACCACGACTAAACACTCAAACACCACCCCGCGCGCTCTCTCCTTCTCACTCAGCTCTCTCAACTCGACCTAGAACCCGCGAAACTAGAAAACTCAAACACCAGCCTCTCTCCTTCTCACTGTGCTCTCTCAGATCTCTATTCTCACTCTCCTTCATCTTCTCACTCTCTCTATTCTTCTTCGTAGTCTCTCCTTCTTCTTCTTAGTCTCTACTTCATCTTTCATGTTCGTATTAATGGAGCTCTCCAGCAAGAGTTGTTTTCAAATCAGATATTGGTAAGCAATTTAGGGTTTCAATCATTTTGTAGTTTAGGGTTTCGACTGGGTTCAATCTTCAATTGATTTTAGGTTTTTTTTTTCTTTTTTTTTTCTGCAAATGATTTGTGTTTTGGGGTTTTTTCGACTGGGTTCTTCCATGTTGTCAAACAAGAACTCTTTCTTCTTTCAATTAAAGCTGATTTGTGTTTTGGGGTTTTGAGTTTGGGTATAGTTCTTCAATTTTGTAACACGTTTCTTCTGTTTTCACCTAATTTTCACATGCTCACCTAATTTTCACATGCTCTTGCACCTAAGATAAACAAGGCTAAGCTATCTGCGGAATCTTAGGGATGAATGAGTAGCTAATTAAATCTGGGGAGAGGATCCTCCCCTTAGTGTTGAGAATATATACATCCCACATGGAAAAAATGGGACCTTGCCTATGAGTTTATAAGGGTTTGGGCCACTACATCTATTGCCAATTGGTTTTACATGTGAACCCCAGATTACTTTATCATGGTATCAAAGCGGGTTACCCACGTGTGCATGCCTAACGGCTACACAGGCTCCACTTCACCCAAAGTTGTCCACGTGTATGGCTTGAAAATTCGCCACACGTGCTGGGGCGTGTTGAGAATATATACATCCCACATGGGAAAAATGAGACATTGCCTATGAGTTTATAAGGATTTGAGCCACTCCATCCATTACCAATTAGTTTTGGATGTGAACCTCAGATTACTTTATCACGAGGTCCTCATCATTAAACAAGTTTTTATCTTGTATATATATGGAAAGATTCAACGATCCATTGAATGTGTAAAGATTGATTATAACCTTTAGAAATCAACTTGTCAAGGGTGGCGGATGAGTAGAGCATAGTTAATTGTTTGGACCGAATGACACTCGTTTATTTTGAAGTAGTGCATTCTGCACTAAATCATTAGTTTCATATAATACGAAACCCATTCACTTTTTTAGGATGGTCTTGTATTTATGGATTATTCTAGCCTAATAACTTCTTTATGAAGTTATAAATTTATCCATAAGGTTATTACTTAGTGGCGGAACCATTGTTCAGTCTGCAAGGGTTAAGACTCTCTTAAGGAATTAAACTGATCAGCTAATTAATGAATGTTTAATTTCTATAGAATCATGTATAACTTATGCATTCTAAGCCAATTCCACCCCCCCCCCCCAAGAGCCTTCTTACGTAGTCATAATTCAACTTCAAAGCCTCAAACAACATGGCAGAGTACGAAGTGCTCATCGCCGGCCTACTCCTCGCCATAGACTCAGGGGCTGACAATGTCAACATATTCAGCGACTCCCAGTTAGTCGTCAACCAGGTCAACGATAGTTTCCAGGCCAAGGACCAACAGTTGGCAGCATACTTGGGTTACGTCAATACGCTCCTAAAAAAATTCAAATTCCACGCCATCACACAAATCCCCAGGGAAAAGAACTCCAAAGCTGATTCGCTGGCCAGACTAGCAACCGCTCAGCCACACCAAAGTCCAGCAGACACAAGGGTGGAATGTCCTGACAAGCCAAGCATCATAAAAACCTTACCGAAGATCTTCAACATTGAGGTCAATCCCAGTTGGATGGATGAGATCATCGAATACAAGCGCAATGGGACATTACCAGAAGACAAGGTCGAAGCACGACAGCTCAAGCGGAGAGCAACCCACTACAACATCCAGAATGGCAAGCTTTTATCGCCAGGGGTTCACCCACCCCAACCTCCGGTGTCTAACCCCAGCGGAGGGAAAGGTCGTTCTGGTAATGATACACGGCGAGGAGTGTGCAAAGCAGTCGGGCCCAGATCCTTGGACAATCACACAATGCGACAAGGCTACTTCTGGCCTACGCTCGGTGATGACGCTAGGAGGATATCAAGATCTTGCCACAAATGTCAACAATAAGCTGATCTCCCACACGCCCCGGCGGAACCACTGTCGATCATCATTGGTCCATGGATTCACTCCACGTGGGGCTTGGGTTTGATGGGAAAATTCCAAACCGCTAAAGGCCAGTTCAAGTACATCATTGTCGCCATTAACTACAACAACAAGTGGATAGAGGCAGAGTCACTGACGGCAATAACTATCGCCAAAGTAACTCACTTCCTCTGGAAGAACATTTATTGCAGCTATGGTGTCCCCCACATAATCATCACAGACAACGGCACACAGTTCAACAATAAGGAACTCATATCTTTCATCGCTAACCTGGGCACTAAGATGAGTTTTGCATTTGTCGCTCACCCCCAAACCAACGGCCAAGTCGAAGCAGCAAACAAGATAATCAAGAAGCTACTAAAAAAGAAGCTCGACGATGCCAAGGGTTTATGGGCGGAGAAGCTTCCGGAAGTTCTGTGGGCCATCACGACCACCCCAACTTCCGCCACGGGTGAAACGCCATTTTGTATGATGTTGGGAACTGAAGTTGTTCTACCTATTAAGATAACTCAACCTACCGCTAGGATCAAAGGCTACTGCCCCGAGACCAACAGCGAAGGCGTCAATCTCGATAGGGACCTCCTAGAGGAGAAACGACATAAGGCCCACTTGCACAGTTTGCAAAATAAGCAACGGGTATCTCGTTTCTACAACGCCAGGGTAAAGTGTTGAGTCACAAATTACTTACGCAATTGTGCCCCATAATTATGAAAATTGATTTGTCTTCCATGCTATTTTACCTTTTTTAATCCATTTCCTTTTATTTGTAGGAAACCTTGCATTGAGAATAAAATGACTATTTGAGGCTTAAAATGTGGAGATTTGAAGCTAGGGGAAGAAGACACGGAGATTGGAAGAAAATTGCTAATCGACTTTTCTGGCGATTTTTCCGGCGAGCCGCCACTCACGGAGGGTCTTTTCTCCAGCAAAGGAGGACCATGGTGGTGAGAATCTCCCATCACTTGAAATTCAAATATCTCCCTACACCTTGTCCTTTTATCACCTTGCCAATTTGGGACCATTTGGGGGACAATGGTGTAAGAGCATCTCTTGCACACTTGGGGACCAAAGATGACACACCTAGCTGATCAAAAAGATGTCAAAGACCAATTATTCAGAATTCTTGACTCCATTCAATCATCTTCATCCTATCCAAGATCCATTTTTCTCTCTAGAGAAGACACCACCATTTCCACCACTAAAACCACCATCTCCACCTCTAAAACCTCCATTTCCACCACTACAACCTTCATTTCCTCCACCATTCAACACCACAACTCATCTTAGATATCCCAAATTTCACTATTCTTACCAATATCAAGAGCTTGGAGCAAGGAGAAGGAGGTGACTACCACCATATCATGTTCTTGGAGACCCATCTCCACCACCTCTTCCGGCATCATCAATAGTCACCCTTTACTCTCTATCTCTTTATGTATTTGATGTTTAATAGAATGTTGAAGCTTGTATATCTAGCTATGTGTGAGTAGTGAACTAGTTCGGGCTAGGGTTGAAAGCCCTAGCCAAACTTGCTTGGATTGATGCTTTTGTTTATAAATTGATGCAAATTCATGTTGTCATTCTCACATGCTAAGTCAATAGTTGAATGCATTACTTAGACCTAATCAATTTGAGTTATGTGTTTGCCATGACATGAAGTTTTTCCTAGAGATTGATTACCTTTAGGCAAAAAGGGAGCATGAAAGCACACCACGTGTGCATGTGAGGGTAGTGAGCTAAAATCACCTAGAGATAGGATTGGTTTGCTTGCTTGGTTACCTAAACTCTAAGCTTATGCATTTAGGGGAAAATGATTGAGACCTATCCGGTAATTGAATTGTCTCTAGGTAGTTAGCTCTAGACTTATCCGGTTAGAGTTAATAAAATGAAAGGGGTTTAAGCGTTAGTAGTCCTATCCGGATGCTAAGAGGGTAGTTGGACAATTAGCTTTTCATCATTCATATTCAATTGCTTTAATGCTTGCAAGGGAGGCAAAAGGTGAAACCCGATGCCCTAACTCCCATCCATTTGATAACAACTTGTTTTGTTTAGATTAGTTTATATTACTTGCTTTCATTGTTTCAATTTGAATAGAAACCAATCTCAAAATCAAAATCAAATCTCTACACACCATCTTGCACACACTCACCATGAACTTTGGTTCACTTGTGAGCCTTTGTTTGTGATTGTACATTTGCATATTCTTCTAGTTTTTCCTTAGGTTTTCCCTAGCTAGGAAAGGATTTACCAATCCTCGTGGGTTCGACATCCTTACTTAATCCCCTATTCTATAACTTGTACCTCTTGCACTTGAGGGTGGCTTTAATGCTAACATAAAGGCCCAGAACCTCCAACTGGGGAACTGGGTATTGAAGGAAGTCATTCCACCGCCAATGGCACTTCGCCCAGCTTGGGAAGGTCCATACAAAATTGTGGAAGTCGCTGGCCCCAACACCTTCTACTTAATGGACAAGGATGGCACCACAACGACCCACCCTTGGAATACTGAACACCTTCGGTATTACTACAAATAGTCATACCGCTACCCAAGAGTATCTTGACTTAGCTAAATTTTTCTTCAATATTTAGCTAAGGGAAGCTACCCAACTGGTACAACCCCGCTTTTGTAAAACACTAATCTGACAGCTATCAATGAAACGATGAATTATTCAAACCATTGTCGCCCAGTCCAAGCACAAGAATTAACTGGCAACGCCAACAATATTCACGGACTACATTCGCTACATCGTGCACTTGGGAATAATTTTAATTCCTTTAATGTTTCATTGATTAACAAAATCACAAGTCAACGTTGGCGGTATGGCAACATGCAAACAACACAATCCAACACCGAAAGTTCAAACAAACTGTATATAATCAGGGTCGGGACCACCCGCCCAAAAATTTCCGATTACAAAAAAAAAGAGCAAAAGTACATATGCAGGCTCCAGCAGCATTACAAAACAAAAGTATCGAGGGCAGCGTCTTCAACAATTTTCAGTACCGCCCTGCTCACCCTCGACCGGCAGTTGCCGCGCGCCCATTCGACTTGTTTGGTCGGAGCCATGCGGAGTCGGGATGGGGGTCATGATGGTCCCGTCTGGGCCGGGTACTATTCGCCACAAAATTGGCCCTGGAGACCTCGGACTAGGTAGGCACCGGAGTCCGCTCGAAGGCTTCCGCCGGGTCATCATCACTCTCCCCACTACCGGAGCGCAAGTCAGGCTGAACCACCAAGGACCCGCCCCCTGGGGCTGACGGCTTGCTAGGTGTGCTAGCGGACCCGGACGCCTTCGCCCAATCAATGGTGCCCTTTTTATTCAGAAGTAGAGGTGGCAAACGGGCCACTAAGCACGAGCACGGCACAGGCCCGACACATCCCAAGGCCATTAGTGGCCCAGCACGACCCGAACACGTTAGAATAACGGGTCGGGTTGGGCCTGAGAATATTGGCCCATTGGCCCGGCCCGAGCCCGTAATGGGCCAGGCACAGCCCGAGCACGACATATTGTGGGCCGGCCTGTTACAAACACAAAATTTAATTTTGTTTTTAAAAATATTAAAAAACTACAATGATGAGATTTGAATATGAGACATTTTTATTTAAAATCTCATGACAATTCCACCAATGCTTTCTTTTATATTGTCAAAATAATGAAACAAAAAATTATATCCTTGTTTTGACATAAGTATTTTTTCTAAATATTAAATATATGTTTATTAATAAAGACTAATCTCATAATAATACAACTATAGAATGAAGAAAAGAATAATAGATACTAAATCTTCATTATATTAATAAAGATTAATCTCACAATAATATACTAAAAACAATATATTTTGAGTGTTTTTTTCTTTCTTTCTTATAGTGGAATATAAAAAATTATTAGAAATCTAATCTTAAAAAACTAAGATTAAGAAAAACGTTGTAGAACTTAATTTATTTTAATTTTCTAAATAGTTAAATAAAATTAATTTTTATTTGTTCAAATTAAGATTTTAAAATCGTGCTTTATAGTTGGTAGGCACGAGCACGGCCCATCATTTACCCGGCACGAGCACAGCCCTGCACAATATGGGGGGCATGGGCCGGCACGAGCCCGACACGATAATAAATGGGCCGACCGAAGCACTGCACGAAGCACGACTAGGCCTGCTTAAAATGGGCCAGGCTGGCCCAGCCCAGCCCATTTGCCACCTCTATACAGAAGCTCCACGTTGGCAATAGCACCGGCCTTCGCCGCATCCATCAAAGCTGCCTTGTACGCCGCAGACTGCTTATAGGCATCCACGAAGGCGGCCTCAACACCGCTCCTCTCCGCCTCCAGTTGGGCAGCCACACCCTCTAATATTTTTACCTCGGCGGATTTGGTGGTAGAGTCTTTTTGAAGAATGTCAATCCTCTTAACCTTGGCCTCCATCTGCTCTTTCAGCTGAACTATGTCCTACTGAAGCCGGTTGATATGATCATTCCGCTCAAGGTTTTGCTCTATGGTAATTTTCAGCTTGCCGCGAGCATCAGAGGCATCACATTCCTCCTTGGTCAGCTGCCGCTCCTTATCCGCCAGTCTGGCTTGAGAATCAGCCAATTCCCTCTGCAGGACTTTGAGCTCCTCCCACAACTACCGCTCGACCTCAGGCTGCCTCGAGGCCGCCAGGAAGACATGCAACCCGATGGACAAGTGGCCGAAGGCGAGCTAAATGGCGACTGCTGCAGCACCGTTGGACGGACGGTCCCATCCAATCCGCTGAATCCCAGCCTCTCGCAGAGGTGGAATAAAAACTCCCCCTCCGGTTCGGCCAAGAATTCGGGGTAAGCGGCAAACGAGTCCAGGTCACTAGTCTGCACCTCCCCGCTGGCGGGCGCGGTCACCTTGGGCAGAATCTGTCTGGCCTTCTTCTGCTGATGGGAACCGATGGTCTCCGCATCGTCTCTTTACTCTTCATCGGAGTTATTTTGGCGGCCCTTCCTCTGTAGCACAGCCCATGTGGATCCAGCGGTGGCAAGCCTCGACCTCTTTTGTGGCCCCAACCCCGCAATAGTGACCTTTTTAGCCAGCAGGACCACTTTCTCCTTCTGCGGCTCAAGCCGGCTAGCGGGCATTCTCTCTCTTGGCTGCAAGATTCTAGTCCGGGCCTGGTAACCTCCAGCAGCCCCACCGTCCACGTCAGTTCCCACCTGAACGACGGGCGAACCGTCTGCACCAAGGTGAGAGTGGAGCGGCATCGGTAGCACCACGGGAACCTCAGACTGGCATAGTGCCAATGTCTCAGGATCAAGAACGGTCTTCTGGGCAGCCAGCCCAAAGGCGTACATGCTCTGCAAGAAGTTGTTGATCTCGGCACGGTCCATGGCTTTTTCAAACGCTTCGCGGCTCTCTTTGTTACCCGGCGGAGAGTCTGTACAAAAACAACGGGTTAGCTTGACGACAATCGAACTAAAGCACACATCAACAGAAGATACTTACCAAGGGCTCGTGTCAACTGTTGATTGACCAACAGCTCCCAGTCGGTAAGTAGGCGGAGATCTAGCAAATTGCGGTTCTGCCAGCAGCCGCGGAACCTTGCCAAGCTACACTCTTCTTCGCGCATCAGGTTATAGCGCAGGCCCGCTACAAAAAAAAAAAAAAAATCAACGAAGTGGTCATTACAATAGGGAATTATTACGCAACAAAAATCAACTCTAAACTGCGGCAGACCGACAAACTAGGATAGGTTGGAATTCTGACTTAATCCTGAAGGTCGGCTCTCCATTATTAGACCCAGCCTGATATTCCCACCAGGCGGTGGCAACATAGAAGGTCTCTCGCCAAGGTGACATAGAATCCTTCATATTCTCTATTAGCTTGGGAACCCCCTCGCGGCGACTCAGATTCGCTTGCCCGCCGTATCCTTGGAGCTTCATGTACACCAACTTGTAGAAGTGCAGCACCTCCGCCACGGTTGGACCCTCTCAACCAGACAGGCGTCATAACGAGTTGAGCGCTATCAACAACCGCCACATGTTAGGGAAAATCTACCCAAAAGCGAGGCCAAATTCGCAAACCAAAATCTGGAGATTTGGCAGTAGCGGGAATGTCACTCCCTGGCGAAAGATCGCCTTGTGCAAGGAGGCGTGACCGGCTGGCAGGACCGACGCTCTCTCATCCTTAAGCGGCTGTCGCAGCTTCACAACTCCTGGCAGGCGGAACACCCGCTTCACAAGGTCTACGGCTTCCCGCCTAGTCAACCGTTGTACCGTCGTTGAGAACCCAGGCTGACTCAACCTCTTCCCCGCCAGCCTCTCTCACCCCATCAGCAGAGCCGCTAGCGGTGCTATTGCTCGCCAGCCTATCCTCCCGCCTTTTGAGAGTACCGGCATCCTCTCCTGCCCTAGAACTCTCAGGACGACCAGCATGACCCATGACAACTTCCCAGGGTATGGTCTGTAGCCGTGCAATTTCTAGCGGTTTGAACCAGGATGTTCTTGCAGGGGAAGACAGACGCAACGAGTCAATAAACACCCTATCCAGCAGGTTGAGCGACTCGTCAGACCTAGAATCCTCACCGCTCGAGACATGTACGACGCTAGCCATCCCACAACCTAAAACCCAAACCAGTCAGTTCGCACAAGATCTAAGCTATCCCTTTATCAGTTGCATCCAGGAGCATCAAGAACAATTGCTCAGAAAATACCAAAACAAAAACAAAACGCACCCATATACTCGACCGATATTCAACCATCCAGCAAATCCCTAAACCCCAACTCTCTATCCAACACCAAAACCCATCCACAAAACTCGCTTTACACCCTCAGAGCACACCGAGGAGGAACATATAGTACCCCAAAATCCAAAAACCCAAAAACTGACAAAAGCAAACACAAAAATCCAATAAAACAGGGATGAAATTCAGAGTACCAACCTCAAAAGTGAAGACTTTGGTGCGACCGAAGGCGCTTCTCTTGACTACAGAAGATCTCTGTGCTTCAGAGATTGACAACTTCACTGAATCGTAGCAATCTTCTTCTCGGAACGCCAAAAACCAAGCTTGAAGACGACGATACTAGTTCAAGGTGCAAAGTGCCAAAACACAAGGTTTCCCTCTCTTTTATGTCAACATCAAACTAATCTATGCCGTCTGCTAAAAAAAATGACATCGCACCACAACCGTACATGTGCCCCACAAACGCACTTACTCTCCGGATTAACCGAGGCGACGCCTCGGTTACAAAATTATAATTACTCGCATTAATGGCGAGGTGACGGGCGTGCTGAAGAGACGTTATCACACACGCTAACCAAATCAGTGACGGCCACGTGTCGGGCAGTCACAAGAAGCGTCTACCCGAAGCAACCACGGAAGAGGAAGATTATCCGCTAAGCGCAACACCACTAGCGGAACATCTCCCTTTTCTTCTTGTAAGCGAGTCTCCGCTAGGTGCAACTCCGCCAGCGGAACTTCTCCCTTTTCTTCTTGCAAGCGAGTCTCCGCTAAGCGCAAATCCACCAGCGGAACTTCTCCCTTTTATTCTTGCAAGCGAGTCTCCGCTAAGCGCAACTCCGCCAGCTGAACTTTTCCCTTTTCTCCTTACAAGCGAGTCTCCGCTCAGAGCAACATTGCTGGCAAGACTTCTCCATCCACACTGGGGAACTAAGACCGTCTCCGCTGATCAAAACGCCATTAACCAGGCTACCGGCAGGCAGGTCCTCATAGCATTACCGACCACTTCTCATCAGTGGAGGGACTTCTAGCAATGGCGATTCCCGCAGCAATGCCTCACTTTGATAACGACCGCAACGCGGCGTTGCAGTCAAAACATGGTCCTCCGGGACAAGCAGGGGGACGCATCAACAGTGTTCGACGGCCCTAATCAGGCATGTTGACCCTTGCCACTTGGGTATCAAAGATTGGGTTCACTACCCAACACCCTCTGTTCAGCGCAGCTCCCTGCAACAAACAATACACCGGCCAAACGGAGGTCTATCTTAGCTGGGGAGTGGGGGACTCCCTTGGGGGCCTAGTAAGGGCCCACCCGAAAGGGTATAAAGCGTTTGTTCAGTAAATTCATGGTTGACAACGCACTGACGCTAATTATGCTTTTGCAAGACTGGCGGAAGCAACGCTTCCAACCGCTAGGCAACTCCCCAACCAAGATTGTCCTCTTTGACTGGGGACTTGGGGGACTTGTACTTACATAGGCATTTGCAAGCATAATTTGCTACAATGAGCCACGCTCATGCTACCTCCAGCGGTACTGACTCCCTCCAAAGGAGTAACCTATGGGAACACAGCCAAGCAGGCTTCCGCCTCAGCCCCGGCTTGCCCCTAGATCACCTCTGACGCCCTGCCACGCGCCGCGCCAAGACAGCATCAGAAGCTCAAGAAGCTGGGGACTGTAGCACATCAGTCCCACATCGAAAACATGGAAAAGGCCAGCTCCCTCCTCACCTATAAAAGGTTCTCTCCTCTCTCCTCATTAATTATGCATTTAATACTTACCTACTATTACTTTATCAACATAAATACATTGACTAACTTAGGCATCGGAGAAGAGAAGACCGCCCAGCACGGTCTCCCTCTGACGCCCTCTGTATTTCATTTGACAGGTAGCGGGAGCTCTGAGAGTATCATAGGTAGCGGTCCGCCCACTGGACCAGTGTTAACAAAGGTTTAGCTACCTCTGAAATTTAAACATTAATAGGGGACAAATTCAATTACCATATAAGTTTCAATCTTTTGCCCATAAATGAATAAAGCTTAGAGTTTAGGTAACCAAGCAATCAAACCAATCCTATCTTTAGGTGATTTTAGCTCATTACACTGACATACACACATGGTGTGCTTTCATGCTTTCTTTTGTCTAAAGGTAATCAATCACTTAGCGAAAACTTCATATCATGGCAAACACTGAAATTGATTAGGTCTAAGTAAATGCATTCAAATTTTAATTGAGCATGTGAAGTTGACAACATGAATGTCATCAAATCATTAACAAAAGATCAATCAAAATTCAATGGCTTTCAACCCTTGCCCCAACAAGTTCACTATTTACTCATAGCTAAGTAAACAAGCTTCAACATACTATAAACATTAAGTAATTAAAGAGAGACAGAAAGTAAGAAGTGACTATTGATGGTGGTGAAAGTGGTGGTGGATATGGGTTTCCCCTGTCATGGTGTGATGTTGTGGTGGTTGCCTCATCCTCTTTTCTCCTCAAGCTCATGGTGTAGAGATTTTAAATACTTGAGTAGCTAGTGATGGTTTGTATTGTTGGGTGGTTTGTACTGTTGAGCTAGTGATGCTAGGGAGCTGGACGCCCAACGTTAAGTGAAGGAAGTCCAAGGCGAGTATATTAGTTTCATCCTACAAGGGAGTAGACAACAAACGGTCATACTTCCATCTACTCTCAAGGTGAGTTTATCAATTTCATCTTACAAGGGAGTAAACAACAAATGGTCATACTTCCATCTATCCTCAAAAGGCCATTGCTGACCCAATGAAGCCTAGATCTGATCAGCCATTGAACTAGAAGTCAATCGCCTCCTAACACCACCGCAATCGACTCCAACAGTAGCAACCCTGCCCTAAAACCTCCATCAAATATTAGCTTATTCCTATGATGAAATAATAGCCGCAAAGCCATCCGTGATGGGGTTAAGGCATGAATCGAAGCAGCCTAATAAGTGCCGCCAATCAAATTGAAATCCATCAATCCTCACATTGAGGATGAAGATCAAAAGCAAAGACAAATCCACAAATGGATATCAATGAATGAACACTAAAACTGTAAAAGTGTGAAGGCCACTGGGCTTGGCTGCTTTGAAGGGTCGCTAGAAGGAGGCATGCATCATCGTTGCGAAGATAGAGGCATGTGAACTGCGGGATGGAGGATACGAAGTCGCCTAGGGTTTGGTCATTCATATTATTTATCGACTTATTCTTAGTTGTGATCTATAGGACAAGTGAAAAAAATAAAAAACATTTTGGGTAAATTTGTGTTAAAAAGCATGCAAGACGAATATACAGTATGATGTACTTTTGGGTTGTGACACTTCCACCAAATAGCCACCTCCAGCTGCTAAGATGTCATTTGCCAACTCTTTCTAATTCTCTCTTACACTTCAAAATCCAAAATTTCCATATCCCCATTTTCATTTATCAAACAGAACCTCTCTTCTCTTTGCGAAGCCCTAATCTCCTTTGAAATTGTTTAAACATAGGGTTATATTCAGTTTACTCCCTTGAACTTTGGGGTTAAAATCAATTTGGTCCTTTTTTCTAAGAATTAATCTCGTTGGTCCCTATATTCTCAAATGACATCATCCTAGTCCAAAATTTAAATTTTGACTCGAAGTATGACGTTATGTGCTGCGTTGGAGACGATATAGAGGCACACTTTTCAGATTTTAAACGCCACAAGGAGGCAAAAATAGACAATTCTTATGTAATCTAATTTCTAATTTCTTTTTTAATTTTTTCTCTACATTTTATGTCTCTCTCTCTCTCTCTCTCTCTCATTTCATATGAAAGCCTCCACCATAAAATTCATACGACCGTTATATTTTCGTTGACTCATTATCGAGTGATGATTATAATCGGGTTATGTTAAGAATAAAAAAACTATTATGAACAGAAAGAAAAACCTTTGACCAAAAAAAAAAACCAACTCTTGAAATACCGGGAAGAAAGAAAATTACATCTCCCCTTTAACTGGAAAACGACAGGCCTGATCCATGAACCAAACCAAAACATAATTGGGCATTATTAGAAGATAAAATTGTCAAATTACCCCTTAACTTTTTTCATGACTGCCGATTTACCCCCTAACATTTCAATTTTAGTTATTTACACCCTCAGTTTTCTAAGTATTGCTGATTTACACCCTATAGTTAAATTTTAGACGTTCCATCCAATTTCTTCGTTAACTTAGTGCTATTAATTTGCACCCAACAAAAATCTTAGTACACCGGCCAACTATAAATTTGTTGCCACTAATCTTCTAATATTACCCTCATATATTAATAAATCAAGAAAAAAAAATACAAAACTGTTTTAGGAAATCAGAAATTGAGAGATAATCGCTGTGTATTCTCATTGATAATAGGTGCCTCTTTATATAGAGGATTACAATGCATAGAATCTCAATCATACATGGAAAGTAATTCTACATTGATTAGGATTCTAGATCCTTTTAATTAAATCATATTACCACTAGGTCAAGTAACCTAGAGTTTGGGCTAAACACAAATTAGGTTTTCCTTGAACACTCCCCCTTGTGTTGCCCAAACGCAGTGCTTCTCTCGTTGCCTCGTTAAAAACCTTGCCAAGTAACAAAAACCCAGTGAGACAAAAATAGCCTCGGTCGAAGGGGAAAAAGAGCACAACACACCCTTCACGTTTCGAGGTGAACATGTAGACATCTCCCCCTGATGTCTGCGTCTCCCCCTGATGACTACGATCATGGGAGTTCAGATAATTTCCGCAAGCCAATTCTTGCCACATGTTTCTCGAACGTGGATTTGGGCAATGACTTAGTAAACAAGTCTGCCTCACTGTCCTCAGATTGAATCTAGTTCACTTTGATCTCGAGGAGAGTCTATTGTTGCTGATTGTGCTTGGAGTTATCGCTTTTTGATGTAGCCTTGCCTCATTTGTTCAAAACAAGCAGCATTATCCTAAATGCTCGTAGGCTCATCTGTGGTAGACTTCAAACCACAATTGTTCGAACATGCATAATTATGAATCCAATCCATATTCATTCACGAACCACTTCATGAAGAGCAATGATCTCTGCATTATTCGAAGATATAGCGACTAGGGTCTATTCTGTAGACCTCCAAGATGTCACGGTCTTTTCCCATGGTGAACACTTAACCGGATTGAGAATGACCTTTGTGTGGGTCAGAGAGATACCCAACATCAGCAAAACCTTCCAAAACACATGTCGTTTTGGGATGGGGATAGTGGACGCAAGCCAGGGTTGGCGGCGTACCTGGTGTGTGATGGGTCCGAATCCATCATCTCTTCATAGGGATAGAACAAGCCCATATCACTCATACATCTCAAGTATCGAAAGATATCTTTTACACCAATCCAATGGCGTCGCGTTGGCGCAAAGCTATATCTAGCTAACAAGTTCACAACATATGAAATGTCCGGTCTTGTGCATTGGGATAAGTACAATAATGCGCCTATTGTACTAAGTAAGGCACTTCTGCCTCTAGCACATCTTCGTCATCATCCTTTCGACGAAGAGGATCCTTTTCAGGATCAAGACTATGGACGATCATGGGGGTGCTTGAAGGCTTGACCTTGTCAAAATGCCTAAGCATCTATCGACATGATGCTCAAGTTCCAAACTGAGACATAATCATGTTTTCCCAAAATCCTTCATCTCAAACTCGGATTTCAAGTGTTCAGCGGTTTCCCTTAACTCTTTAAGGGCTTCTAATGAAGATCATGTCCAACATGAATCGCGATAGAATCTGAAACTTTCCATAGAAACGCGTGGGCATATCCCTTCCCAATCAAGTAGTCACTTTAGTGAGCGTTTCAACCATATTGTAAACGCGCTCCATGGTCTAGAGCCACTTGACTTGGGTAAATGAAGTTCACCATGAACCTTCATGTATATTCCGTATCTAGATCCCTATAGAGATACGTAGTGACCATATTTGTAAGCTGCATGTTCAGTTATTTGGAAACTACCAAACTGACAGGGTAGTGGAGTGCAATGACATCCATTACGAGAGAATATGTCTCATCGTAGTCGAATCCAGGGCGTTTTGTGAGAAGCCTTGCGCCATAAGGCGAGATTGCCATCTCTTTTTCTCATCGTGCTTTCTAACGAAGACCCATTAGTTAACAGGTTTTATGTTAGGAGGTGTTGGCATCTCTAGCTCGAAAACCTTCCTCTTCGTTAGAGAATCCATCTTAACCTGGATCGCATCTTTCCATTTAATTAGGCCAAAAACTCTCTACGTTGGTATTCATTCATCAACGGAGCGTGGTTCGATATCATCTGACTTAACAAACTCATGCGCAACGAAATGCGCAACTACATCATCAATTATGATGGAGTTTCTATCCCACGTCTCATGTACACTAGTGTAAGTTTCATAGGCTCTATATTCTCAAGAATAGGTTCTGATGTTGAGGCGTCCCCCAACGGTAACCATAACCCGGAAGATACTCATGAGACGGATTTTGAGTCTTGATGATCAAAGGATTGGAATGTGCCAAAGTATCCTTCGAACCCACGGGCCTTCCTCGCATCCTAGCTGGGGCCATGGCCTGTAACACCAGAGTGCCACTCTCTTTGGCATTGACGCCAGGCCTACCTCCGTGTAGGGTGGCGCTACGTCCTCTCGTAGGGACGTCCTTCCTTGCAGGCATGTTTGCAGCATATTTGTGTGATCTCGTCACTTTAATAGGGATCAAGATGAGACATAGTGGGGACAGACCACAACGTTCCTGTTGAACATCTGTGTTCTTATCTCCCCTTAACTACTGGAAGACTGTCTCATCAAAGTGACAACCCGCAAATCTAGCGGTAATGAGATCGCCTTGCAAGGGCATTAAGTGGCAGACGATTATTGGAGTCTCAAATCCAACGTAGTTGCCTATTCGTCTGTAAAGACCCATCATAGAGCGCTGTGGTGGCGCAATTGGCACATAAATGGCCCACTCAAATGTACGTAAGTACAAAAGACGTGTACCTAGTCACTAGCTGTAACACATAGGTACATTGAGTGGCGGTAGGTCGTAGACGAATTAGCATAGCTGCATGCGATATTGCATCACCCCAAGCAGTAGTAAGAAGATTGGTGCGCATTACCAATGTTCGGACTACCATTGTAGTCATTTCCGCGAGACCAATTAGGTGTGTACATGGAAATGTGATGTCCAACATCAAGCCCATTGCAATATCCATCGAAAGTCTTTCGATGTAAACTCTCTAGCATAGTCAAATCCAATTGACTGAATAGGATGATATGGGGAGTGAGCCCGTTGTCATATGATATGTGCTAGGAGTGTAGCATAAGCAGCATTTATAGGTGGACAATGGCACAACACGTGACCGGCGTGTTTGAGTGTCAACCAACAACATAAAATATTTAAGCGTCCGCAAGTTGGTTGAATTAATCCACAAAATCCCTACGGATTCTTTGTAAGAACAGAATGAGTATTGTCATATCCTTTGCATAGGACGGTCTCAGTCCTAGTTTCCCTAAGGAACGGGCTTTGTAAAATGAGCGAGAGGCCTTAGAAGCAATCATTATGTATTTTGGTTAGGCCTGAGCGTTCGAAACGCTATGTGAAGCAAGTTGGTGATTGCAACATCACCTGGGGCGCGATCACCATGATGGACGCTATCCATGGTGTGATGGATATGGACTACGCCAGCCCTAGGCTGATGGTGGATGGAGGTGGTGCCCTAGGCAACAGCGTCGGTCACACTTAGTCTAGGAATCAACTTTTGATTCATGCTTCATTTCGCTCGAAAGAAATGATGTCCATGTGAAGTCTTTTGTAGATGGATCATCATATCATGACTAGGATGATCTATCATGTCGTGACAAAGCCAATATATGTCTAAATCCAAGAGATCTTCTCTCATAACTTTATTGGATTAATAGCTCGAATAGTGACATAGAATCCACTAGAGAGACACATAAACTTCTCTAAGATGCGTCTGTGTTCGTAATCATTAGAGGTCATGCAAAGGAACTCATTTCCGTTCTCTACATGCATGTTTGCATGGAATTCGTTGGCTATTCATAGGGTATGATTTACACTAAGAGCGTAGAGAGTTTCTGTGACAGCAGTAATCAAGGTGCCATTTGGCTAATGGAACTTGGGCTATTCCATGTCCTTGAATTAATATTGATGGCCCAGCCATCGTAGTCACAAAGTAATATGCTCAGAATCAAAATTGAGTCATAATGAAAAGAACTCGAAATTTTATTCATAAGCCAATGGAGTACATCATTGTTTCTTTGATCAAAGAAAATCTAATCCAATAAAAAGTAATATGGCAATCGCCTACATCTCTTGGAAAATAAAGACTTAAACAGAATTGGCGATCTATTGATCCCAGCCAGATTTGTAGTCTTCAACCCTTCACTCTAGATCATCTTCTTGTTCCACATTGTGAGCTTCTCTTGCTTCACAATATGCTTTGTAGGCGGTGACAAGTTCTTCACGAGCTCTACAAATGTGTGCCCAATGATCAGACACTCCACTTCGAGAACATACATCTCTTTGCACGAACTCCATTGATTGAGGCACTTTGAAAGCGTCATTTAGATGGCTCTTAGTGTTGGTGGCGCCACCAACATGGCCAGAGGTGTTGCCTCCCTCTCTCTTTCTACGTTTACCTCTTCGGTTCCGTGTTCGCCTATTTTGGCGGTTACCTTCCCAAGTAGAGCGATTATATGGATCAGAATGTCCAGAAGTATACCTAAGATTAGAGTTTCGCTCTTGGCGCCCTCTCTTAGAGGTGCGACTATAATTGGATTCCGGAATATGTTTTGTTTCCACGGATCTCGAATTATAGTTTTTCACAAGGATATTATCATGCTTTTCAGCGACATTCATAGCTCCAATGAGCTCATGAAACCTTGTGATCCGTCTTGCATTTACATCGATTCGATAGTTCTTAGCAACCATCAATGCATAGACGGGGAAGGTAGAGAGAGTCTTCTCAATCAACATCGCATCTGTGATCTTTTTACCACAAAATTCCATTAAGGATTTAATGCGAAGTGCTTCCGAGTTATAGTCAAGAACTGTCTTGAAATCACAGAAGCGGAGGCTATGCCATCTCACTTCTAGGTCAGGAAGCAAGGAGTCACGGACGTTGCCAAATCTTTCTTCGAGTGAGACCCACAGCCTTCTGGGGTCTTCTTCATTCATATACTCGTACTGGAGTGAATCATCCATATGACGAGTCATTATGATGATGGCTTTCGCCTTATTTGCCTCTAATGCTGCTCTATTTGCTTCCAAAGCTTGAGCTTGCTCAACAGTTATCACGTCCTGGCTAGGCTCGAGAATCATATCCAAGATTCCATCGGCCTTGAGATGCTGGCGGATATCACGAACCCACCTGTGATATTCAGAGCCAGTTGTTCCCAATGGAGCAAAGTCCAATTTGTTCAGGCTACTCATCCTGAAAGAGAACAAGAAATTAGGGTTAGTTTCGGAGCGAAGTAGGCTACCACGAAAACATATGAAATTTCTAAGCGTAATCGCTTCCAAGAAATTAGGAATTTCCGAGCGTAGTCGCTTCCAAGAAATTCGATTCCAAGAGATATTGGATTAGATAGAAACAATGATGTAAGTGGTCGATCATAAATTCTCTACAAACTCTAAGTTTGGAGATCTCAACAAGCTCTAAGCTTGGAGTGAGCACGAACCCCCACAGTTCGCCTTAATTTGGTCTCCCCTATAATGAAGAAAGGGGGGGGGGGGGGATAGAAGAAGGGAGGTTGCAAGTCCCCGAGAAAAAGAAGAGAAATTGAAATAAAAACTCAAAAACGGGAACTTTTAGTAAACCATACCTCTTAGGATTGCGGATCGAATTCGATCCTCATTGTAGGATTGCAAACAAGCTTCAGTTCTAGGCGAATCAAACTTGTTGAAATTCAGAGCAGATTTGCTTCTAAACAGCTCCCACTCCGATTGGTGTACAGGTCACAAAATGTCTCCAATAGGGCTGAAATTTGGAATTCAGAAAGAAGAGACCGAAGTGAACAACTTTGATGAAGGAAGAATTTTGATCTGAAAATCCGAAATAGAAGTTTCGGGGCTTGCAAACTGACTGATATGCACAGGAATGAGCATGCTGAACAGCTCCCACCTTGAATACTGTACAGGTCTCAAAACGTCTCCAATAGGGCTGAAATTTTGAGGTCAGATAGTGGAGATAGGGATGCACAACTTTGATGAAGAAAGTATTTTGATCAGAGGTCTCGAACAAGACGTTTCGGGGCGTGCAAGCAGGCTGATCTGCACAAGAAAGAGCGAGCTGCTATGCTGCAGGGGCAGCAGGAGTGCCGCAATGCTGCATGGGCTGTAGTGTAAAACTAATTCACAAATAAGCTCACGCAAACATGTTCATCATTAACCTTAAACATACCATTGACATCATAAGTCGAGGCCATTGTCGCAGCTGCTAGGATGAAGACGAGGTTCAAGTCTTCTGCTTATTCACCAACTAGAGCTTCTGAATGGGCAGAACACAATGCTTGTAGACGATGGTGATAACAGGGACCTTAACCTCTTATTTATACAAGTTCAAGTCCTAGGAATCCTCCCATAAAGGTTTTCCTTGAAGAACAAGACTTGTATCTTAGATTCCTAATGCATCACAGTTTAGGACTTTCTTGTAGTCCAAATAATGGATTCCTAATCCAATGTTAAATACACTATCACATTAGATATCTAGGTAGATTCTTTTCCAAATCCATGTTGTATACGATTTAATGTATTTGATGGTTTCCTAGTTACTCTAGGATAACTTGTGATGAGTCCACTTTTGATCTAACAATCTCCCACTTGGACTATCACTGGTTATCAAGGACAACCATAACTGAATAACATCAATTCGTTTACAACCAACTGTAGTGTGCACCAGAATAAGGAAAAGTCTCAAAATCCATTCAACATGGTCAAAACACCGTAGCTTATGCAGAGCAAGGAAAAGCATACATTTTAACAAAAATGCAGCACTTCCAGACCACTAACACAAGCTCCTGCATTCCACATATGCTATTTCAAACAAAATGATGCAGTATATGAACATCGTGTATTACCAGAAGATCATATACCTAAATGGTCCAACTGAATGTTTCAAAATGAAACTCAAGCAAAAACTGAAAACACTGATGGTCTTAATGCTTGTACTTTAAACTGAAGGAACATGTTCACTGAAGTTACAAGACCATCTGACATATAGGTAAATCAAGAACACAAAAGAATTTTAATAAAATTGCAGTAACACAATTTGAATGAAATACCTCGAGAATTTTTATTGATAATCAAAAGTACATAAAGTTGTGATAATAACTGAACTGAAATCACAACTATCAAAAATACATAGAACTCAGAAAATTACAAAACTTATAATTATTTGCTCTTAGCTAAATTAGGCTCCCACTGAACTTAAGAACCTAAACTAGGTAAAACACCAATGTTCTCGATATGTTTCTTGAAGGCTGCAACTGACAATGCCTTAGTGAATGGATCTGCAAGCTGAAAGTCTGTGCATATACTCAATACTGAAATTTCACCATGCTTGACTCTCTCCCTCACACTGTAATACTTGAGGTCAATATGCTTTGAGTTATTTGACCATTTACTGTTTTTACTGAAGAACACAGCTGCCTCATTGTCACAATAAATTACAAGAGCATTAGAAACTATATGACTTAAAATTCTAGTCTGCATCAAGAAATTTCTAATCCATAGCCCTTCACACATTCCTTCATATACTGCAATAAATTCTGCCTGCATTGTAGATGTTGTCACTAAGGTTTGTTTCATAGTTTTTCAGGCAACAGCCCCTCCTGCTAGCATAAAAACATATCCACAAGTCGATTTCTTGGAATCAGGATAGTTTCCTACAAAATCTGAGTCTGTATATCCTACAAGCTTCAATTTTTCCATCTGTCTATACACAAGCATGTGGTTTTTAGTCCTCTGCAAGTACCTGAGTACTTTCTTTCCAGCTACCCAGTGTTCATGACCTGGATTAGACTGAAACCTGGAAAGAATACCAACTGCAAAGGACAAGTCAGGTCTAGTGCAGACCTGAGCATACATTAGACTGCCAACAAGCCTTGCATAAGGCTTGGACTCCATATCCACTTTTTCTATTTCATTCTTTGGACTTTGTTTCTTAGTGAGCTTATCTCCTTTAGACATTGGAACTTCTCCTAATGCACAAGTCTCCATGCCAAATCTTTTCAGTATTTTGGCAATATAGTTTTGCTGGGATAAACCTAGTAGCCTCTGTGCTCTATCTCTCTTAATTTCTATTCCTAGTACATATGATGCCTCTCCTAAATCTTTCATGTCAAAATTCTTTGACAGAAAAGCTTTGGTTTCTTTAAGTAGCTTTAAATTGCTACTGGCCAACAAAATGTCATCAACGTAAAGTACTAGAAATATAAATTGGTTTCCAGATGTTTTGAGATAAACACACTCATCCACTAGATTCTCAGTGAATCCAAAAGAAGAAATCACAGAATCAAACTTTTTATACCACTGTCTAGAGGCCTGTTTTAAACCATAAATGGATTTCCTTAACCTGCAGACTAAGTCTTCTGTACCTGGTTCCATAAACCCTTCAGGCTGCTTCATGTAAATAACCTCATCAAGTTCTCCATTCAAGAAGGCTGTCTTGACGTCCATCTGATGTAGCTCCATGTCAAACTGAGCTACAAGTGCCATAATGATCCTAAAAGAGTCTTTGGTTGAGACTGGGGAAAAAGTTTCAGTAAAATCAATACCCTCCTTCTGTGTGAAACCTTTGGCAACTAACCTAGCTTTATGTCTCTCAATATTCCCATTTGCATCTCTCTTGGTTTTAAACACCCACTTGCAGCCTATAGCCTTTTGCTTGGGGTCAGGTTTCACTAAATCCCAAACTGCATTGTGGTTCATGGACTCAATCTCAGCTTCCATAGCTTGTTTCCACTCATTTGACTGACTGCTTTCAATAGCTTGATTGAAAGTAACTGGGTCATTGTCATCTGCAAGATCCATTTCAACTTCATGTTCTTGCAAATAAACAATGTAGTCAGAATCTTCCCCCCCATAAGTTGGTTTCCTTGCTCTATGAGACCTTCTTAATTGGGGATTTTGATTTTGTTGTGGTTCTGCAGGCTGATCTTGAGGTTCTACATCCTGTGGTTGATCAGTTAAGGGTTCAGGGTTAGCTTGATCATCTTCAAAATGCATTTCTTGATCAACAAGTTGATCTTGTGCATTTTGAGTTTCTGGAACACTAGTGGCTGCTTGTATATCTTGAACTATAGGCAATATACTTTCAGTATGCTCATTATCCACAATTTCTTCAAATTCTGAAGATAAATCTTCCAAACTTGTATTGTGAATTTTCTCATCCAAGAATTTTACTTGATGTGTTTCAAAAATTCTTGGTGAGTGTTGAGCTGCATAAAGCTTATAACCCTTAGATTTTTCAGGGTAGCCTATAAAATAGCAGCTTACTGTTTTAGGATCAAGTTTGTTAATGTTTGGATTGTAGATTCTAGCTTCTGCAGGGCAGCCCCATACATGACAATGGTGGAGGCTAGGCTTTCTGCCACACCATAACTCAAAATCAGTTTTCTCTATAGCTTTACTAGGTGTTCTATTGCAAACATAGTTTGCAATCCTTAAAGCTTCACCCCATAAAAACCTAGGTAGGCCTGTTGTGCACATCATGCTCCTGATCATATTCAAAAGTGTCCTATTCTTTCTCTCAGCCACACCATTTTGCTGAGGATTATATGGTGTGGTATATTGAGCCTTAATGCCTTGTTCTTGCAGAAACAAGGCAAAAGGACCCTTTTGTTGTCCACTCTCTGTGTATTTTCCATAAAATTCACCACCTCTATCAGATCTAACAGTTTTGATTTTCTTCTCTAGTTGTTTTTCTACTTCAGCCTTAAATATTTGAAAGGCTTTAAGTGCTTGAGATTTTTCTGAAAGTAGATAAACATAACAATATCTGGAGAAGTCATCGATGAAAGTTATGAAAATACGTTTCCACAGATTGTTTGAGTTCTAAATGGACCACAAATGTCAGTGTGTATGAGCTCTAAAAGTGCTTGGCTTCTGTGTGCAGTCTTTTTCCTTAAGTTGGTTATTTTTCCCTTAAAACATTCAACACAATCTTGTAAATCAGAAAAGTCAAGTTCATTCAAGATATTGTTTTTAACCAAAAGTTTCAATCTCTCTTTTGATATATGGCCAAGTCTTCTATGCCACAAAATGCAGACTTTTCATTGCATTTAGTTCTTTTAACACCAGTTAAAGTGTTACTGGATGTGTTTGTTTTCAACAAGAGAAATTTCTTGTTGACTATGTGAACAATTTAACTGTAGGTAATCATTCAATATAACACCAAACCAATTTGAACTGAATCTTTAGAAATAATAATTCCATTATTGTCAATAAGAAGTCTACATCCAGACTTAACCAAAAGAAAACTGAAATTAAATTCCTTCTCATGGAAGGTACATAATAAACATTATCCAAAACTAACAACTTTCCTAAACCAAGATCTAATTTTAAGGTTCCAATAGCTTTGACTGCCACTCTCATGCCATTGCCTACACACAGGTTCACTTCATTTCTTGGGACTCTCTTCCTTATGAATCCCTGCAGAGAATTAGTAATATGTAAGGGACTTCCTGAATCAATCCACCAAGTTTTTGGTTCAACATTAACTAAATTAATTTCTAATGAAAACAGTGAGTTAGAAAAATTACCCTTTTTGATCAACCAATTTTTAAAGCCTGTGCAGTCTTTCTTCATGTGCCCTACTTTCTTACAGAAATAGCACTTGAACTTAAATGGTTTGTTGGCTTTAGCTGCTCCTGAGGTAGATCCTTTGAAGATGGTTCTGGTAGGCTTGAGCTTGGACTGGTTCTGGTACTTCTTCTTAGGCTTCTCAACTAGGTTCACTGAGGTACTTGGCTCTCTTTCCTTCCTAATTCTGTCCTCCTCATCTACACAAATAGCAATCAACTCCTTGAGGCTCCATTTTTCCTTCTGAGCATTGTAGCTGGTTCTTAGTTGGCTAAAAGTACTAGGCAAGGAATGCAGTGCAGTGTACTACATAGTCATCAGTGACCCCCATGTTGAGGTCCCTTAGCTGAGCATTAATCTCAATGAGCTTCATGATATGCTCTCTCACTTTTCCTGTTCCAGTGTACTTAAGGTCGTTAAATTCCTTTGCCAGCCTAGCTGCCTCAGCCTTATCACTTTCCCGGTACATATCATGGATGGCATACAAAAATCCATGGCTAGATCAGGTTCCTCTATACTTCCTCTAACTGTGTCTGACATGGTAGTCCTAATAACATTCTTTGCCATCTTATTAGCCTTGTGCCACTCCTTAAAATATTTCTTCTCTTCATCTGAACTTTCACTAGTAAGCTTCTCAGGTTCATCCTCAGTTAAGCAAAGGTCCATGTTCTGGTTCATGGCTAGGTAAAATTCTACTTGGTTTCTCCACTTCTTGTAGTTATAGCCAGTTAGGAGCTGAATGGTGTTCAAGGTCACAGTAGGGATTCCTAAAGAGCAAAACAAAATAAAGCTTTGTAAGTTTTCTATCTGTGAAGTTTTTGAAATTTCAAGTTTTATGTTTTCTGTAACTTCAAGCAATATCAAAACCAAAACAATGCAAACAGAAAACTAAAACACAAGCAATACCATATTTCAACCAATAGCCCTTTTATCTAAAATTAATATCATGCAACACTTTTAAGCAGAAGACATAATATTCTGAAGGTTCCAAATCAATAAGCCATATCTGTTGAAAACAAGTTATCCAAAGAAAACAAATCACATCTTTAGGCAGAAATTTGTATTCTAAGTATCCATATTTGAAAACAACAGTTATGCATATTGCTATTTGCATTCTAAAATCATACTGTACTACTTCTTTGGAAGCAAAATTATATGTATAATTTTAAAAACACAAGATACAACTTTCAGGTTTGTTAACTCAAGGCTTTCTGCAAGAATTAATGAAGAATGCTTTGTGCAATATGTTCACTCAAACCTACAGAAAACACAAACCAAAACGAGCTTGTAAACTTGTTTTCTATCCGGATCAATGATCTTTATAAGAACCTAAGCTCATTGTACCTGTAAAATTTTAACAATGCCAAAGAATTTTGGGAGATTTCTGCATAAATTGTTATACCAAAATACAGATACAAAGCTCAAGAATTTATCTCAAACATGCATACCAATCATAAACACAAGCAACACAGATATGCAAGCACAATGTCGAATTCATAAGAACACAAAAAAACATCCAAGAAATTTAAATTTCATCCGGTCACCATTTACTCTAGCCTATGCGCACGCCGGGAATGCTTCTAGGGTTCTTGTGCTCATCAATCAACAAAACAAATTGAATCAAAACTGAATTTTTCTATAAAAAACCAACCTTTGCAAATTTTCCTAGATTTGCTGCGAGAGCATTCGCGGAAGCATGAATTTAAAACTAGAGTACAGCAAAACATCCTTCTTGGCATCTTGACTCAACAGCATAAGGGGTTTTTGAATCCCCAGAAGGATGAATCATCCTTTTGTGCTTTCGATTCCAAAAACCCAGAAAACCCATTTAACCCAGATGACCGTTGTGAAATAACGGTCATCTTCTTTAGTTTATGAAGGAATAGGTTTTCCAGGCCGGGTATGGACTTGGATCAGCACAGGCTGTGACTTGGGCCTTGAAGGTTTTTCTGAAGAGGCAAAAGAGGGTTTTTTTTTTTTTTTGGTTTGAAAACCTAAAACGATTTTTGCATCGAAAATAAATTTGAAGAACAATTTGTGAGCCTAAGCTCTGATACCAATTGTAAAACTAATTCACAAATAAGCTCACGCAAACATGTTCATCATTAACCTTAAACATACCATTGACATCATAAGTCGAGGCCATTGTCGCAGCTGCTAGGATGAAGACGAGGTTCAAGTCTTCTGCTTATTCACCAACTGGAGCTTCTGAATGGGCAGAACACAATGCTTGTAGACGATGGTGATAACAGGGACCTTAACCTCTTATTTATACAAGTTCAAGTCCTAGGAATCCTCCCATAAAGGTTTTCCTTGAAGAACAAGACTTGTATCTAAGATTCCTAATGCATCACAGTTTAGGACTTTCTTGTAGTCCAAATAATGGATTCCTAATCCAATGTTAAATACACTATCACATTAGATATCTAGGTAGATTCTTTTCCAAATCCATGTTGTATACGATTTAATGTATTTGATGGTTTCCTAGTTACTCTAGGATAACTTGTGATGAGTCCACTTTTGATCTAACATGTAGGTGGCACATGGGTGCGCAAGGGCTGCAGGGGCAGCTTACGGCATGGCTAGCAAGGGCTAGGAGCTTGCGGCTGTTTTGGTGAAAAGAGTTTTGGTTTTTAGGGCTAGGGTTAGGGCTCGTGCTGATAACGTGTTTTAGGAAATCAGAAATTGAGAGATAATCGCTGTGTATTCTCATTGATAATAGGTGCCTCTTTATATAGAGGATTACAATGCATAGAATCTCAATCATACAAGGAAAGTAATTCTACATTGATTAGGATTCTAGATCCTTTTAATTAAATCATATTACCACTAGGTCAAGTAACCTAGAGTTTGGGCGAAACACAAATTAGGTTTTCCTTAAACAAAAACTACTTTGTTCAAAAATTAAAAAAAAAAGTACTACTATTGTCTCCCACAACTTTTTTTTCTTTTTCCCTTATTCTCTCCTCTTCTTCTATGTCTATCTCTCAATTATCTTCTTCTCAGCAAGCCCTCTTCATCTATCTTCCGTTTATCGAGATCAATATAAATCAATCCCAACTTGAATCAATCAAGATGACCTTCACATGCTTGTTGTAATTTTAATTTTCATATTTCATACATATAAATGTTTTAGTTTGTTCAATGGCTCCTCAATCTTAAACACAATACAAACCTCCAACTGGAAACATGAAATATCAAATTCTCATATGTTGTTTGAATATTAATGACCAGTCCGACCTTCAAAGAAGAGAAACACACAGAAACCAACAGAACAAGGAAACAACTTGATGGTTTCTCCTTCAGTGGTATGATCACCAATCATTTGATGTAACTAGCAATTATTAATTAAGCGAACAGTTGCAAGCTAACGGCCAATCATGAAATAAAGGGAGTGACGAAGAAGAAGAGATGAACAAGGAAGAAGCGACAAAGGGAAAAAAAAAATTTTGAGAGTTTCTATTGGGACCTCCAAATCTGCTCACTTGACCTCACTTTATTATGAATTATTAAATGACATATATAACCTACTATAAAATGACTATTAAGGACAAGAATTATACCAAAAAAATATTATATTTATTTTATGTAAACTTTCCAATTCAATAATATTAGATTGTATTCCTTATTATTTTCCTTATCTATTTTTATTTTCCAATTTCACTACGTACTCATTAAAGCATTCATATATATTTAATAAGAATTTAAAATATGGTTAAGATCATGTGACATAAAAATGTATGATATACATGTTGAACGCACATTGGTGAGGAAAAATAAAATAAATCCTCTTATGATTTATGACCTAAATTTAAGTCAATCCATCATATTTGAAAAAAAAAACTAAAAACTAAAAATATTTAAATAATTAATCATGTGGTACAAAAAATAAAGAAAAAAAATAAACATTAAAAAACGAATGATTTTTTTTTTTTTGCACAGCTAAAATAGAAAAAAAAAAAAAACATAATAGTTCATGGCATTTTCTTATTGATTAGACATTAATTCTTGAAACTCAAGTTTGATTAAGAAATGTATATTTAGTTAATATTTATAAAGTGATTAAATCATTGAAATGACTAAATTTTTTATTTTAAAGATAATAATTTGTTTGCAAATTATATGAGTGAGGTTATTTGAGGAAGTTTAGTGAGGTTTAGTGAGTAAATTTAGTATTTGAAAATTTGATAAGAGGTGTAAAAAGCATAGAGGTCAAGCGAGCAAATTTGGAGGTTCCAATAGAAAAACTCTTCTTCTTTTTTTCCTTCTTTTAACGAAGAATAGTTTTGTATTCTTTATTTATTTCTTTAACGATGTGTTGGTTTGTTTAATTTTTTTTGGGATTAATTTCAGTTTACCCCCTGAGGTTTGGGGGTGTCATCATGTCACCCCCTCTACTCTCAATTTTAAATTTTTACCCCTTGAGCTTTTCAATTTTCCTAAACCATGTCCATTCCATCCAAATTGGCGGTTAAGTTCGACAATGGGGCCCACTTTAAGGGCTAAAAGTGTCTTTTGAAGACAAAAAAAAAACCTCGACCAAAAGAAAAAAAAAATCTACTTCTTCCTCCTCTCCTCTCCCCAACGATCTGAACCTCATCAATCTGGCCTTCCTCTTCTCATCTTCATAACGAATTGGTGG